>VZRE01006754.1:0-75022 GCA_013396775.1 Cephalopterus ornatus
TCTATGATTCTATGTTTCTATGATTCTATAAGCATAACAAAGAAAGGAAATGAGTTAAACAGAAGCACAGAGCTTTATCAAGGGCCTGGCAATCCATCTTGCTTCACAAACCACACATCTATGTGTTTGAAATAATTCATTCAAAAGCTGTTCCCTCTGAACTAATCTTAGCTGGAAAAGGGTATTGTTCGGTCTGCTGCTGCACAAAAAACACCAACAAAATCCCTCTTGATTCAGGATGATTGTTGCCTTTGCCATCTCTTGGCCTGTATTTCAGTTTTTGTCTGTGGAAGAGTCTTCATAAAAGAAATGCATTCAAGCACATACTTAAGTTTTCACACCCTCTTAAACCATAATGAGAAAGCTTAAAATTAAGCTCTAAAGGTCAGATTTTCAAAAGAATCAATATGAGTTAGGTATCTCAACTTATAAGCATTATTTGAAAATTCCATCTGTGTATTTTGGCAGCTAATTTTTATGTGTGAGAATCTAGACCTAATTACTTTCCTGCTCATGAGTGACCTCAAAAAGTCTAGTGGTTAATTATTTTCCTGATTTAGGGCATGAGCCCTATGACTCCTGCATGATACCGAAACATTCTAGCAGACTTAAGGACACTTTTGTGGATTTATGATGCTTAAAATGTAAATGTCAAATTTATTACAGAGATCTAAGGCCTCCAAAGGAGGTAAATAGGCATAATTCCTTCCACTGTGATAGAAATGCATTGATTTTCATGAGTTGAAGAACTGATTCAAATACTTTAAAACTGAATTAGTTATCAATGTACTTGCTAGCTGTGAAAATGTCTCACAACTGGCTATACAACTGCTGCACATCTCAACATATAACTTTTGCCAGAATTGTTGCTGTTAAAAAGTATGCATGCGTGCATGGTAGACTTGCTTCCCTGATGACTGGCACATGTGATATATGACATTTGGAAGGCAGGGAGAGGAACACGAGGGAAAACAGCAATCCTAATTTCACAAGAAAGAGAAGCAACTGAGTTAAGATAGCCCCCAATCAAATATTTAAAACATATTCTTAATTAATATTAGTTGAGGGGAAAGAATACCAGTTCTACTCATTATAATCTAGCTGTAACACTTCCTGCACAAGAAATGTTGTGGGATGGCTTTGTACAGATATGCAAATACAGAAAGGTCCCCAGGCTCTATGGGTGCAGCTCTGAATTCTGTCAGAAGTGATTGGTTTGTTTGTAAGCTGTGACCCTGTCCTCTCCTCATGATCTCCCACCTTGGGAAGCAGTAGTGATGTTAATGCATCTGCACAGACTCAGGCTATTGAAGTTTAACATAAGGTTGTTGAATCCCTAAATGACATTTAGCTCTTAGTTTTATACCAGCTTATCCACATCCTCAGAAAATCAAGTTATCATGGAAGCAAAAGAGGACCCTCAGTAACCAACTGTCAGTAACAACCTCTCCTGGAATAGACCTGGCCCAATGATACAGAAGAAGTCCTTAAAAATCACCTCTCATCCCTAGGCAGTCTCTGAAGAATACCTACAGTAAGTTGTTTTCCACTCCATGCTAAGCCAGCTCTTCATTTACTCCACCTGGGCTAGTTTAAACCCCTTCATCTCCATCCTCAGAGGGGAAAGGAGTTCATGGGTGATAGCTTTAACACTATACCCCTCCACCAGTGGAACTGGGAATTTTTAAGACAGTATAAATCATGCTGATAACTGATTTTTACTTGCCTCAGAAAGTCATACATGAGCACTCAGGATAGTTTTAAAAAATCTGTTAGGCTTTCTTATCACTCTGTTCTCTAACCAGTCTTTTACATCATAAGGCAATAAAAATTTAAAGGAGAAAAAAATTTTATTTTCTCTTCTTACTAAGACATCAGTGGCTGTAGCACAATGGAACACTTCTCTAGTGGGTTCTGGATTTTAATTTTGAGAACCATGTGACAATTAATGACATTAAAATGAAAATAACACTATCACATTAATATAATTATGAAAAAAAAAGAACAGAGAAACTTAAAAGAATCAGTAGTGCAGCCAAATAGGCCAAAGAAAAGATTTATACATCAATAGTAATTATCTAATTGTTCAAGATCCTCTGCTGACCCAGCAAAAAGAAACAAATGAAAAATCCCTAGTAACATACTCTGGATAAGAAAATAGAAAAGTAATCAGGAACATGAGATTTGTTGGGTGATCTGTTATAGTGGGGATACAAAATTAACCACATGAAATTATGAAGTAGAGCACTGAAAATTCTCAGCAGCTTATGCCTTCTAATTACAAACTGCTTACAGCTTGATCACTTCTCCAGCTCCTTCAGAATCAAAATTATTCAAAATCTCAGCTTTTCCTTTTGAAAGGTGTTTCCACAAAAAGCTTCAAAGCATGACTTACAAACCAGAAGGCAGACGATGCTTCTCCAAATATATCATTAAATACAAAAACCACTGAGACTTCCATAAGCTCCTTTTTCCAAGTAGGAGAAAGAAGAGATAATTTATTCATGATTCATACAAGGTTTGCGATTAGAAGGGCTGCCTAAAGTCAGCAAAGCAGTGAAAGAAGTATGCCCAGTGTTGCAGGACTTTAATGGAAGTTTTCATTTATCTTCCTGCTCTTTGCTTAGCAAATCACATGAATGAGACTAGAAGAAAAAGGATTTGAGCAGCTGAGCCATCTCCTATGGCTCACTCTCAGCCTTTATGTTCCTTTTTTTTTTTTTTTTAATATTGTTCAACAGGTCCATTAAAACTTTTTGCTTCAAGGGAATGTTAGGCTTCCAAGAGGCTACGGTTTTACACAAAAAAATATTCACAAAAACCATCCAATCTGAATGCTAAACATGCTTGTGGTTATTCTAGGTGTTAATATTTTAAGATTCTTTTTCCCAGTAAAGTATTAGATAATTACTGATTAGACTTTAATTGAGTCTGACAAGACTTTTGATGATCAGACGATGGTGGTATGTCTGGTTCTAACTGATGCAGTAAGACATTGTCAATCTCCATTATAAAGGCCTGGTGTTTGTGAGGGTTTTTTCTCCCATTTCCCTTCCTCAGTGTGCAGCCAGGTGATAGAACATCCTCAGATGGTGAAAGTATGCATTTCCTGGGTCATCTAAGCAGCATCACTATTAGCATAACGGGGCTGGCCCAGTGCTTTGGCAGAAAAGCAAGCTGTGTTTCACTTCTGAAAGCATGCAAGAAAGGCACTAATAATGTCCTGTAGAAAACACAAAGAGATTTTTATGAATCACACCTAGCAACTTATTGTGAGTTTGTACCAGAGGGATTTCTAATTGGGTTTCAGGTAATTTAGGAAACTCTCTATATAAGAGATGTCGACTTAAAGTTTGATGAAAAATACATGGGATGATCAAGTACCAGGTGATATCAATGACTTGTAATTTGTTGAGTATTTCAGATGACCTGGAAGCAAGACATTTACAGCAAGTGGATTCTTTCAGCTTAAGAAATTTTACACTACCTTTCTCTTTTACAAGCTTCCCTGCTGGCTGTTAATCAATGATAAATTCTGAAAGTGTTATCCTAAAGGTGTCTGCTGGCCTACCCACAGAAGGATAAAATCTCTTTCAATAAAGGGACTCAGTACAAACTGCAGATGGATAGATAAGCAACATCTTCTTTATTCCAGGAAATATTGATGCGGTATGAAAAAAATCAAATAAATCATCCTTTTAAAATTGCTGGTATCCTTTCAAAGCACAGGTCCAAGCCAGCTTAATAACATTTAAAAATTATTGCATGCTCCCAGGGTTTTCGTATAGCATTTTTAACCACATTTACCAGTTTTCTAATTGTAGCAAATCTGGAAGCTTTTTTGTCTTCTTGCCTCATTAAAAAAACCCTTCTATTTTTAACCCTGCATAATTTCTTTTCTAGTCTGTTATTTCATATGCGGTCCTATTTTAATCTTATTACTCTGAAACTTTCTAAATTACCATTAAATCCCAATATGCAATTCATATACTTCTAAGTAAATTGCTTGCCTTAAAAATACAGATTTCCCTTGGTGTTTCAACATAGAAGCATCTCAAATGTATAAAGATGACAAAGAGCTTCAGTGCCCAAATTACCAGACTACAGGTGATACACACTGCATTAAAAGCCTAGCATTTGTAGTTATATTTTATTCTGAATAGAGCAATAAAAAGTGGCTGGCATCATCAAGCCTGAGAGTTATTGTGAGCATGAAGTGAATTTTGAAACCTTGAGATAGAGGGTAGCCACAATTCCATTAAACTAGGGAATTGAGTCAAAGATGTTCCCATTACTACTGCACTGATACAACAAAATGAAATATGGAGCTATTTTCACATATCTCTGCCATGATGAATGACAATATAAACGTAGATGTACCTAGAAAAACAGTATTTGAGTTTTATGCCAGATAGAAGTTATGGGAAAACTCTGATTCTTTTAGATAAGAAGTTTAAAAAATAAGACAGGAAGAAATAAATATTCTCCAGAATGTTCTTAATAAACTCCAAGGGATAGTAGCTTGAAGCTGAAGATGTGCATTGTTCTACAAAGACTCATAATACAGGTACAGAAGTCTGGGTGAAATTACAATGAGTCATTGACTTACCTACATCACTGGTCAGTGGTATTACTTAACCATTTCACTTTCCAACTGGAATTGATTAAGCATTCTCAATATACTAAAGAATTCCCTAATAAAACTTAGATATTGCAGTTATTCAGGAGACTGATGTTGCGCTCTGAATTAAGCTATAAACTGCCCAGAGTGGTTACATTTTTTATTTAAGGCTTCTTAAAAGCCTTTTCGTTCATTATAACCTCTAATTAGCATCAGGAGAAAGAGACACACGCTCTTCTCTAAGAGAAATTCTTTTAATTTAGTGAGAAAAAAAAAGATATTTTGGCAAAGGGTTTTTACAGGAGTAAAATACAACCAAGAGAAGAGCATTTCACCAAAACATTCAGCACAAAGACCCAATGCACAGGAAACGCCCACTAAAAGCAATCCATATACCAGCTTTAGTAAAACACAGTTCATTGGTGTTAAGTTACCCACAAGAGAAGGAAAGGAGTAAAAGAAAAAAAAAACAAAACCAAAACAAAAAACAAAACAAAAAAACCCCCAACAGATTAAAAGGGGTAAAGAAAGAGAGAAGAAAGAGAGAAGGAGAGAGAGNAGGGAAAAGAATGGTTACCGACAAGATTTGATGATTCACATGGTGCCGGCTGGAGAGGGAGAAGAGAGGGAGAAGAGAGAGAGAAGAAGAGAGAAGAGGGAGACCGCATGGAGGCTTGTGTATCTATAGAGTTCAGTTTTCCCTCCCAGGTAGGATATCCTGTCAGTGTCTTGCAGGCCAGAGTGAGATGTGCTGTAGCCAGTCCCAGGCTGCAGAGCTGTGGTGTGGATGGGCTACCAGGCAGCTCTGCCCTGACTGGCAGCGTGGCTGCAGGGCCTTCAGCTCTGCCCTGTGCCCTCAGCACAGGCCTAATGTGATAAGGCAACCTTACCACGTTCCTGTAGGTCCAGGACCAGCCCTTCCCTGCACGCACACACACACACACACACACACACACACACACACACAGAGTGAGTTGGTTCTGACCCATATCAATAATTCAGTGAGATTCGGATCCAGGATCTCACAGCTAGTTATACAGATTAATGTTGATTGGTTGAAGAACAGAAAAAATGGTGCAAAAGCTCAAGTAAATTTAATGTTAAACATGAAAAATTGAGCTCTCTAACGAAAATGAGCTTTTAAAGATAGAGATTTCTCCTCAGGCATTAGCTTGGCCATATTGCAAGCAATATCATATTAAGATTGCATTTATGATATTAAAAAAAATCTAAAGCAATTTGAATTTAATTTGAAACTTAAGGAATAAAGCCTGTCACATTACTATTTGTTGATTCATCGATTTTAATGCCTGAAGAAAAATTTCCAATTGCTTGTACTAATATCAGAGGACAGAACTGTGCACATTAATTTCTTCAAGTTCGCAATTTATAATAGAGTATTGTAGGTATTACTCTGTATAAATCTGTGTTATGTTATATCTTCTAAAAGGACCTCCAAAGGTCTCAAATGATGAAGCTATATTCCAAATTATTAATGTGATACTATTATTATTATTCATGCAGCAGTCAGAGGCCTGGGCTGAACTCATAGCTCGACTGCGGTCAGCACAGTGCAAATATGCTCCATAAAACCGATGTCTTTTTCAAAGAGAAGATTGGTATCCAGTGACAGACAAAATAGAGGCATATGAACTGCCTGAAGGTCAGAGGCAGAACTGGAGATCAGCTCCTGTGTTCTAGCTACAGAATTATGCCACTATGAAACAGTCACCTTCTCTCAAATGTTACCCATGTTTTCTTCAATTCATTGACTTTTCAGTGTTTTTTTCCATGCACTGAATTTTTATTAATGTGAATTTTTCTTTCTCCCCAAAACTGTTGTTGTGTGACAGAGTTGAAGGGAATGCTCCCCACCTCCAGCTCCCCAGGTCCCTGAATAGGGAGCTCAGGAACTCACACACACACCGGATCAGGGCTGGCAGGCAAAGAGGGTTTAATTCAAAGGTTCCCGGTTCTTTAAAGGGACATAGGGGGAGGGGTTAACAATGAGAGGTGATTGGGGTGATTGGGTAAGGCTCTGGGAGAAGGGCTGACCCACATCCAATAGGAACCCAGGGACCGGGGAAGGGGATTGGGGAGCAACCAATGAAGCTACATCGGAGGCAGGGCTGCTGCTGTGATGAGCTTGTTTCTCTTCCAATTCTGGTATCGCTGGTTTTCTGCTCGCTTGGCTGAGCCTGGGGGCTGCCGGCATGTTCTCTCTTCTTTCCGCTCCTGAAAGCTTATATGATCACCAACAGTTGTGCTTCTGTTTCTTAAAAGAATAATAAAATTACCAAAAGTCTGCAAATTACGAGCAATCTGAAATGTCTGCTTGGAAAAATGTTAACCTCAGAAGTACATTTATGAGAGGCCCAGCCTCCCCTATTAATATTGTTTGGTGAGCCCTGTATCAATGCTGACAGAGAAGTGTAGTGTGGCATGTTTTTTGCCTCCATCAGATTTGTGGCTGCATCAACTACTACTGTGGAAGTAGTTGACATATTAGCTATACTGGTTCTCTTCCTGTCCTCAGCGTTATTGCTGTGCCTATTTCACACTATCTTTTAACAAGATGTTCAGAATGTTGAGTATCATACGTCTGCTTTGTACATCAGTCACCCTGAGCCAGCCTGTAACAGTTCTCTCAACAAGAAATAGTTCAGCCTAAATTGTATTTTTATAACAAAAAAATCATTAATAAGTCATTATATACACTGTGCAAGAAAGAAAGGGAGAGAAGAATAATCACATTTGTTTCAATTATTCATATTTGTATGACATGAAAAGACTGTGCACTGCTGAAGCATAATAAGGCCTGGCAAAAGGCAGCCTAGCGCACAGGCAGCAGATTTCCAGTACAGAGAGTACATCCAGGTTCCCTGTTGGCTACAGTTGCAAGTTATGGCAGTTCTTGCTTCTGTGCGTTTATAACAACTACCGCTGTGTGTGGTATGTGTACACCTATGGGATTTCCCCTGGAGCCATGTTTTTGGGGATAAATGAGTGACAGGAGAAGGGGTAATGGTCTAGAACTGAAAAAAGAAAGATTTAGGTTTGATTTAGATTACAAAGAAATTCTTTACTGTGAGGGCAGTGAGTCATTGGAACAGATGTCCCAGAGAAATTGTGGATTCCCCCATCCATGGAAGTGTTCAAGGCCAAGCTGGATGGAGCTCTGAGCAACCTGGTCTAGTGGAAGGCCTATGGCAGAGGGGTTGGAATAAGATGATCTTTAGGGTCCCTTCTGACCAAAACCGTTCTAGGATTCTTTGAAGGGTAAAAGAACAATAACATTTTAGCAGAAATCTGTACTTCAATGTTTTTAAGGAGCAACAAATAAAAGACTATCCTAACAGGATTAAATAATTCTTTTAATGAAGATTTAAATTAGTAATCAGAACAGAATACAGAATGAACTTTTTATATTTCAGACTATTAAGTATGTGACCATGGCAGAGTAAAACTAGGTAATATGTCACACTGAATTATTTTCCTATTATTATATCATAAGAGAAGATAAGATAAATATATTTTTACCTAAAATACACTCAATGAATATTTAAGGTATATGTAAATTAATTTTAAAGGCCTAGAGGCTAGTAAGTAAAAGAATCTGCAGAAATCGTGTATTTTGTCAAAATCAGTCTGTAAAAACACTATGAACAATTCAAGGCAGGTGATGTGGTTCTAAATTAAAGAAGCTTGGGGGGTGAAAGCATTTCACATAATGTAATTTTGAATGTATGTGCTCACAAGTTCTGTGCATGTATGTGTGTGGGCACACTTTATAGGAGAGTTATTTAGGATTTCTTCTTAGTACACAATCCATATTTGCAAAGAGTGATCGGTTTAGATACAAGAAGATTCATTCATCTATAGTACTTACACAAAAGTTGCTAATTTCTTCAATTTCTAGTATAGTGAAATTCTGAGCCTGAAACTTCCCTAGTACCTCAACTCAGATGGAAAATGGATGTTCAATTTTGGTGTAAAGTTGAGGCTTTGAATTCAGTAGGCCTAAGACTTCATTACTTGTTTTCATGTCTACCTTAGGCTGGTGTTTTACAATAGTTAATGTCTGAGATGATTGAAATGAAAGGCAATTCTCCTTTAACTCATAATTCATGTGGGATTTTATACACATCCATTTTTAACAAATGGAAACCAATTACTGAGTATTGGTTATTATTTTGTAAAACATAGCATATATTAGGAGAGGAACTAAACAGATTTACAACACTTCAGATGGGAAAAAAATGATTCTTCACAAGGGATTTCAAACCTTTCCCATTATTTTCCATTATAGTTCAGTTAAACTCAGTGGAAATAAATGAACTGACCTTTATGGCAACTATGAACAGCATATGTTCCTTAACTCTTTACTGTATTGGCAGTTTTTACTTTGATTTTCCTTCCAATTAAATACAAGAAACATCCTCTTCCTCTAGATCATTGAGACCAATCATTTGAATTATTCTAATACAATGTCTAATTTTGCTGATATGAGAAATCAGAAAAGAATATGAAGACAATGTTAAGGGAAAGTTTGAGGATATAATGTCCATAATCTACCTGATAATTATGTTGATACCATATTCCCTATTCATAAAAATTAGAAAAAACTCTCCATATTATTTTGTATAGAAATGCTATTCAAACAAAATGGATTTTCCCCTTCCTTTTTTTGAGTTTTAGAGGCTGAATTTTCTTCCAGGTAAGCACAACTACATTAACAATAGTGATCTTCATTCTGTATCACAATAAATCAATAACAGTTTCATAACGAACAGTGAATTTCAGATAAGTTGTTCATTATAAGACTGATGAAAACACGTTACTGAGAAAGTGAGGACATAAAATACTCGTCAAACGTAAAACCTTACAAATTTTCTTTTGAGAAGGTATATAAAGGATTGTCAGAATGTCAGGATTCTTAGCTTTAGGCAAAAAAGAAGTAGCTCATTCTGTTTTAATAGCAGTGGAACCCACTGCCTAGGTAATCAATTATGATTGGCATTTGGTTAGGAGTATCCATAGAGTAGAGGATGAGCATTTTTCATTGTCAGTTGCTAATCAATTCCTTCTGTAAATTTAATTCAGAGATTGTATTTCTGTTTACACCTAACTATAATTAAAATGAAGCAGCAATCCTAATTATTGCCTCCTGTTACTAATGCAGTGACTTGGTAACAGTAGAGTTACTTGGTTCACTTTCACATCAGTGGCTGTGCTCTCAATGGTGTGATTAAAGTGTAGACTTTTAGAATTACATAAAAACTTTCAGAATTTGACTGTGTAATGACACAATGCAACTCCTATAAAATGACAACAAATCAAGGTTTTTCAGCTATGCTTCAGATCAGTAGTGTCAGTTTGAACAAGCCACACAGAGGAAAATATTCAAACTTAAATGTCAACGAAGTAATGTTGGCCACTGCTGTAACTTTCTGTTAGGTACTTTGGTGCCTGCCTTTAGACATTCCAGTTTGAAAAGGTTGTCTTTAACCCCCAGCTATTGTAAATTCACCTTTCATCTGAGTCTGGCTGCACAGAAGTAAATAAGAATGTTTCTGTTGACAAAAGGACATTGAGTAGTCTCTGTATAATACAGATTTCATAACAGTTTTCTATTTTTGCCTGAAATTCTTCCAATTAATAATCATAGAACGTTGTTCCTGCCTTTCAAAACAAGATGTGAACTGACAGAGAAAACCAAAAGAAACACTACAGATCTATTACTAATAAACCTTTGGTGTTTTGAACTCTGATTATGGTCTTAATGAACTTAATCAAGTTCTGCCTTAAAGCAAATGACAGGATTTTTCCACACTGTTTTGATGTGTATCCTAATGGAACACAGCTCCAGCTGGTTTCTTCCAGCTTGCAAGAACAGTTTGTTTTCCCTGTCTGGTGTTGATCTCCTTTATGACTGCTCAAGTTTCATTTTGCTCCTTTCTTTTCCTTCCAGGAGATTAACTTTCCTTCTTGTGTTAGATTTTCAAAATCATGCACAAAAATGCTGATGAAGTCTTAGCAGATCTTTGCACAAGGCAGGATGCTTGTTGTGTTGGAAATTTTAACAGGTTACATCATAGGATTCCATTTCTCTGTTTCACCTTGGGATCATATGGATTGCTTTGCTTCCACATACTGAAATGAAATACTTCAACCCTAGAAAAACAAAAAATATTTTTTGATACAGAACTAGTTTAATAAAATATTTTGGTTAACAAAATTATATCTTTAAAGAAAAAAAAAAGGTCAATATTTTTAGTTTGTTTTATACAGCAAGATCACCTATGTTCCAGCATTACCCTCTCCAATCACAGAATAGTACTTTTCCTTAAGCTTACTCTAAAGATTACAAATTCTTTTTCAAGGATTGGTTTCCCATAATACCAGCCAGCAAAATAAAGTTTAAAGAGAAAACAAAACATATTATTCTTTAGAAATCACAATTTTTTGTCATCGAAGGACAGCAATGATTGTATCCCATAAGTGGATGTTGTAACAGTACTGGAATGTGAACATACCTCTGTGAACAATGGAAAAGAAAGGAACCCTTTCTCAGACCAGTTTGTTGGCTGCCATTCCATTCCATGAAAAGTCAGACATAGCCTGGAAATCAACACAACTGCAAAGCCTCTGGTCCATGGAGAGTTCTCTGGTATGAAATGGAGCCTGAACCATTTGCACAAGAGAAATGTGCTATGATCATTTAGAACTGACAAAAAATGAAAAAGATGAAGGCGTTAACAATATCAACTCTTCCTAATACTAAATAAGTGTAATACAGCAGAGGCTATTAAACTCCACATGGGTATCTCTGACTCTTTTGTTTGACCTTTTAAACAGATCATGGTGAACACAGTCTAATAGCCAAAGTCCAGAAACAGAGAAGGCAGAGGTCACATAAGCGAAATCCTATAAGAAAGGCTGCAATTTCTTGCATCGCCTACTAGACATTTCACTTGAAACAACTGAAATGTTCATTTTAAATTAGGCTTATTTACAAACATTGTTATGTGCAACCAAGAGAGAGCTATGAAAGACACGGGAAACTCCCAGCTTTAAGAAATCCAGTTTATCTATTTTAACACTTCTTAAGATAAACTATCAGCCAGCTCACTCATACAGGTGGTCTATTTGCAAAGAGGCACAGTAATGAACATTTTACCTTTGAAACATAAAGTTGTGTGTCATGGAATCATGAGTTTTAACTGAGGGGGTGCTATAACAGCTCCCCAGAACCTTTCATTCTCTAACAGGTACAACCCCAAGTCTTTCATCCTGTCCTCATACTGGAGGTTCTCCATCCCCCAGTCTTCTTCATAGCCCTTCTCCTCAAACTGGTCCATGTCTTCCTGATGCTCGGGGGCCCAGTACTCCAGGTGGGGTCTGATGAGAGTAGAGTAGAGGGGCAGAATCACCTCCCTCGACCTGCTGGCCACACGCATTTTGGTGCAGCCCAGGATTCACTTGATTTTCCGAACCGAAAGTGCACATTGCTAGCTCAGGTCAAGCTTCTTATCAACCTACACCCTAATGCCTTTCACCTCAGGGCTGCTCTCATCAGCACATTAAAGCCATTTCTACCCACAAACAGTAACTTTCCTACTTGGTCTATACACCTTCCTGAGTGAGAGGTCTGATGGATTAGATTCTCAGCATGCATCAGCAGCACACCTGTGAATACAGAAAGTTGTTTGATATTGCTTTCCGTGTCTCCTAGAAAACAGTGAGCCTGGATTTGAGATGGGAGTCTGTGTAGCATGAAGGTAATTGCAGGTTAGTAAGTAAAGATTGTTGCATGATTAAAATATTCAGTGAATGTGTTTATTTTTAGTACTGGACACTTAGGCTGTGACTAGAGTGGTAAATTAAACATGTTTGGGATCCGTTCCTTGCACTGAAGACAGCTGGCATGGAATGTCCCCTGTCTATGCTATTTAATTCTCTTTTTCTCAGCATTTTCCAGCCATGCTCAGGATTTGCATGGAGAGTGTTGGCTGGCCCAAGACAGAACCATGCAAGGGATTATTGCAACATTTTAACTGTAAAAACAATCAAGTTCCAATGTTCCACTTTCTAAGTATTTTAACTTATTAATTTGATTTTATTGTATATATTTAGTATCCAGGGTCAAATTCCTGTTCTGTTTCTGCTCTGCATAGGTGCTGAGAACAAGAGCTAACAGTTATAAGTTTTGGGGTTTTTTTCAAGTCAGGAAGCAAATTTGGTTTGTTTTCCCAGTGTTTTTTGCTAAGTTGATGCAGAAAAGACAACAGAAACATAAACATTTAACCTCTTCTTTCAGACACAAATGAAAATAAGGACACAGAAAACTTTGGTCAGAACAAATTGATGTAGCTCAGTATCCTTTCTCTGACAGGACTAACAACTGATATCTACGGATCACTGTGAGAAGAAAATAGTGATGGTTATTTATGGCATACATTTTTATCTTCTGCTACCAAAAAAAAAAAAAAAAGTCAGATACGATGTGGGAAGTAAAAAGACTGTTCCCTGAATAATTAAATTAAGGAAACTTGCTTTTCTTAATTAGTGTTGTGCAATATTTGCAATATCCCAAGCTATGGAAGAGCTAAGACTGTCTCATAAAGAAATTATATATGTTTTCCAAATTCTCCAAAGCATTCTCCTGTGATGTGCTTTGTCTCTTCATAAGCTATGTGCTTACCAATTGGTTGGTACATGATCAGCAAGCCTTGCAGAGACAGATGTTGTGTCCTCTGTCAATGAGGATACTAATTGCTTCTTTTCAATATCAATTTTTGCTAAACTTGTAATTTCCTTGACACCTCTGTTAAATTACATTGGGATTTAACCCTAAATTCAAAAGGTCCTTGGAAGACATTGACTGGCAGAGGAACAGATGGACTGCAATT
Source organism: Cephalopterus ornatus (assembly GCA_013396775.1). Classification (NCBI taxonomy): domain Eukaryota; kingdom Metazoa; phylum Chordata; class Aves; order Passeriformes; family Cotingidae; genus Cephalopterus; species Cephalopterus ornatus. The sequence goes on from VZRE01006754.1 coordinate 13,534, forward strand.
CACATAAAAATCATCTTCAAAAAAGTTAATTAAACATTACCAGTTAGGTGTAGTCATAATCCCTTCCCTTTATATACGTCCATCCAGAAATAACATTTTAGAAGTGCTTCTATTTGCATGCAATCCATTAAGTTTAGTATGTTAAATGAGGTTTATTATGTTAAACGAGATTTCTTCATAGCTTTAAAATTAACATATGTGAATTCAAGCTAATAAATAATCAATTTAACAAAAAACTAAAACAGAAAGAGGAGGCAGCTATTATTTTCTCTGTGTATGACAGGTTGAAAATGGAGTTAGTAGGCTGCCATGCTTGATATTTTGGGGAGGCAGCAATAGGGTCACATATGTCCTGTCAAGTAAGTTTTTTTGCAGTTGCAATTAATATTGCTAGCAATCTTGGTAAATGAAAGTAGCTGTCATCCCCCTCATACCCGCTTCAATATTGCTGAAGTGAATGGGAAGACTCTACTGACTTAAAAATTGTCTGAGTTTTCTGAGTTTTGGCATATTTTCAAAGCTGTTCTCCATCAAGTAATAAAGTTGTAGGATCAAGCTAGCTCTTACCTCTGCTCAGGAATTACCCAGCTTGATTCCTGCTTGCTCTCTCAGCGGGTTTCCTGGTCACAACCCTTCTGGTATGGCAATGAGACCTCAGCGGAAACTGTCCTTCTGCGTACTTCCTTTTGAAGGAATGCTGGGGCTGGGAGGTTACTGTGGTGTGTTCTAATATGTCTGGATGGTCAGAGGATAAGGACTAGCAAAGGCACTGCAGAAAGCAGGGAATTGCTGCAGCTGTTATGGACACAGCCTGAGTATGCACTTACACCTTGCTTTCTCTTCGAGGCACAGGCTGTTCTGTTGCACTGGGAAACACTTCAAATGATCTACTAATTAATAATACCATTTACATTACCTGCTTATTTTTTTCCAACCAATTTAATATCCATGTGCATCTAATACATTAGGGCATCCAATTCTTATTGGCCACTATATAGCTGCCTAATTTAAATGTATATCAAATCAACATCTGCACTTACTGTTTTATTTCTAAACCCCAAATATCCAAAATACATGATAACACAATCTGTATATTCAAACCTAATAAACTATCATATTTTTCCCAGCTAATAAAACAGTGCTATAGTGTCTATGGGTTTACCATACAAAAATGGACAATATTGACACAAATATAGACTTAGTCACAGTTCATTCATTAAGTAGATTTCTCAGGCCTAACTTTTTGCTGCTTGCATTTCTGTAGAATTAAACATCTTTATTTAGTCAATACCATGGACTTTTGGGAAGGGGGATTACGTTTAGGAAAAGAAACTATTTGTGTTTACATGGAAATATACTATAAAAATCTTCCAGCTATGTATTCCCACAGAGAAATATATTTTGCATATAATTACAAAACCTAAGCCTTTAAAAGACTAGGCATTACAAACATGAATACATGAGATTGAAAAAACTTTGTAGGAATGTTTTGTGCACTACAAACATTTTACATTAGCTGCACAATGATTTTTTCCATCCTTATAAACTCTCTTTAATAGACTGCACTGTTCCCACCTCATTTACTTTTCTACTCAACTGAAGAAGAAAAATAATTTAAAGGCCAGTAAACTTTGAAAATGTGCTTTATCGAATTTATTGCTGTTTTAAATAGAAAGAAATTAAGGCAGTATGTGCCCTGGCTAGATTTCTAATCACTATGGCAGCATGCATATAGGTACATGCAGAACTTTTCCTGTCAGAGGTGTTATCACATTACCTCTTTTTCAGTCCTTGTGGAAATAAATTATCAGAATCAGGTACCACTACTTAGCTGTTCAGCGTGTCCTGAGAAGCAGATGCAGTAAATTCTACTTCTGTGACCTTTTCAGTATTCTGTGTTTTGACTGAGTGTCCATTCTAGTCACAGGTTGCTGAGGTCACAAACAGAAGAAGATAGGAATGGCAAGTGAATCAAATTACAGAATACTAAAAAGGTCAGAGTGGTACCACTTATATTACCCTTCACAGAACAGATGAGGCAGAAAAAGTTATACCTCTGTCTCACAACAAAAGTTGTAATGATTCAGTAAACAGCACCAGTGACAAATTCTCGTTTGTGCCAAAGAGTTGCACTATAAAGAAATATCTATAATATCCAGTGTTCACATTTGGAACTGTGATCCTGTTATATATAAAAATTAAGTCTTTTGGAAGGTATGTTGTTTTGTAATAGTGTAATTAATTTGAATAAATAAATTTGAGCAAATAAATTTGAATAAAATCCTTCTGAAGCATATTTCAAAATTACATTCAACTAAACCAAATAAATTGGTGTTTCTGCATCCATGCCACAACTTTTTCCAAATATATTTTATACAATTGCAGTATGATGCACTAATTTTCATATAAGATTATGTTTGTTGATTGAAATTCTCAGGCAGCAGTCATCACAGAATTTCAAAAAATCACTGCAAAGCATAAACTTTTCTAGTCTACTGTTGGATTAATATTTATCAGTACATGTAATTAGGATTGTATATCCAGTTGGTGAGCCCTTAATGCTTCTTTCCGTTCTCTACATCAACCCAATTTTGGAACCACTTTTCAAAACATTGGTATAGCTCAAAATTCTGTAGCAAGTGCAATGATGTGGCAGGGTTCTTTCAATTGCTGTGTGATGTATTTACCCATCAATCATTTCAGTCATTTTCCTTGTCTCTCTGTTTTTATTTTTTTAATAATAGCTAATATCATAATAACAAAATCTGACTTTAAAATGTAAAATCTTTAGGGTTTCCAGGAAGTTTTTCTTTTGATCAAAAGCACGACAATGTAATCTGAGTAGAGCAGCTGCATACACTAAATTCTTTGTAATGCAATAAAAATGGTGACCAGACAGCTATGGAACTAAAGTCTTATGACTGGCAACAAACCAGTTCTGAGCAGCAGAGAACTAGGTATCACGTTGGGAGCACAAAACACTGAAAGCATACAGCTCACAGTAATGCAGAACATCCACTTCATACTTGGTACAATTTCTTCTCTATTATACAAAGATCTTCTAGGTCATGCTACCTAATTTTTCAGAACACCCAGATACAGATCTCTGGCCCACCACCTTCTTTCCTTGCATTTCTTGCAAGCTTTTGATACTTACTTCTGAGACAATGATTTACTTAGAAGAGGGCAAGGGCATGTACTTAGGCCAGTTTTCTCCTAGTTCTTATTTATCATAGAAATCATAGAATGGTTTGCATTTGAAGGGACCTTAAAGATGATCTAGTTCCAAACCCCAGCCATTGGTAGGGATGCTGCCTACTGGATCAGGTTGCTCAAAGCCACATCCAACCCATCCTTGAACACTCCTAGGGATGGCAGATCCACAGCTTCTCTGGGCAACCTGTTCCAGTGCCTCACTACCCTCTGAGTAAAGAATTTCTTCATAATATCTGGTCTAAATCTCTCCTTTTTTTGTTCAAAACCATTCCCCCTTGTCCTATCACTACCTGACCATGTTGAAAGTTGTTCTTCCTCATTTTTATAAGCCCCATTTAAGTACTGGAAGGCCATAATGTGTTCTCCCCTTCTGCAGGCTGAACAGCCCCAACTCCCCCTGCTTGTCTTCATAGGAGAGAGAGATGTTCCATCCCTCTGACAATCTTCATGGCCCTAATCTTGATGCAGTACTCTGGGGGGGGTCTCCCAAGGGCAGAGTACAGGGGAGAATCATTTCCCTTGACCTGCTGGTCACTCCTGTTTTGATGCAGCCCAGGATGTGATTGGCCTTCTGGACTGCAGGCGCACACAATTGTTATATTTCCTGTTTACCAACTAGTCTCCTGGGAGAAGCTTTTAAGTTAGATGTGAGGAAAAAATAACCAAAACAAACAAACAAAAAAACAAACCTGCCTTCACTGTGGCATGCTTTTTGACCATCAGCTGTGAAAGCTTAACAGGTTTAATGTCCAGGTAGTCTTATTTAAAAGATCACACTTTAAATTGCGATAGCAGTTAGTATCTAAATAATGATAATGAAAAAAGAAAATTATCTCACCAAGATAGTCAGTTTTTCTTAAACATTCCCAAGAATTTACTCAGCCACTTATACCTAGTCAGCGTAGTTCAACATCCACTTAAATGATCAACAAATTTAAGTTAAAAGGCAGTGCTCTATAATAAGCAGGTCACTGCTTGACATAATAAATACACGTAAGTCAAAATAAAAAAAAAAATCCTCTTGTTTTTAGTTATTGTTGTTTGAAATTTAAATCTACCACTGCTTTTCAACCAGTGAGTCTTAACAGTCAGATTTAGAAAAACACCAGTTGGTAGGATATGAAGAGGTTGAGAACATTATTATAACCCATGACAAAGAAAAATCACACACCACAACTCCCCACATAGCCTCATTCTTCAAGGTCAAATATTTGTTGCCATAAACAAATTATAAAGGCTTCTCATCAATTCTGGATTTGTCCATAACTTTCTTTTAAAAATAAGGAATATTTTATTTATTTATTTTTCATTTCAAATTGAGAAGCTATTACTTTACTTAAGCATCTGTTTATCTACAGTTCCATGCTGTCACCAGGTTGCTCTGGGCATACCCACAGAGTGAGATGGTTCTGGAAGAAGTTTCTGTCCTGGAAAGCTAAACCTTTACGAGCATACTGCCCACTCTTTCTCAGTAATTCCTGTCAGTGTTTTCCTATCTATATCTATGCTATTTTCCTTTTCCCTTGTTTCATCCTTCTTATGCAGTCCCTAGTTATGGCTGGAACATCTCATATGTAGTAGAGATATTTCATTTTTTCACCAGTGATATTAGGTCTTTTTTTTCTTCATGAAAAATAACCAATTCTTTCATTGCTCTTTAGTTCACATTACTTTGAATAAATAAATAAATATGATTAATTTGTCACCAGCATGTTTTGCACTTTGTTTTCTAATCACTATGAACGTATATTCTTCAGTCTGTATTACTCTACAACTGTACATAGGGCAAGTTTCTTTTAGAGAAGAAACTAAAAGCAATTTTCCTCTACAACAGCTTTCATGTTATGTGATTCATAAACCTGTCCCATAGCAACTGACATCAAGATTTATCAGAGCAAAATGAAACATAGCTACATGTAGCAAATCTTCTTTTGATATTACTCAGAATTTTCAAGCAAATAAGCAAAATAGTGTACCTATATTGGCATATTCCTGACATATAAACACACACACAGCAATGGTAGTAGCATGTGCAGTTCATAAAGTACCCTGTGAAAGAACATAAATAGGCAATGTGCTTGCACCTCAGTTTGGAAATCTAGTTATGTACCTTGACAAATACTGATTAAATATCACAAGGTTTTTAGACTCTGAAGATGCTACAGATCAATTTAACCTGCACTAGTTGGTATAACAATGACTAGAGAAAAAAAAACTTCTAAAAATAAAAGTCCTTCAGACTATTTACCCCTGTGTATGTATGTGGGTGTACTTGACATCTGTGCACTGAAATGCAGATCCTGAAGAACAATTTATAGCACAGCAATTCCACTTTCCCACTACCCAGGAGATATATCACAACCGGAAACACATATTCACCTGCAAACCTATAAATCATTATCTTGACAAATATAAACTAGAAAAAAAATATTAATTATACTGATTTTGCTTTGCACCCTGATCACCTGTTACCTTTTAACCCATTTTGGTTTTGTCTTCAACAGTAACAATTATGCTTTCTGAAACAAATCCACTTGGCTGTTTCCCACAAGGTACGTGGGATATGAATTTAATCAGAGCTAGAAATACATAAACATTCATAGAATGTTACTTCGAAAAAGACCTTTAGGATTATTGAGCCCAACCATTAACCCAGCACTGCCAAGTACATCACTAACCCATATCCCTAAGTGTCTACAAATCTTTTAAATACCTCCAAGGGTGGTGATTTGACCACTTCACTGGACAGCCTATTGCAATGTTTGACAAACTTCTGGTGAAGAAATTTTTCCTAATACCCAATTAAAACCTCCTAGAAGCCATTTACTCTTGTCCTATTGTTTGTTACTTGGGAAAAGAGACAGACATCCACCTTGATACAAGCAAGGTAGTTGTAGAGAGTGATAAGGTCTTCCCTGAGCCTCCTTTTGTCCAACCCCAGCTCTCTCAACCACTCCTCATAATACCTGTGCTCCAGACCCTTCACCAGCTCTGTTGCCCTTCTCTGTATGCTCAGAACTTAACACAGGATTAGAGGTGTGGCTTCACCAGTGCTGAGTACAGGGTGACAATCCCTGCCTTGGATACCAACTGGATGTAACTCCATTCCCCACCACTCTCAAGGCCTGGCCATGCAGCCAGTTATTTACCCTCTGAAGACTGCACCCACCCAAGGCATAAGCAGCCAGTTACTCCAGGAGGAGGCTGTGGAAAATGTGTCAAAGGCTGTGTGAATTGATGTAGGTGCAATTCAGTTGAGCTATTGATTGTGCACTTTTTTGGGAGGAGAAGCCCTAATTCCTACATGACAATCCTCAAGTGCTTCTGTGGCTTCTAACAAATCAGTAAACCTTGCTTCTTTGCTCTGCATAGATCTCCATCCCCTACCTGCACTCTCAGATAGAAGGACCTTGCTAGCACACCATCCCTCAAATATTGGCATGCTTCTCCTAGGATTTTTCTTATCTCTAGCAAGCTTCGTTTTATCTTCCTCTCTCTTCAAATCTAGTTTAAAGCTCTTTCAGTGTGCCCTACTAACTCTCGTGCAAAGGTCCCTTTCCCTCTCTGAGACAGGAGTGCCCTGTTTGTTGTCAGCAGTCCTGGTATTGTTTAGACCTACTCATGATCAAAGAAACTAAAATTCTTACAGTTTCTGACACCAAGCTCAGAGCCAAGTAATGGTCTTCTGGCTCTTCTGGTTTCTTCTCTCATCATTCCCTGCAACTAGAAGGACAGACAACACTACCTGTGCCCCTTTTTCCTTAATGAGTTGTTCTAAGGTCCTGAACTCTCTCTTGATTGACTTCTTGTTGCAACTTCATCACTGTCTACCTGAAAAATCAATAATGGATAATAATCCAAGGGCCAAACAAGGACAGGAAGCTTTCTCTTCACAACTTAAGCTTGGGCCTCAAGGAGGAAGCAGACTTCCCTAAGAAGTGGGTCTGGTCTACATTGTGTCTTCTGTTCCCTTCAGAAGGAGGTCTTCTATGACAATGACCACTCTTTTTTTTTCTTTATGGAAGCAGTTTTGACACAAGGCACAGGCCAACTTAACCTTGGCTAGTTAAACCATCTGTGCTGTTATTGTTCATTGTTATACCTATTCTTATAATACATATGATTGTCATACCTATTATTTCAAAGCTCCTGGGAAGGTGGGGCAGTCACAGAGGAGATGTTCCTATTCACCTACTGTGGTGGGTACGAACTTGTCACTTTTGCTCCCTATATCTTCAGTCAGGGAGAGAGAACAGGGAATTCTCCATGTCATGCATTCTATTTGCCTGTTTAGCCTGTCCCAGAGAAGGCAGGATGCAATTCCAGTAATGTTTCTCTCCCTTGCACTCCCTGATACTCCTCAACCTACTCACCTCCTGCGGAAGCTCTGTCACTAAGGAGAGGAGTTCCTCTACCTGGATCCATTTCCCACAGCTGTGCTCATGGCTGCTGTCTAACACTGGAGTAAGAGGAGAGCACACCCTGCAGTGGCATCTGCATGGCAACATGTTCCACCAGCGCTCTGGGAAGCTGCATGAGTTGTGATGGGTACAGACTTTAGACAGTCTTTCTGTCTGGTGGGTATCTTTGTTCCCTGGTGGCCACACCTTCTCACTTTTAGTATTGCGTAGAGTAGGTGGTACTGCTAATCTTTGCCATATTCAGAAATTTCCTTGTTTCTGAATGAAAATTTACAGCATTTGCAAATCTCTCCAATTTGGCAATATAGCTACAGTATTATCTAGCATTATAGGGCTGCCAAAGACAACTGGTACTGGCCTGCAACAGTAGAAAAGGGCTTACAATATCTATCAAATAATAGAATAGCCTCTGTTGGAATGGACCTTCAGATCATCTCATTCCGACTTCCCTAACACGGACAGGGACACCTTCCACTACATGAAGTTGCTCAAAGCCCCACCCAACCTGGCCTTGAACTCTTACCAGGGATGGGGCATCCACAGGCTCTCTGGGCATCCTGTTCATACCACCCTCAGTAAAGAATTTCTTCCTCATATCTAGTCTCAATCTACCCTCTACATTTGATGAGGCCCAGCAGAGTACAGTATGATGTGGAAGAGTGTGGCTCTGCTGGCAGTCTTCCCCTTCCTACAATATTTATGTGCCTCTGACAGAGGTTTGCTTAAAGCTGACACCTGATACAGGCAAGACAGGTGTTATACCCCAGTTCAGAAGCCTCACATTTGGCCAAGCATTTTACTGTTATTTATACTCCCAATAGTTCTCGCATGAAACTTTTGCAGAGTATTAGTTCTTTGACATCTTGAATTTGTGTACAGAGAAAAAGCTACACACTTTTCCCCAAGAGACTTCTTTTAATTTAGTTAGAAAATAAGTGTCTTGGCAAAAGGGTTACAGGAGTAACATATAATCATGGAAAAGGTTCCACAAAAGCATTACTCTAAATAACAGACTACTATGAACAAAAAGACTTCCCTGCTTTCCTCCAGACAGCATTCTGAGCTCTGCCTCGATACCCCACGAGGGTTTTACAAGCCAGCAGGCATCCCTGTGGAGTAGGGAGCCTTCTTTGCAGCCCACAAATGCCAACTCAGTACAACTTAAGTGAAATACCATTCAATCAGTTTTAAGTTACTCACAAGAGGAAGAAAAAAGAGATTAAGAGAAGAAAGAATAAACAGAGAAAGAGAGGAGAGAGAAATAACTACTGTCAAGAGGACAAGACAGAGTCCTTGTGCTTTTCTGTTATAGGGTTTGGATACTGTGGCCACTCCCCCAGTGGGACATCTGGTTCAGTGACCACTCAGGGTCCTCCTGGCCAAAGTGAGGGGTGCCACAGCCAATCAGAGGCTCCAGAGGGTGTGGTGTGGGCAGGCTACTAGGCTGGCCTTCCTTGATTGACACCCCAGCCACACGGCTCCTGGGACATGTGCTTTTTGATGCTGGAGGCCACGTTGGCTGCGGGCCTTACCCTGTTGACACCCATGCTTGAAGGCCTGGCCCCTTACACACACACACACACACACACACACACACAAGATGGTTGTTTTGACCCACCAATCGAACAGCTCAGTGAAATACAAAGATACAAATCCTGACTCTAACAACAGGTGGCATGTTGGCCACCACTCCACATCATCTGTTTTGCAGCCAACTTCTCCTGTTGTTTTTGTGCACCTGCCCTGTGATGCACTCGTACCTGTTTGCATGCTTTACTCACTGCTTGGCATGCTATTCAGGCTCCAAATCAGATAGGTATCTCTGCATGAGTTTAAGGAAGATGCTGTTCAGTAAAAAAAAAAAACTTAATAACACTTGAGGACTTTGGATAAACTGAGCAACCTTTGGGATTTTAGCTCATGGGGACTTTTTCAGTCAGGCTGGGATTTCTCAAAGCACATCAGAACCCATCTCCAGCATAAAAATTAGACGCTCAGATTTCTCAGTGTCTTTTAAAAAGTGCCTTCAGAAAGGATTTTGCGCTGTTTCCCATGAACAGGAGCCCAATCTCAATATCAAGGTAACCAGAGGCCAACACTGAGATGAAAGAAAAAAAAACCCAAACTTTAAACAATATTTGAAACAATGTAGAAGTTCAGAGTGGAAACACAGAAACAAGACATCTAAATGTTGACTGTGCCCGACTTTTCAAATGCCACAGTCCAGCAGTTTCAGCCCTCATAAAACAAAGCTAATGCTGAGGTCCCAGCAAGTAAATACTCATGCTGATATGGAAGCAAGAGGAAATAAAAAATGATCCAAAACCGATGATATGGCAATTGGACTGCACAAGAAAATTAAGGTCAGAAATCAACACATCATGTGTACTTGAAACCACCACTGAGCTGAGCTGGAAGATTACAGATTTCTTGGGATTCACTACTCTGCACAGAGTTGCCTGGACTCCAACCTATATTTTTACATTCCAGTTCCAATCAGCAGGTAGGAAGGCTGGCATTCAAACTGATATAAATACCATCCCTAGACATACAACCATGATTTGACATGGCCAGCATCCCAAATTACTACCAGTAAAGGAGACATTTGAGAGAAGATGCCACCGTGACCCTATGTTCCTCCCAGTAGTGACATATCTTGATTAACATGTGGTCTTCACAAACAAACATCAGTCTTCTGAGTCTGGAGAAGCAGAGATATAGGGATTTGGGGACTACAGGCTGGGGATCTGAAACTGCCAATGAAACACCTGCAGGGATGCAAAGCAGTGGAATGTGCTCATTGCTCAGAAAACAGAGAATGCTTTTCTCCATTTATCCAGTATCAAATATTTTTGCCCCATATTACAGGCAGTTCTCCCTCCCCCCAGTATTCTCTGGAGCAACATAAGACTGATTCTTATTGAAGAATGTATATGGAAAGCCAAGGTATTATTTTGCCAAAGGAATACAAACCAATGATTTATGTAGTTGAAGAATTTAACTGAAGTGGGTTTTTTTTAAAGATTATATTGTTCATATGGGAGGAATGCCTGAGATTTAGAGACTGACATCCAGACTGCCCTGTTATGCTATCCTGGTATTTAAGTCTCTTGTTAAAATCCAGTGAAGCTGGAAAATGAGAGAAATAAAAGAAAATGACAACATACTGTAAAATTCCTTACTGATTTCAGAGGCCATTTGAAGTTATGTTGTGCAGTTTATATGTATATTTAAAAGCCCCACAGTCATTTTTTAAAATAAAATATGCAGTAAAATGAGGAGAAAAGGAAGAGAAAATACAGCTTGTCAAGGCTTCTATTTTATAGATTCAGATAAGTTTATCCTTTAAGGAAAACATAACTTATTCTCCTGACTGACATTTTACTATTCTCAGGTTCATGTGAATTTCTGTAAATGAAAAGTATTGGTGTTCCTAATCTTTTTCTAGGCTATATTCCACTTACTCGTGACATTTGCTACTAATTCCCTTTAGTTTTCTCTCCAGTCTTGCTGGTGACCATTGTCCAGGTCCATTGGACACTCACTAGTTCACTGATGTAGTCACTCCATCATGGCCTCCTACAAAGTAGTGACTACATCAGTGGACAAGGGAAGGGTTACATATGTCATTTATCTGGAGATCCATAAATTTTTTGACACAGTCCCCCACAGTATCCTTCTCTCTAAATTGAAGAGATATAGATTCAACGGGTGGTCTGTTAGATGGATGTGAAAGTGGTAAGACAGGCTCGTCCAGAGAGCAGTGGTCAGTAACTTGGAGTTGCGATGAATGTCAGTGACAAGTGTTGTCCCTCAGGGATCCGTACTAGGACCAGTGTTATTTAATATCTTCATTAATGACATAGATGAAGGGATTGAGTGCACCCTCAGCAAATTTGCAGATTTGCTCAGGGGTGAGGTTGACACACCTGAAGGATGGGATGCCATCCAGAGGGACCTGGACAAGCTCGAGAAGTGGGCCCACGGGAATCTCATGAGGTTTAACAAGACCAAGTGCAAGTGCTGCATCTGGGTCAAGGTAACACATGGTATCAACACAGGCTGGGGAATGAACAGATCAAGAGCAGCTCTTCCAAGAGGAACTTGGGGGTACTGGTGGATGAGAGGCTGGAAATGAGCTGGCAATGTGGACTTCCAGCCCAGAAAANGAGCTGGCAATTTGGACTTCCAGCCCAGAAAACCAACCACATCCTGGGCTGCATCAAAAGCAGCATGGTCAGCAGGTCAAGGGAGGTGATTCTGACCCTCTATTCTGCTCTGGTGAGACCCGACTTGGAGTGCTGCCTCCAGCTCTGGGGAGACTCAGCATAGGAAGAACATAGATTTGTGGGAGTGAGTCCAGAAAAGAGCCACCAAGTGGGGTGACAAGAGGGATGAAGCATCTCTCCTATCAGGAAAGGCATAGAGAATTGGGTTTGTTCATCCTGGAGAAAAGAGTCTGCAGGTTGACCTAATTGTGGCTTTCCAGTACCTAAAGGGAGCCTACAGGAGAGATGAAGAATATTTACAAGAGCATGTAGTGACAGGACAAGGGGGAATGGCTTGAAAGGAAAGTTTTAGGTTAGACATAAGGAAGAAATTCTTTACTGTGAGGGTGGTGAGGCACTGGAATAGGTCGACCAGAGAGGTTGTGAATGTTCCATCCCAGGAAATGTTAAAGGCCAGATTGGAGAGAGTTCTGAGAAACCTGATCTAGTTGAAGATGTCCCTGCCCATGGCAGGAGGTTTGAACTAGATGGTCTTCAACATGCATTCCAACCCAAGCCATTCTATGATTCTATGATTGTCTAACAGGATGACTTACAGACTCTCATGCATCACTGTGCATTTGCAATGCCATTCTATGGTCTTTCTAGCCCACTTCAATCCTTTTTGCACCTATTTCTCTTTTCACCTTGCAGAATACACCTCTGCTACACCAATTTTAGCCATTCTAGCCAGCTTTCTGAGAAGAGTGGGATGTAAAGAGCCATTTCTTCTTCCTGAGTACTCACTGGTAAATACTTGGAAATAGCAGCAAGATGAGTATCGCAGTTTTCCTCCATGCAAGGAGGCATGAAAGAAAGTCTCTCTAGCTTCTTCTATCTTCTCCTTGCTTGTATTGCAGCCTCTGATTGTGCTCCATTAATTTTGTTCTTATTTTAACACTCTTTCCCTTTTTAAAAACTTTTATTCTTCCCCCTTTTCTCTCCATTTTGCTCTTCAGATTTTAGTTCTTCATTCCCCCCTTCTTTCCTGCCACTTTTCTTACATCTCTTGTTCTTTCTATCTATCAGCTTTTCTTCCTTATATCTTTCATTTAAAGGTCCTTTTAAAGCATTATTTTAACATTTTGATAAGAAACTTTTTTCATAGTGTTAAGTGATCCTGTAAAACAGTGCTGTGGATTTTCATGTTATCTATTCCATGGATTCCAATTTAAAATTGTTCCTCCTACAACTTAAAAAAAATAATTAAAAATAGTTAAAAACCTGGAAAATGCAAAAATAAACACATTAATTCTGAATCCAATAGGAAACACTGTCAAAAAATTCTGATTTAAAAAACATGAATGATGAAACGTAATAATGTAAAAAAAAAAAAAAAAATCCCTTTTTATCTTGTCTCCTATACCAGATGCAATTTTTTTTTTTTTTTTTCTCCACAAGGATTCAGCTCTTACCACTTTAATTCTTAATAAGGCATTAGGATGTTATCCTGACTGAGACCTTGAACTCTTTACAGCTGTATCTAAATTGGATAAAGCCATTTGCAAGATGTAGCACTTTTTTTTCCCCCACAAACCCCAGGAACCAGCAATTTGTTTGCAGTTGTATAATCATATATAATGATTTCATAAACGTCAAGTGACCTTCTCTTTTACACTGTCATATCAGACTCTGTAAGAAAGTGCTTTGGTCCTTTAGCTTCGGTAGCAAAATATTACCCTGAAACTGGGATTGCAAAACATTTGCAGATACATTCTGATTTAAGGGAAATTAATAACTAACAGATATTTTTCATCCAGCTCCAATACAGTATTGATAGCTTTTACAAAGTAAACCATGACACACATAAACGGAGATAGGACTGCAGTAATGATTAAAAAATGACTGGAGCATGGCAATATGGAAACTGTCCATCCTTCTTGAATGTCAGCAGTGTGCTGAAGTCATGTTTAGTACCACAACAATACTACAGCATTCCACAAAATATATTACTTTTACTTAACAATGTAAAATGTCATGGTGCATGAGAGATCAGGAAAAGGTGCAGACTGTCTAGATGCAGCCTGTAAAAGTTATGAAGATAACTCTGGGTAGATTTGTAAATAGGAGAAGAAAAAGAGCCGGTTCTACTCCTTCCCACTAAAAATAACATGCTGTCATTTGAAGGAAAAGATCAAATGCAGTAATGGTAATCTCTGATTATATGGCATGGAAAGGAAAAAAAAAATAGGAAAACAACCCAAGAAAACTCCCTTACCTGCAATCACCGTGAGAGTAGGTCATGAGTACTGAATGTTCTTTCTCTTTTGTGTTAATGTAATTGGGTTATTCCTGAATGAATTTCACAAGCCAGTTCAAGTTATATCAAAAAATATAATTTCATTCAGCTCACATACACTATTGTAAAAGGTAAAACTTGTGCTTTAAAATGTGGCATCCTGAAATAGAGATGTGTTAATCCACCCCTCCTTTTCCACCAATACATGCTGTGAGCAGGAGTTGTGTAAATTTATGTCACATTGGCACATTTTGTTTCTGTAAAAGCTGACTGCAAAAGCTTAGTCATAAGGGGCAAAGAATCCTGGTTTAGCTTTATTGACAACAGGGAGCTGGCACCGAGGAAGAATTTGGTTCTTGAAGTTAATAAGAGCTACATGCACATATCAAAGACAGACCCCCTTAAGCACACTGCTAAGGCAGAAGTGTGCTCAACTATAATGGCATTATAAAGCTAAGCCATAAAAGCAGTCACCCCACTGACTAACAGGAAATATGAGGTTGGTGGGATAAATCACATCTTATGCTTAATTCACTGGTAAATTGCATTAGAGGTGTACAGTGTGGGAGCAGAGAATGCACACTGAGTATAAAGACTTCTTCTATCACTTAATTTCCTGGAATACTGAAAACAGGTCTTTGAAATTTGCTGGTGTGTGAAATCCTCATACCTACACAGTACTATGGCCTATTACAAAAAGAGCACCTCATTATCACATCACAAAGTATCGTAGCAGAAGAAAACCATCATCCTCTCGCCTTTCACACAGCCACCGCATTTGTTTAGACATGTTCAATGCCAACATTTCTGAGTCAATGTCTGGAAATGTTTCTAATTGAATGACCACCAATTCTGTGCAAACGGCTCTGAGAGGGCAGCCACGCTGGGATAAGACAAAGTGTTTTGAACAGCATTCAGAAATCTGTCAAGCCACGTGTTCAGTTTAGCCAGGGTCAGTTGTACTTCTTTACCTTCACCTGCCCCTCTTTTTTTCCCCTTTCGATCTCTCACTGATAAGGTCTGAATACACTGGCAATGGTTCAGAAACCAAAACTGAGGGCTCCACCATGTCTGCTGCTGGAGTGAAATAAGAATCTATTCCAGCTGTAAATGATTTTCAATTGCACTGGTGCTAAAGTCCATATTATCTATAACTTTTTCATCTAATGGATATTTTATCTGAAATTGTTCCAAGAATAGCAAAAAGTGAGTAATTTACAGGGCAGAGCAGATCCTAAAATGTAAGTTTTAAGCACCACAGTTTAGGAATACAGGTAGGAAGACAAGAGTGATAACACTGTGACACTGAGGTGATCAGCATTCACATCAAAAAGTGAATGGTGGCATTAAAATTTCAGACTCGCAGCTTCTGTGTGGTTTAAATACCTTGTATGTCTTCCTTTTTATTTCTTTGTTTGCTGTTGCTCCAACTCCTTGTTTTTTTGCTTCTTGCAGTAAATACCAGACCAGAATCAGCAGTATGGTATAATTCAACTTCTGCTCTGGAAGTTTCATGCTTTGCATAGGACAATGACTAAAGCTGACAAATATTTTCTAAGTTGTCACATACAATCATGCAGCTTCATGCGCTGATTTTATATTTTTCTAAGGACTGTGGCAACAGATGTTAATGTGGTATAAATGAACACATCGATTTTCTCACACCTGTGATGTCAAGCATTAGGGAAGTTTACTTGCATTTGACATGCTACCTGACCTCTACCTGTCATTCTCTGTTATATCAAGTTACTGTACTTCTATATCAATGTTTCTAGATGTTACTATAATGTAACATATGGCATATTTCTTGAGAAAGGTTGAAAATTTCTCTTTCATGTTTAGTTTTATTTTAAAACAATATTACAAATTTGATCTTTCACTAACACTTATCAACACCTTCTTTCAAGGGCAAGAAGAGTGCAAACACCCAACTGGTTTTACCTTAAAAAGCATTTGCATAACAACTATTTTAAGGCAAAGACATAATTAACGGTGTTGAGACATCAACTTTAGAGCTACAACACTAGCTAAGTCAACAAACAGTGTTTAAATTGACTATTGTGGATTTAACACACTGATTGCTAAGCATACTAGTACAACGTTAGCACTGATTTATAACAATCCTTCCTGTTGCTTGCTACATCACCATTGCATAAACTCAGCTGATCAGAACAGTGGTGCTTAGTGGGAAAAAAGTCATGTTTCATTACAGTGAGTTAGTTGTTTCTTTCTCCCCGCAATGTTTTCTTCACTGACCTGCTTCTGGCTTTTAAGTCTCTTCACAGGGATGAGATCCTCTGGGTATTCCTTGATAAACCTTCTAACATGCAGTGCACCTGTGGAGATGGTTCACAGCTTCATCTTGTTGGGCTTGATGGGAAAATGGCTCAGAATCTCTTCCTATTTCCTAAAACTTAAAGCACAGCAGCACTAAAAGGTTAATTGAAGAGGAGCAAAACTATAGTTGAGGAACTGGAATAACATTTTTTAAGTTGCTACTGAAGTTTTGAAAACTTTACTTATTAGAGGATTATAACAAACTGTAATCTCAGTTGCAGAGTCCCTGTTTCAAAAGAAATTACTAATATATCAAAAACACAGCAGGTTAGAAGGAACACCAGCACAGATAAGGGAGTGTTCATTCCCTTGAGGCTTAGAAACAGGGAATTTTAAAGCACTATGTATGTTTTCCTTCCTTTCCTTCAAGAAATGTCCACTTCTTTTTTTTTTTTCATTCAGAACAAATTTTCTTTCAAATAAGTGATAAATAAAAGGACTTGAAAGTTTTTTGCCTGTGAATTGCTGTGATGCCAGTAGTAAGAACTCCAGCTATGCACATACGGATCAGAAGTGTTCAACTGCCTAGGAGGCATTTAGGTCCACTGTGCTGTGAGTCACATGCATGGGAAGAAGAACTGTACATTTTGTATATTCAGATGAGACTTTGGGGGGCATAATTACTGCTGATAATTTTAAAAGTTGGAAAGCAATTGCAGTAGAGGGAAGCATTTAAGCACAAGACTATGCAGTGTGTGATGATGTGTTTATCCAATAGCATAAATTAGCAGCTCAGATACAAGTAGAAGCATGCCATTTTGATAGCACAAGGGTTTTTCAGTGAATAGCTACTGGATATTTACATGGATGTGGCCACCAACATGTAGCTGTATGATTTTATGGTTATAATTCTACTGCTACCTGAACTAGGTATTTTAAGTTATCTCAGATATTTATGTATTTGAATGTGCAGACACAGTCATATAAAAGCATATCATGTGGCACGTATGTGATTTACATTAGTGCCTTCCAGTTGCCAATATATGTCTTTCCTCATAACACTTCGTGAAACACTTCTTGTGTGACTGACTCATAGAAGCTTTTATGGAGATAAAAGTATGAAAGCTAAGATTGCTGATACTCAATTAGAAACTTTAAAAACTGCTTTGTTGTTGCTCTCCATCATCTACATTTTCAGAGTCTGTGCCATATTTTTAGAAAGATGGATTACTAAACTTACATGTACGCTATTTGAGTACTTGCTACTCCTCCAGTGGTCCTTAGGCCTACTGGCCAATTTCATTCGTCATAAGAGTCACAAAGACAGTTTCTACAGGGTTTTTGAAACCCAAGGTGAGATGGAGAAGAGAGGGTGAGCATTATAACTTATCGGTTCAACAACAGCAGTTTGGGCAATCACTCTGTGTTTGCGGGCCAGCTGATCAGGTCATGCACAGCTGCAAACACTCTCAGTGTTTCAGGTCTCCTTATTGATATGTGCCATGTGGAAGGAGAACTGGGTTATTGTGTGCTCTGACTCAGACACAGAATTCTACTATATACACTGCTGGAAGGCAGACTCTTTAAAGAATGAGGCAGCAAAGTGTTGGCATCAGAACTGAATAACTCAGTGTCTCTTTTAGGAATAAATAATGAAGATACACTCAAGAAGAGGTGTCAGCCAGCAAATTATTCTAGGGTTTTTGAAAGATACTGGTTTCTGCATGTCTTCCACACATCATGCAGCCCTGCTATCCACTGCAGTTCAAGTGCATGACTTTATCCTGTGCACGTTTTTGAAAATGCACGTTATTCTGTACTCTGCTATATAGAGTTGTAACAGGATTTTGAGAAGGGACTGACAGGCCTTCCTAAGTTTATAAGACACTATGTTTTGTTTTGCTTAGATCCCATGGTTTGTAGCCCTTCTGAACAATCAAAGGCAGTGCCTATACAGAGCCAAATACAGTGGTCATTTCTATGTCTAGAAGCCTCTATACTGCTGTTGGGGTTAGAGGCATCAAAGAGCACACAACACTGTGGGCAATTAGCAGCTCCATTTCTCCACTAGTGGGGTAATTATCCTATCAACTAATAAAAGCCTGGCAAAGACACTGCAGTAAAAATAAAATTATCTGGGAAAAATTTTGTTCCCAAGCTCTAGATGAATGTCTTGGTATCCCAAGTGATTATCACTTTTTTTTTTTTTTCAGTTTGCTTTGCTGATACACTAAAACTGATGCTCTGTTTGGAGGGGGGGAAAAAAAGAATAATAATATAAAACAGAGTTCTTTTCAAGATCTCCACTGAGCTTGTCACCTTGGTCTCCTAACATCTCCTTGAAGTACATCAAGTAATAGCACTGGCAGACTTAACTTTATGTCTTTCCTTTGAGATTCTTTTAAATGTTAGTTTGCTGGTTTACATTTCCTCTGCTGAGTCTGTTGTTTGTAGCTAACTTCTTCTGTCTTCTGTTTGGAGGTTTTTGCCTTCTACTTAGTTTTGCATCTAAATTTCACTTCTAATTTATTTCTATATAGCTTTAACTCCCCAGTGCTGCCTGAGGACATGAAAAGATGATACAGTACCATTAGTGTATTAATGTACAATAATACTGAACTTACGGTATCAAAGTAATCCTCATTGATTGGTGTCTCCAAAGACATGAGAAAGAGAATAACAACATTAAGCAGTACAGTTTGCCTCCAGCAGGAGCTTTAGTTGCTATTACACTGTCAGGGACCACCTCAGTAGCTGAATTTTGGAGGGCAAGGGACATCAGAGTAGCCTTCTTGTTCAAAGAAAAGTTGATTTTTTTTTTTTTGTGCCTATGTAGGTGTACCCCTATGATAGCCCATAGATTGTATTCATTACATTAATACAGCCTATTGCCAGTGGCTAGTTTTGTTTTGTATTTTTTCTCTTATGTGTTTATTCATTTATATTGTTCTCATCTATTTAGATTTGCCCTTTGTCCCTCCCTTTTTGTCCTTCTTTTGTCCCACAAGAAACACCTTTAATTACAGCTCCAATAAAAGACAACAGTATCAGACATATCTTCAATTCCTTGGCCATCCATAGGTTTTGATCAGAGGCACAAAATTAACCAGAACAAGAACCCCAAACAAGTCCCATTTTTTGTCCTCCTGGGTAAAGTATGTAATTGAAAGAAATGTTTATAAGAAATGCAACCTGTACATTTTTATAGGCAAAGGAGACAATAGAAACTATAGAATTTTAGAGAAAGGAGACAACTTTAGTTTCCAGAGCAGTACTACGTCAGGAACAAATTCCTAGAGAAACTTGTCTGCAATAATTTGTACATCATACCAGGGAGCAGCAGGACTGGCAGTGTTTCAAAAAGCTGGGGGTCCAGGATGATGACACAGCTGTCACAGAAGTACCTTCACCCTCACAGGAAGCAGGCCCAAGGTATACCTCAGCAAGAGGAGCAGAGCAGGTCCAGTGATGGACTAGTCAGCCACAGCCCAGTGATTGCTGGGTAAGTCCATAGAGATGAGGTAGGCCTCAGGTCAAGCCGGAAAGTCAGGTCAGAAGATAAGGGTCAACAAGGTACATGGCAAGCATAACTACAGCATGGTTTCTGTAGGACCAAAGGAAGGACCTGCATACAAATGCAGCTCCTAAGTCAAAGGGAAATGATGGGGACCAGCAAGGCTTATCCCAGCTCACCCTGCAGAGATTTCTAGCAACTACCTGATCCCAAAATAGCTATGCCCTACCAAAGCTACTACAGCACATTAATATCTCTCCACTTTCTGAACCACTCCCGTTAGTGAACACCTGAATATAGACTGAGTATAAATTTTATTATTTCTTATGATTAAATAAGTAAATCAAAGTGGAATGTGATAATAAGTCAAATGCGTTTATCAATATGACTTTCTATGACAATCAGATTTATAATCTAGTCAATAGGAAAGAGATTTGTCTGCAAACCATACATTTCCTGAAACCATGTTGACTGGCATTAAAATATTAAATTTGTTATTAAATTAAAATTAATTAAAAAATTTATTTCCAATTATTTTATGTTGGACTCATTAATTTAGGCTTCCACCATATTGCACTATTTTTATTATTCTTCCATTGCTGATGTCAATATACATAACTCAGGTTCATCCTTTTTGACAATCTCATGCTAGAATTATGTTGACAGTCCTCTAATATCTTTCAATTCTGTCAGGATTTTTGAAAATCAACACCAGTGCATGAAGGTAGCAGTAGGGAGAACTCCTGTGCAAAGGTCATCTGCTTTTCTGGGAAGAATATAAGAGCTCTTATACCAGGTAATTTTCCCCCTGCAGAGCATACAGGTATATGATCCCAAATCATATCGTGTGCGCAGCTGGTCAGCTTCAATCTTTTTAGCATTCCATCCCTCCATCCACAATTCTCCACTAATAAGAGATAACTTACCAGTTTCTTCTACAGAGACAAGTTCTGATGCTGACTTTTGTCTCTCACCTTTTAATCTGCACTCTGGAAAGGTATTCCTGATTGATTGTATATTCAGTCCATTGCAGGTGGGATCCTTTCCACAGGATCCCTAAAAGGATGATCATGATTAACAGAGTTAGTTCTTCTTCACTGGGATGTTATATTTTGAGAAGTTTCCTTTACCACCTTTCTCTTCAAGAATGTTTATTCACTTTTCTCTGGATGAGTGCCAGGACTTTATAATTCACATAAAAAATTCAGTGAATCACAGCCTCTGCAGACAGCTAATACTCTGTCCAATACTCAAATCTCTCAGCATCCTTGCTCTATATATTCTGAGAATCATCAGCATCAAAAAGATCCTTTGTTTCCTCTTTTTCTCACAGCATATCTTGAAGCATGTCTTATGCTTCAGTAGCCTGCTACCCTCATTCTTTTTTCAGATCTACTAGAATGAAACTTCTGTTGTTACAAAGGTCTTTCTCCTTTCAATCTTTCAGAATTTCAACTGGCTTCACATAGCTATCGTTAGGTGTGCTGGGCCAGATCACAGTTACGAGTGTCTGTCACCTCACCATCTGAAGATGACTGCCTGGTCTATCCTAATTATATGTTGTCAGATGAGTCTTCTCTAGACTTTTCTCCATGGCAAATGAGCAGCCCTTCACAAACTTGAAAAAGCCCTGAAGTGACAAAGGAGGAAGAAATGCAGTTCACTGCATTTTTCCATCGCAAAGCCTGGGTTGGCAGTGCTCTAAAAGCTGACATCTATTATCTCAGGAAATTTCATAACTTTGATATCCTGGTTATTTCTTGGACAGATCTATTATCCTTGTTGTTTAGATCCCAACACTATCAAGAGTTGTACACATCTGCCTCATACTTGAATTGGTGCTGGATGGTTAATTTTTTATCTTCTGTGGGATTCGTCTTTTATCTCCTCCCATTCAAATGATTTGTCTTCATGAATGAAGTGCTGAGAGGTGATTCAGAGCTGAGAGGTAGCTGGGTTTCCCAAGCAAGAAGCTGCTCTTACTCCAAAGTCTGATTCTATCCTTCAGACTATGGGCTTAGAGGCAGAAGCTAAGAGGCAAAAGCATTTATTGATTAAGTAACACAGCAGTGACAAGCAAATAAACTAAATCTAAAATCAAAATCCTAATTAGTAATTTTGCATACTGTAAGACACAGTTTTAAATATATGAGGTATAAGTTATGAATCACAGCTATTACTGAATTACAAACTCATCAACCTTGCCTTCTACACCTCATAGTAATGGGGTTCCAGTCTATCACTAGCATAGTTTTCTAGATCTGGATGGCCTTTCAGCACTTTGCACCCCAAAATTCTCGTACAACTGCCTTGTCCATGCTGGTGACATATTATCCACCTTGTATACACTGTAAGACAAATGACTCAGTTTTAGCCTTTATTCTTCTACCTAGCTCAAGCTTAGAACAACCAATTCTCTCTTCTGTGCAGATAAGAGGGAGAGACAGAAGGATGTTTTTCACACTCTGATGTGCTCATACAGCATCCTGTCCCTTGAATTGATCTAATGACCCTCCTGATTCCCTGCAGAGGCCTTAGCTAACTATGAGGCCTGGTATTCCACAAAGACCTCTTTCTCACAGCAATGCTGAGCCACTGGCCCAGATTTCCAGTAACCACCATAATCCACATGAAGATCATTCTGAAAGGTTCTGGTTTGCCATCTTAACCATCACAACATCAGGAATATTTTCTCAGTGTCTTCAGACATTCAATACCTGTTCCAATCACTGTACGTGCAAAGCCTAACAAGCGCCCCTCAATGCCTCCAAAGGATCCATTATCTTCTTTGGGATTTCAGCAGCTGTGCTTTGCTATTGTTCAACAACTTTGATCTGATTCAGTGACAGAAGTCTGAACTTCTCAGCCACATTTAAGTTGTGGGGGGGAATTGGCTACTGGGATCAAATTACTTTCATTTTTTTATCAGTCGGTTTATCTCAGCGGTCTCAAGAGTAGTCTTATCTGAAAGCTTCTTTGTTCCTTCACTATTTTCAGCCTTTGTTTGCTTCTGCAGGAAAAGTGCCAGTTTAAAGCACTCGATCTATCAGTTGCCTGAGGAACCCTTCACAGCATCTAAAAAAATTTGTATTTACATTTTCCTTCTCATTCACAGTGCCTGGAAAGATTGTTTCCTTACAGCTTTCCTCCATGCACTTTTTTCTTCATCAGGTGGGTTCCTCTACAACTACTCCCTAATTGCTGCAGCTTTTCTCATCCACAGAGCTTAAAACCACATGAGACAGGTCAGTTATGAAATTTACTTCAAGGAAACCTCACCTTATTAAAAAAAAAATCTGAAATGAGAGACCTAAAATCAGCAATGATAAGTTCATTGATAATTTATATTAACATCTTGGCAATGAAGTATTCACTTCTCTTCAGGTATCTCCAATAGTTTTTTGATAGCATTTGATAGAAGCAAAATGTAAGCACATTTCGTGAGTACTAGAAAACAGACAATAGAGACAAGCAAGTGGAATTTTTTAAAGTCTAAGCCCTGGAGACAGAAAATGCCATCACAGAATCTGTGAAATAATGTCCCATCTAAATTGCACTGAACCATGAACAGCTTTAATAATCTGTCCCAGTTAGTTAAAGCAGCCGGGAGTGGTTCATCACTGTGTGGGTGTAACCCAAACTGTGTATTCTATACCCTCTATGCCATTCCCCAGAAACTGTTAACGACAGGCCATTTGCAGCAGCTGCCCAGAGCACACCTGACCCCTCAGGCTATAAGCTGGGTGTTAAGAGGCCTGTGAAAGAGGAGGATGTTCCTGTCCTCACACCCAGGACTCACAATCACCCACTGTGGAACTCCCCACCCTGGGGGAGGGGCTGGGCATTCCTGCCTGAACCTGGGTGTATACAATCTGGGAGTCTGGGGACTTCTGACTACACTCTGTGGGAGCCAGGCAGGAGGACCAGAACCTCAACCAGATTGCGACCACCATCCTCAACCAGACTGTGACCACTAACCTCAACCGAACTGCAGCTACCATCCTCGACCGGACTGCAACCACCGCTCTCAACCAGACTGCGAGCCCCAGTCTCACCAACACGTTTTTCCTATTTTTACTTTGGACTCAGGGGGACCACATGGGGCTCAGCTGGTGGCCAACAAACACCATTGTGCTCGTGCCCCAGGGTACTGAGTGTTGTGGGTTAAAAAACCAGCTGTCTGCAAAATTGTATTTATTGTATTATTTTCATTAAATTGTAATTCTGACTTATAATTTCTTTGAGTTGGGTTCATTTCTCCTGCTGGTTTACCTTTAAACCAACACATAGTCTAAAATGCTCCAATTTTATGGCATGGGCTGGAGCTATCAGCTTACTTCACAAAAAATAATGTGGAGTCTTCTCAGGTCACTAAGCTGTACTAGGGACACAGGCAGGAGAGTATTGTCCATATATTATCTATATGCATATCGATTTATCTATCCTTAGTAGCTGATTACCAATCCATTAGCTGAAATCTATTCAAGGCAAAACTATGGTGTCTCATGACATAAAGTAACTGAAAGAAATTAAAAGAATTATATCCATTTTCTTGTTTGAATTACCTTCCGCTAGTCCTTGAACCTCAGTTCTCTATTTCTTTGCTCAGAACATGTATTCTGAGTTAACTCTTCAGGCCTTACTCTGTTTCAGAACCAAGTGTATTATGCCCTGGTAGCACCTGTGGTCACAACCATCCTTCACATGCATCATTCAAAGTGGCTTTCCCTAGGATTAAGAGCAAGGGAAAACTGTTTCGGGGGTTTATTGATTCTTCGCAGTTGACTCAGTTCTATTTTTCTCACACAATACTATCACATAATGATTTTTTATCTTATTTTAAAAAAGTTCGGTTTCCTGACCTTTCCCATTCTATGAGTTGGATTTGGACCATCACTACTCCTTGTGGCACAGATGGTCTTCTGATTTTTCATTGCATACCTACTCAGTTGAGAATGTTACCCTGTGCAAAACTGTGCTTTCTCAATGTAGTGGGGAGATGCTAGTAAATAATGTGTGAGCTGAATTATTTTTAGTAAGGAGTACCTGTGCTCTTTCATACAAGCAACAATACTGAGAATTGATTCTAGCAGTCCTATTACGAACAATTTTCACATTGCTCCCAGCAGAATTTAGACTCCATAAATAGGTAGAATAATAAACAAATGGTGTCAGAATTAAACCTTCATAGCATTAATCGATTTTTTAAATGAGTATTAATGGTGAGTGATGTTAGCAGTCTGGAATTATAAAAATGAAGACAATATTGAATGTTACATAAAGCAGTAAATTGTTCAAAACCACAAAAGAATGAACCTAAATTTAACGATATATTACCGTATAATCCTGTATATTCTTACCCTTCTCCGTATTTTGCTCATTATTTAAGTTTGTGTTCACAAACTTGAACAATGAAAAATTCCTCTAATAGATATATGTATGAATCAATAACTTATGTGAAATTTTCCCTGCTCTGTAATGACGTTTGATGTCCATGAACCTCTTACTGAAATTGCCGTGTCATTTTACACCAGATGGTGAGACATGAATGCCGGTAGCAGTGGATCCAATATGCCTACCAGGTCAATGATGCTTTGTCATGTCCCCACTATAGCAGGAAAAAGTAACATGCCTCTTTGGAATTGACCTATGGAAGTCCATTCAGAGCTATATGCAGGAACTAAAGTGAATTTGGTGGAAATTGTCCAAACAAACAAACAAAAAAGAAGATATAAAAACTGCAGTAAGTTTATATTCTTATTTTGTAGGAAAGAGAGAAACATGAGAAGGATAAAAAAGCAGATTTTTTTTCCTGTATGTTTCATTTCTGGATGTTTACACAAATCCAAATAAAAGTAATTTTTTCCTAGAGGGATGATTTTCTGTGTGATCACTAATTCTCTGTGCTGATTTACAGGACAGAACCTGTCAATCCAATCAGCAAGTCACTTTTGTGCATGTGTACTGTACAAGCTGTCTATGAAGTGCTGCCTGTGCCACTGGATTTAAAAAGCAGAGCAGCTTCAGGAGTTTTTATCTCTGCATGACTGCTAGCTAGGGATTTGAACAGAAAAGAAAACTGCAAGAAGAAATTGATTTGGACAGGAAGAGCTTCTGTGCATAATTCTTATTAATTTGAAGATGAAACGCAGTCTCTTAGAAACTAAAAAAGATACTGTGTGATGGCTTACTCCATATGGCTATTGCTATGGGATTCAGCCCCATCTTCTAAGGATTAGAACTGACTGCCCAACATTGCCTATTTACCGAAATTCTTCCTCTTAGATGTATAATATGTAAAGAACAAAACGAATCATAGAAGAGTGAAGCTCTCTGTTCCCCAATGTGAAGAAGAGATGCATGGCAATTTCAAGGATAGAACAGTGACTCCTTTTTAATTTTGTTGAAACTTTAGTTTGCCTTTGAATGGGGTTTTGGTCAGAAAGTCTAAATTTGATACTGAAGAAAAGACAGTAAAAGTTACTGATATTTACATTTAGTAAGGACATATGATTTTACTTGAGCCAAAATACCTGCTAAAACAACCAAAATAAAATTTGTGCTCTGGGGAAGTGTTCATAGATTTCATTCTCTCTCTCTTCTTAGTTAATAAACCTCACTATATGTTTGCCTCCATATCTCAATGAAAACTCACAATTTCTAAACTCATGGTAAAGAAAAGCTTCATTGCCGATTTTTGTGTCAGAAGAAAGTAAGAAAGCTTTATATGTCATGGAATTTGGGACAACATTTGCGTACCATTTATGTATATTTACTCTTGATTTGTTTGGCCCAGCTCGTCAGTGG
The DNA here is from genome assembly GCA_013396775.1 of Cephalopterus ornatus. NCBI lineage: Eukaryota > Metazoa > Chordata > Aves > Passeriformes > Cotingidae > Cephalopterus > Cephalopterus ornatus. Next base: position 40,276 of record VZRE01006754.1, read on the forward strand.
CTTTTGCAGGTTGTTCAGGTAAGAACAATTTCCAACCAGTACCAGAGACTTTGATTTTATAGTTTAATATGGCAAGTGATATTCTTCTCTTAAAAGTGAAAATTCCCTTTCTCCTTTTTTTATTTTGCTTTCTCTTTCACAGTAATTTAAAGCATCTTTATAAGTATCAAAACTTTGTGCAATATTCAAATACGTTTCTTTGCCAGGTCATAAAGTTTTGGATTAAAATATTTCCTTATACTTTGTATACTGTTCATCTTACTATCCAGTGGGTGATTCACTGTCCACAAATGCAATTAGCTACTAGTCAAATGTGAAGATCATAAAAGAATGGAAGTATAACTGTAGGAGACAATACAGGAAAGAACAATCCCATTTTTGTACCTGGCAGGTGTCTAAGTTTAAATGTGCATGACTTCACAACCAGAAAAGCCATGCATTCTAGTCCTACTTCATACAAAATTTTAATTATCTTTATAGTATTTTCTGAAGCTTTTGTAAAAGAAAAAGCTTTCAGAACAGTAATTTAGATTAAATTGCTTAAACAGTGAAAGAACAAAAAGGAAATGGAATCTTAAGATGTCATTTAAGAGATATATAGATCAGAAGGGTGCATAAATAGCTAAATAGTCTCATCCATCTGTCAAACATCATATAAATTGCATTAAATTTGGGGCATAGGATAAATTATATGGTTTCTTTTAATTCTACTAAGTTTACTGTGTTGTGTACAGGGCTACATTTAAAGTAGTCCATTCTCTCAGAGAAAACTGCTTAAGAAAACTATTAAATATATACTGAATATACTGACTTACTGATTTTGAATACAAGTAGGTAAGTCATATGATCTGGTAAGAATACAACCTGATAACTAATGAGAATAAAAGAAGTCTGCAGTTTATTGATAAAGGTAAAAATTACCTTTATTTTTTTTGTGCAGCTATAAATTATTTTATCTAGTGTAACTAAAGGGATGGAAAAATCTAGGATTGCTGTATTAGCAATATGCTAAATTTTGCATGTTCAATGTTTTGATTTTTTTCATAATTAATATGTTTGATGTTGACCTAAAATCTCATGAGTGATAGTAAGCAAATTTTATGATGACAAAAAAAGTGTTCATAAGAGAAAAAGAATCTATAGCTTCTGCAAAGAAACACATCATAATCTGATACAAACTGGCTAAGAAAGTGGTGTAAAAATACCATGAAAATGAGCAAAAAATTGCTTATGTAAAGCACAGTAAGTGAGAATCAAAATTCCTTTTCATAGAGACTAGATTCTGCAAAATTTTAAGGTGATAGCATCTTGTCGCTATAGCTGTATTTGCTTAGAGTGCAATTATAAATTGTGTGAAAAAAAAAAGAATAAATGCTTTTAGAAAGACATATAACTCAGCCTTCGAGTTCTGCAAGGTATCTGACAGCAGCAAGCTACAGTCTCATCCTCATTTTGTAGATGTGCTTTTGGGAAAAGACCAATAAATAATTTTGGGAAATACTCATATCCCTATATTTCTCTCTGGATGTTCCTCTGTCAAGTACCTTTGAAACTGTATTTCCTCGAATACTTCTAAGAGGTTGATGGACTGTTTTACTAGCTAAGGCAGTCCAAACAGTATTCAAATGTTTCAGTCAGATTCTTCAAGTTTTTTTCTAGCACATACTTTATTAAATTATTGATGATACAAAGGTTCAGTGTAATAAAAATGCTTCAAAAATGTTTCTCTACTTTTATTACTTGGGAAGAAGCAGATCAATCATTCCTGAACTTCAAAACTCTCCCTTTTTTTTTAACCCTACCTCTCTCTACACTAATGCTAGGACTAACTCTGCCTGTACATATAGGCTTTTACCTGCAACAGCATGCTCTTGTTGGGAACTTTGTGAACCTTTGTCTGTACAACTTAAAATGTCGAAGCTCGGAAAATGAATCAAGAAAGTGTCTTGTGCCTAAAAATATGCTCCTTGTATCTTCAAACAAATTCAAGACCTGAACCTGAGCTCAGCAGTACTTTTTCAGTTACTTTCACACACAGTAACTCTACAGTTGTATTAACATGTTCTCACTGTGACAGAAAGGGTGTATCAGCTATTTTATTATTTCAATATATACACAAGGAAAAGGTTCTCTCAGAACATAACATGATTATGTAGAAGTTATCTCATGCCTGCATAAACCATGTAGTAAAATTAAGACTTTAACATTCAAATACTGATATCTATTTCTGAGAATAGTATAAATAGAATTAGAATATATAATCTATTTAATTAAAATAAATGTTTAATTAAAACATTATCATTAGTAGTGTAAGCTTAAAAGGTATAATAAAAATATATATTTAATACTGATTAACATTTTAAGGAAGAGATTGTGAATAATGCAAAACACTGGCCAGTGCTAACAGGTCTTACTGACCCCTCATACCTGCGGATGTTGCCACTTTGCCTCTCAGCAGCCCCTGTGTACAACGATGGCTGCTGCTTTCTTTGACCTTCCTTTCTCCCTCCTCTCAAGATTGACCACTTGTGATTTTGAGTCTGTAAAATCTTATCTCATAGTATTTAAGAAAGCTTAGGCACAAGTTCAAAGAAGCTTAACAGTAATAATCTCTGGTTTGGATAAGAAGAATTCCCTAGATTTCATGAATTCACAGATATCTTCTAGTCACATCCCTACATATGATTTGTGCCTCCTAACCCCTCAGCCACGAGCTCTAGTACCTGTACAAGATGATGGACAGGTCAACTTACTCCCCATACAACAGCCTTTCTTCATAGAATCATAGAATGTTTTGGGATGGAAAGGACTTTAAAGATCATCTAGTTCCACACCCCGCACTCCCTTCTCCCGTAGGCACGGACACCTACCACTAGACCAGGTTACTCAGAGCCCCATGTGATGTGTAGTCCTGTTCATAAGCATGTGCCAAAAATCCAGATCAGATCTATCTCTCCATTATGATGGAAGACCTAAAAAATAATTCCTCTAGTCACATCCTCCTGTTAACAGTGCTCTGTACCATTTTTCTCAGCCGTGTTATAACTTTTTATGTTCCAGATGCCTTAGTCTGGCCTTTAGTGTGTGTGGAGGAAAGGCTCAGAATGGTTCAGCAAGTCGGAGTGGCCACATGGATGGCAGTGGACCCACACAGGGTGCTGCCCCATGGTGCCCCAGCCAGACAAGCAGAGCTGGTCTGGTGACTACCCAGTCAGCCAGCACTGCTCAAGCTCTGGCTTAGGGAGCAGATCAAGGGTATATGTGGGCACATACAGGCACAGCTGCAAAGTAGCTTGGTCAAGAGCAGCCCTTGAAAGAATAGGGGAAAAGCACAACTCTTTCTACAGTGTTTTTGCACAACTCTTTCTACAAACAGCTCTCTTCTTCAAGGCTAGGCTTCAGCACTGTCAGAACTGGCCTGGAACACTGGCAGTCAAACCATGGGCATCCAGCACCTGACAGGCAGAGGTGTAGGCAGGAGCTGACATTCAGTTGCTGGTCATCTTCTGCAGAGGTAGCTGAAGCAGAGGGGTCAGGTTTACAAATGGCTTAAATCTGAAAAAGTCTCTTTCCTCTTCATGTGAATAATTGCTTACCAAAGCTTGGACTAAGTTTATCTTTATCCTGCCTCTTCCAAGAATGGCTACTAAGGACAGGAACCTTTATTTAACATGGTAATAAGATTTGCAAGACGCTTTGCAGTTTTTGTGTTATCATCACAATTCTCCCAAGTTCCTTAACAAAGCTTTGACATTCAGGAAAAAATAACATTCTGCGGACTCCATCAAAAATTAAATATCCATGTATAGATGGAAACTCTTCCTCAGTTAGCATCTCCAACATCAGAACAACTGCAAATGTAGCTGCTAAACTTGTTTCATGTCACCTTCTTTTTCTTCAAGTCTTGTAGTTAGTCAGTGACATTTCTTCATTCAAGGAATGAGAAGGGACCTCCACAAAAATCTGTTGTCTGCGAGCAGATTATTTTATCCTACAACAAAATTCCTTCATTATTAAGCCCCCGACCACCTACTACAGTCAACACTTGACCAACTGTCCTACCGAAAGAGGGAATGCTACCATACTGCCACCTTCCAAATTAATTTGAAAATGTTTTGACCATCAGAAGTCTGGGGCATGTACTCTTTCTTGCTGACATCACAGGTTAAAAAAAATTGTCACTGAATGAGATGAATTTTCACCTATCTGAGAATGGACTCCTCAACAGTTTTCTTGGACCATCTGAAAATCCAGTGTCAGGAGAACACAGTCTCCCACAAGTGACTTTCAAATAGCTTATTGGCAAGAATGCAATTGGAAGTATGCCTATTGGGTGAGTATACAGATATCATGGTTTGTTTGAGATTGTCACTTGAGAGCTACGCTTTTCTTCGCAGCATAATTGTTGGCATGTAGGAGCAGGGATCACCCCATCTTTATTTGAAAAGTCACAGTCAAGTTCTACACTGCTTTGAGATGAAAGCTCTTGGGAGAGAAATGAGATTAAATTTAAAACTTTGTGGAAGACCATAGCCAGCCACTTCTTTCTGGATATTTTCTGTCTTTCTCAATGCTTTCACAGCAGGAATCAGTGCTTTTGAACTTAGCTCCCCATTCACTGAACATTTATGGTTTTTTCCAGATGAAAAATGTGGTGATTTGCTGAAAAATGTAGTGATGGAGATGAGTTAACCAGGGAGAAAAAAAGAAACAGGCAGAGCCTTCTTGAATAGTGAAGTGTGTTTCAAGAATAAGTTTCGAGTTTCTAGGTTTGCTTCCACTGAGCTCATAAGTCTGAATATATAGAGAAATTATTGAATTTCTGTCAAATTCACTTTTCTTACCTACACCTTTTGGGATTACCACCTGTGAGAATTACATCTAATTTGTAAACCTCTGCTGTAAAGGTTTGTACAGAAAAACTTGACTCAAGTTTACCCTCAAAATCCATATATTAAAAAAATCACTAACTGAAAAGTACTCGTCAGTGTTTTATCCTCGCAGTACAGTTATCCCTAATTTAGCGAGTTTCGATCTATTTTGGAGAAGGTTTTGTATGTCTAAGAATTAAAAACCACTAAGGAAAAATAAAAGGGATATTTCTATTTAAAATTAATATTGCCTTCTCACAGTTAATCATGTTAATAAACCAGAGAATAAGGTTGCTACTGTAGACATTACCAAAAGACTGTGAAGACAAGATGTTCATGTACAAACCTAACTTCTTCTTTCTATAAAAATGAAGATATTTTAGTGTGGAGAAAAATTTGTAGATTATTTAATTTTCCATATTTTTACCAGATATTGCATTTTCTATCCAAAGAAAAAATGGGGGGGGAAAAAAGTTGTTTCTAAAGTAATTAATGTAAGAAGCAATCTAGTTGTGGTCTGTTGTTTTATGTTGCTGAAATAAAATATTCTTTCAAGTAAGGCGTCTTAATATTAATATTTTACAAATAAAATAAAAAAAAAATGAAAAGCTCTGTTCCAAAAATGTCAAATAGAATATTTAATCAGTCACAAAATACTTTCTATATTTTTAAATGTAGTTGCATAAACCAGCACATTTTCAAAATATCTCTCTATGAGCTCCATATTCTTTGTCAAAAAATGATCCACTGGAAAAGGTCTGACAATACCAGAGAGGCAGATTTGTAATGAAAGTAAATTGCAAGTAAGCAATATTTTGCAACAGGCTCAAAAATCTTACTTTAAAATTTATTTAAGTTGTATTAGATTATGAACTCCATCCCCAATGGATTGTATAGACTGAAGAACCGCAAACAAAAGGAAAACAAGTGATTTGTTCCATCAAAATCATGTTTTATTCATTTTTCATTAATTATCCAGGAAATAGAATAGACATTAAATTTGTAGATGAATCAACCATATAAAAAAATGTGTTCCTTACACAGTTTCCTTACGTATAAACCTCTTCCACATCCATTACACTATTTTTTAGATAATGATGAGGCTCTTGGTATTTTAATATTTAACACCTTCAAGACAGCAAATACATAAACACCAGGAAACTCCAGTGAAATGCTATAGTTTTCTGATTTGTCTTTCAAATTATATCTTCCTTTGGGCAAACTTTTATTTTACAGAATCACAGAATACGCTGAGTTGGAAGGGACCCATAAGGATCGTCAAATCCAACTCTTAGCCCTGCACAGGACCATCCCCTAGAGTCACACCATGTGCCTGAAGGTATTGTCCGAATAGTTATTGAACTGTGTCAGGCTTGGTGCTCTGACTATTTCTCTGGGGAGCCTGTTCTAGTACCCAACCACCCTCTGGGTGAAAAACCTTTTCCTAGTATTCAACCTAAACATCCCCAGCACAAATTAAGGCCATTCACTAAGGTCCTGTCACCGGTCACCACAGAGAATAGATCAGTGCCTGCCCTCTTCTTCCCAAGAGGAAGCTGTAGACTGTTGTGAGGTCTCCCCTTCTCCAGGTAGAACAGACCAAGTGACCTCAGCCACTCCTCATACGGCTTTCCCTCAAGGCCCTTCACCATCTTTATTGCTCTCCTTTGGACACTCTCTAATGACTGAATATTGTTATATCATGGTGGCTAAAACTCCACACAATATTCATATATGTGTGCAGGTGTATCTGGGATAAAGGTAAGTTAGAGTTTTTACATATCCAAGAACATCAGAAGCAACATCAACTAATAGCAGTAATAAGAATAAAAAGTTCAAGGAGTCCAATTGTAGAAAAGCACTCATCATACTCCTCATATAACTGAAAGAACCTGTTTTTAAAACATTTATCTTTCTAATGATGATGGATCTGAAAATTAAATCTTCAAACAGATAGCCAGTGTGCATAAAGAATTTCAAAACAGAATTTTCTACTTCCTAGTATTCTCAGACTAAGTGTTCAGTGCAGGCACTTCTGATCAAACAAGCGCACCCAAGCTAGTTTTAGACTAACTAGCAAGCACTCTGGCTGCTGGCACATCTCTGCTGCAGATCAAAGATGAGCTCAGGCTAAGCAATGTGTTGCTATGACTACACTGATAGCAATACCCAACCTAGTAAGTGTAAATCTAGCATATGTCTCCTGCTACGAGATGGAGCCTTGGTGACTGCCCTTAAGCCATGCCTGAACACTTGCTCTGTAGGAATTCAATTTTGCAGAGCCATTGCAATGCAATTCAGAATCAATGGTCCCATATGTACTTCTAGGAGTAGTATTCCCTGATTTCATCAATGCAATGTGCAGGTATATCGTAGGTCGAATATATTCGGGTTGTTTTCTCAGCAGTTTAATAAGAGAAAACGAGATTCTTCATGACTACTCTTTTTAGCCATCTTGAGCCTCAGAGAATAACTGATTAATGGCTATGCCATCCAGTACCCTGATTTCAGATGTAATAACAAAACTACACAGTGCTTTCCATGGCTTTCCACACCTGCAGGGAGAACTGAATCTGTTGTCTGCCATTTTCTAGCCAAATAAGTAAAAAGTTACTTTTAGTAGGAGGGAAGAGCCCAGGGAAAAATACTGATTCTCTCCTTTCCTTCTTAAAGGAGAAATTAGGTTTTGTACTTCATCTGCCTCTGCTCCACCACTGCAAACCCATTTCATCCACAGCTTTAAATTGTTGTTTTTGAACATCTTAACAAGGGTGAACCATCCATTAGAAAAGACACACACTGATTTCTGTGTGGAAAATTAAAATTACCTGAGGGGTACAAACATGGAAATCTTTGGACCAAGCCCTACACATGCCAGGCCTCATGCTAAGCTCACTATATGTGACTAATGAACTATTAAGGTAGTTTGAGTACACCAAAATACATTTTTAATCCTTTATTTTATAGTAAGTTCATAAAACTATTTGGCAAACTGGTAAACTGAATAATCAAGTACTAGCTAGTGACTAATAGCATTTGGAAAACTTTGTTCTTTTCTCTTCTTTTTTTGTGTTAGTTTTTTTTAGTTCATTTCTTAAATTTCCTTTTCAAAAGACTGGAGTCACAATGGTTTTTTCCATTTAGGTTACTAAGTGCTGACATCAGTTTGCAAGCATTGATTTGAACAGGTAGAATTTACCTTATCTAGAATCCCCTCTAACTTTCTCAGTGAAAGAGAAATATAATTTACAATGTAAAATATTAGGACATTATTTAACTTACTTCTTTTTAATTTAGTTCTATAAAGACTTACAGGGAAGAAGCATCAATTTAATAGGTTTTTAGAGTGTTAAAATATGATAATAGCTGTCCTTCTGAAAGAAAAGAACAGAAATTAATTGGAGGTTTCTCAACTAGTCATTTCTTTTTCAGTCCTAGTTCCCTGAAAACAGAACAGGACAAAAATTACCCAAAGGAGAGGAGAAATGTACTTTTCATGGTGCTTACTTCAACTGAAGCTTGTCTGTTGAAAAAAATATTCTAGCTTTTCAAAGATCTGCAAACTTGGACCAGCATATTTTAGGTTGGTTTGGGGGTTTTTTGTGTTTGTTTCTTTGTTTTGTTTTGGTTGGTTGGTTTGGTTTTTTTTTTTTAATTCGTTTTAGCTGTCCTTGTGGGCAGAGATTCACAGCAATGTTATAACAGTTGAAATCTTGCCAGGCTAAGCCTTATTAAGCACAAGGGGGGAAAAAAGAAAAGGTGAGATCGGAAAGATGAACTAAGAACTAGATGCACAAAGAGTGTCAGCAACAATCAGTGTCTTATGTTAACGCTGTGCTCAGGACTTGGCTTTAATTTGTAAGTAGCAATTAAATTGTAGCAATAGTTGTTTTCACTTAAAAAATTAATCTCAAACCCAAAAGGGCCTGTTATTTGAGGGATCCAGCTACCAGCTTAAGCATGTCCCCTGGAAGAAGGGTTACACATTTAAGCTTTTACTTTATCAAAAGCCTTGATTTTGTGAACCCTGAATCATAGATAAGTCCTTCATATTTGACATCTGATGTAAATTTTCTCTGAGTGTCTTCTGTCAAGTCTTTCTATTTTAATAAATGAATACTCACGGATGTAGAGAATGTTGACCTCTCACATCCTAATTAAGTGTCTCACATTATCTGTCTGCTACCTGTCTACCAAGCTATGCTATCTGTCTCCTTTTTTTGACTCAAGAGATACTTAACAGATATCTGTAAAGTGTAAGAGCCTGATTCTGAAGACCCATAATGAGATTACACTCAGGGAATATAAAATACCCAGTTTCAAAGGGACTATTAAGCTTGGTCTTTTATTTTTGAGGTTGGTGGCATTCACAATGACTATTCCGTATCTTAAAAAGCATTTTCTCTGTCATCTCAAGAAAACAAACATTACAAATCTTTCTTTCTGAACTCAGATGAGAATTTTCATAAAATATTCTGATTTCAGTAAATCATCCCTTTCCAAGAAGAAGAAGAAGAAGAAATTTTTCTGACTAGTTTTAGTGGCATCTGATTTACTGATCTGGCCAAGAGACATTTTAGGATCAGTTATGCAATCTCACAGCTGCTGCAATGTATTTCTGCAAATATGTGATAGAAGTAATGATGTGCATTACTGATTATCTGTCTCCACCACCTACAGCAAAAACTTCCTTTTTATTAATCAAGATATATTCCTGTAGGTGCAGGAATATACCACTTCAATTTCTAGGAAGGCACAGGTTTTTCTTCTTGTCAAGTGGTATTTTTCAAACAAGATCAAAACACCTTTTTACAAATCTGCAACCTAAAAATAAAAAATCAAATTCTATTTGTTTCAAATTTTGCAGTTTTAAAATAGTATTTAGCAACAGAATGAGTTGGATTTTGATAACCTTGAGCAACTTAAAATAAAATCAACTTGCATTTGGGAACTTTCTCATGGGATTCATTAGGGTGGGTCTGGAGAAGGAAAATTATTATGAACGCTGAAAGATTGGACTAATATAGAGTTTTAGGAGCAGAAGAAAACACTGATTTTTTTGAGGGGGGATGGAGATCACTTATAAGAGTTGGAGAAAGCAGTTGTGAGAAAGCAGAACGAATGGATAGGTGACTGACAAGCATGAGTGAACAGCATTTCAGGTTAAAAAAGAAAATTTCATATGAAGTAAGAGATTCCCCTTGGTTTATTCACATGGTATTAAAAGTATCATTCATTGCCATAAATTATACAGAAAAGCAAGTGTTATAAAGTACCTAAAATCCCAAATCACTTTTCTTTTTTGAAATAAGTTGCTGATTCAGAGATGCTCTCCATAATGTATCTCCAAAGTGGCAGTGCTATGAGGAAGGTCCTGCAAAACAGAAGATAGAAGTGATACTCTCCTTTTGTTTTGCTTTGTTTTTTTTTTCTTTCTGCATGAATATTGACTTTTTAATGCCATACTATAAGTTAAAAGCATTTGGGAAAATGCAGTGTAAGAACAACGGTCATTAGAAGTCTTGTGACCATAGGGCTGTAAAAGATTTGCATCTGTGTGGGGTCTTAAACTTTGAGATAAGTGGAGTTAAGGGAAGAAGGGGATTAAACTCTGTTGAGTTGTAAAGAATTTTGTAAGGGAATGTGAGAAGCTTGTAAGAGATCTGATCAGGAGCAGAGCATGCATCCAGAATGGCCTGGGTGAATAAAGTGTAAAAGTGATATTTTTCTTTTATGAAATAATTTTTTTGCTCTTTCCAAAAGGGTGGTAGAGCATCTCTATTGGTACTTCTTTACCAAGAAAGAATAAAAATTACTTTTAGGAAAGCCAAGTACTTTTTAATTATTTCAAAATTGACTTCTGAATGAATATGTGATAAAGCTGCCAAATTAAGAGACTTAAAGATTGGATTAAGCAGATAATGTTGAAAGATGTTCACAGCTCTAACAACAATAATAAGGACTGCTGTGATCTGAGGGTATAGCTCTTTACCTCAGGGGAGGTAAACATGGTGCTTCAGGTGGACAGTAGAAGGCTTTAGTGATCTGAATGAGGAGTGAAGTATTTTTTTATGAATTTCATTAGAGCTTTTTCTTCCTCTTTTAATCCTAGAGGGTGGCTGAATACATGTTCTGACTAAAAAGCCCGTCAAATGATGAGACAATTTTCAGAAGGAAAACTTAAAGAATGATTAGCACATTAAAGAAGCAAAGTCATCTGAAGTTGGAAAACAGTGGGGAATTAATGAACATGTAAAGCAGCAATTCCAGAATGTTTCAGTAAGAACTTGTTGCTCACCCACTGAGAGCTGTAACACAATTACTTGTACTCCCAAGACAGACCTTGAAAAACTTAAGGGCATCTCTGAAATCTGTCTCATTATGTGTTGTTTTCAAACACGTAAAGAAAATAACAACTATAGTGAATCCTGGGAGGAACTTTTGACTAAATGCACACGGCATGGGCAAAAGCCAGAAGGAGTGTCTGGAAGTCACTGTGCAGCAGGAAAACAATTATATAGTTGCCATCATGAAAACTTTGGATGACTTATACAATTGCTGCAATGGATAACTATAAACTTTTGAGAAGTGATAGGCAAGGAAGGTGAGGAGGTAGCATAGCCCCGTATGTTAGGGAGTGTTTTGATTTTCTAGAGCTTAATGATGGTGATGATACAGTTGAGTGTTTATGGGTAAGAATAAGGGGGAAGGCCAACAAGGTAAGCATCATGGTGGCAGTCTGTTATAAATGACCCAGTTAGGATGAAGAGGCAGCCAAAATATTCTAAAAGCATCTGGGAGAAGTCTCACATTCACTAGCCCTTGTTCTTATGGGGTACTTGGATTTACCAGGCATCTGCTGGAAATGCCATACAGTAGAGAGAAAAGAGTCTAGGAGGTTTCTAGAGTGTGAGGAAGAGACTTTTCTGGCACAGCAGATGAGTGAGCCTCACTGGACCTGTTCTTTGCAAACAGAAAAGAACTTGTGGGTTTGAGGCCATCTTGGACACAGCGTGATAGAGATTTCTATGTCAGAGAAGCAAGGAGAGAGGTTCAGGAGAACTGTCACCTTGGAATTTCAGAGGGCAGCCTTTGGCTTGTTTAGAAGACTGTTTGAGAGGTTGCCTTGGGAGGCACTCTTGAAGGGCAAAGGAGTCCATGAAAGCTGGACATTCATCAAGAAGGAACTCTTAAAAGATCAGGAGCAGGCCATCCCCACGTACCAAAAGTTGAGCCAGTGGGAAAGACCACTGGCCTGGATGAACAGAGAACTTTGGCTGCAATTCAGGAAAACAGCAAGAGTTTATGACCTTTGGAAGAAGTAGCAGGCAGTTCAGGAAGACTACAAGGATGTCATGAGGTTATGCAAGAAGAAAATTAGAAGGGCCAAAGCCCAACTAGAACTTAATCTGACTGTCCATGGTGCAGATCATGGTGGAGCAGCTGTGCCCCTGCAGCCCATGGAGGACCATCGGGGTGCAGAGACCTACCTGCAGCCCATGGAGGAGCCCATGCTGGAGCAGGTGGATATCTGAAGGAGGCTGTGACCCCGTGAGAGGACCAAGATGGAGCAGGGTCCTGCCAGAGACCTGCAGCCCATGGAGGGGCAAGCCCATGCTGGAGCAGGCTTTTCCCGGGTAGGACTTCTGGCTCCTTGGGGGACCCACGCCAGTACAGCTCCTTGGTGAAGAACTGCACCCCATGGAGGAGTGACCCACGGGACAGCAGTTTTGGAGAACTGTTGCCCAAGGGACAGACTCACGGTGGAGAGATCTATGAAGGACTGTCTCCTGTGGGAGGGACCCCATGGGAGCAGGGAAAGGACTCCTCTCCCTGAGCAGCAGAAATAACAACTGACCATAACCCCCATTCCCCGTCCCCCTGCACCGCTTGGGAGGAGGAAGGAGAACATGGAAGGAAGGAGGGGTGGGAGGAAGGTGTTTTTAAGACTGTTTTATTTCTCACTCTTTGGCTCTTATCCTGTTAGCAATAAATTTAAGTAATATCTCCACTTTGAATCTGTTTTGCCTGTGAAGGTAATCATTAATTACCTCTCCCAGCTGTTAACTCAGCTCATGAATCCTTAGCTGTTTTTTTCCTCTTCTCTGTCCAGTTGCAGAGGAAGAGTGAGATAGCGGCTTTAGTGGGTACATGGCATCCGGCCAGGGTCAATCCACTACAGTCAGTGATGAAGGTAAAGAACAAAACAGGGATCAAAAGGCAACTGAGTGATGAGACTGTAAACCAGTATTGTTATAATTATTATGTTTTTGTTAGTCTTTGTTTCTGCAGGTTATGAACTTCAGATTTACTGGTGATTATGTGTTTTCAGTGGCGATGCATCGCCTGAGCAGTGGGAGAGTCAAACTGACATTCTATAAATTAATCTTCGAGGTCTGTATTTCAGTGCACAGATGTCAAATAAACCCACATACATACACCAGGGTATGTAGTTGGAAGATTTATTTTTTTAGAAAGCTTTTATTTTTATTTATTTAATCATCTTTAAAACAACTAATAGAGGTTAAATTGGTATGTAACATCTCCAGAAACAAAAAATATGGGCTGCATATACAAACAGCAGGAACATGTTATCTGTATTTACATCACTTGGTTGATAGAGCTGAAAGGTAACATTTGGAAAAAGAGTCCTGCAAGCAAGGTTTATGCTTTACTTGTGGTGTTACTTTTGGGATTAGAGAGATGGCAGGGATTACTGCAAGTTTTAAATTAGGAAAAAAAGATGTCAAATTATTTTGAAATTCAGGGCTAGTTTTCTTTCAATAAACACACATGTACACCAACTTTATTTTGTCTCAATAAACACGAAGTAGTAAAAAATTTTGAATTATATCAGCAACAGTGATTGCAAGGAACTGTCAAATTCTTGCGAGGACATGTTGTCCCCTTGATGAATGTTTCTTAAACTTTCTTGATAAAAAACATCTCTTTTTACCACTACTAAAATAAAAAGGTATGCTGTAGTGCTGAAGCTCTTGTGCCTTGTCACCTGACTGTTGTGATGCACAGCTATAGCAAAACAAACAAGTACTTATTTTCAAGAAAAAAATCACTCCACTGAAGGTAGTAATGGCCCAGCACTCAAAATGAAAATCTGCAGGATATCCTAAAATGTATGGTTTCAGAAGATTACTTGACACGATCTAGCTGTTCTAATAAGAAAAGTACGATGACCTCCTGAGTCAGATGATACATCCGGATTGCAGAGAATGACAGGATAGCTAAGTAAGACTGTCAAGTACCATCCTCGGAAATTTGAACAACATTTTGTGTTTGTTTACGTTATATGATGCTTGCGGCTTTTAAATCTTAAGAGGCAAGCATAAAGAAATTTGCAGCCAGATAGTTCCACAAACCAAAGCAATGGCTTATTTTCAGAGGAACATGTGGTGTGTTCTTTTAGTTTGGTTTGGTTTGTTGTTTTTTTTTTTATGAGACACTGTTTATGCCTGCATTCCCACAGATACAGAACAATTCTTATTCTCTTTGGTTGGAATCATGATTCTTGATTACAAACAAATATTTTAAATGAGCCTCCTAAATCTTCAGAAGAAGCAGAGTAAAACATTAAGTACAGATTCATCTAAGAAATCACATTTTTTTCCCCAGTCTCATAATTTTCCAGACCTGCTTTCCAGTTCCTGAAATACAGTGCACAGAGTATTCATTTGGGCAAACTGGTGTCCGTTACTATTGATTTTTCTTGTCTGATATTTCTTACTAAGAATTGTTATTTTACTTGAGACTGAAATGATTCATTTGAGATGCCTTGATTTTAAAATTTCCCATCAAATCCATGCATTTATTCCTGCAAACTGAAGAATTCCTGACCCAAAGATACTGTTTAAGTAGCTGGAAGGTGGCAAGAGAGGAGCAAAGTTTTGGAGAAATTGGCATTCTTCATTGATACATTAAACAACACTACTGAGGTATACTGATATTTCAGGTGATTTTCAAGGTCCTCCTGAGAGGAGGATGGAAAATGTAGAGGAATGGAATTGATTTATTCTAAGTTGTATTTAAAGACAAACTGAACACAAGAAATTAACATAAAAATGCAAGATTTTGGCCAGAAGTAGTGTCATATGTCATTAAAAATTACAATTATAAACAGGCTTCCATTCTGACATCTCCACATACATCAGAGAAAAAAATTCCATATATTTAAATAAGTTAAAAATCTATTTCTTCATCATGTTGAATTCATTGCTATTTAAAGCAACAATGTAATGAGGTACGAACTATTATTAATTAGAATAGTAAATGTTATCTCCTATAGTATTCTATGTAACATGAAATTCATTTTGTTGAAATATATGCATACAAATCTGTCACAAATTCTCTGAAATCAATGAATTTACTCCATCTAAGATGGATATCTTTGTATAGCTTTCGTTAAAAGGTTTAGTGTCTCGCCTTTCCTACTGTCTTTTATAGTGTAATGAGATTTCCATTTTGCCTTGACCAGTCTTTTCTCTGACCTGAGTTCTGTTCACATAAATTTGTTTTCTCTCTTAAAATTCAGTAACATTCTGGATTTATTACTCCATGTCTGTTGTTCATTTTCACTTTGTACTTCTATATCTTTCTTAATACTATAATGTATCTTTATTTCCTCTGAATGTCAATTTTCAGATGACTTGGTACTGATCTAAAATCTTTTCTCAAATATGTGTGTCTATCACACCCTTAAGGGAAGCTACCTAAATATATCTGAAAGCAAAATCAGCTGAGATTCTTTTCGTCACTTGTTTTAGCTTCTTGCTCACTTACATTTTTTTTGTATGTTTATACTTCAGTTAATGCTTAATGGTTTTGTATGCTTGTGTATTCCCAAATAGTGTAATAAAATCTTTCCCTTCTGAAGAACTGAATACAAAAATGAACTCCAGTCTTCATCTTTATTGTGGTCCAATCCTTACTGTCTCAGTACTGAATTTGTTAATACTTTATATATTCTGCCTTATATATGGCAATTTTTTTCACTTTGTTCATCAATCAGAGTTCTTTACTCTCTTTTTAAATATCTGGTAATGCATTTCCTCTCTCAGTTTAACATTGCATGCACTGTATAATACGAATAGCAAAAATTTTCCTCAGCATTGAGATGAATAAAAACTAATTTCCTTGTCCTATATTTTTTTATATCTAACCTTTAACCATGTTTGGTTTCTCTTTAGCTGAAATGTGCTGATATTTACCCACCTCTTCTGGAATACAGTGGTTGTTCTCACAATATGCAAAGCATGAGATGCTCTAGAAGAAAAGAAATATCAGTATATATGGAGGTGCAGTGGCTTGAATAATATTACATCAACATTCCTGTTAAGTAAATAACATCCTTAATTCTCCTTTGATAATATTTTCAGGATAATAATTTTAATACTACGGGAATATTTTTGGGGACTAAAACTTGTATTAAGAGAAAGGAAATACATCCAAAGAATAGAAATATATCATCCATGTGATGGATTGGCCAAAAATACCTTCTGACTGCCATTTAATTCAAAGCTGATGAATCAGAGATGAAGACTTCTTATTCCAGATTGTTCTAAAACTTTTTAAATGCTTCATTCACTTGAGAAATTTATGGAAAAAAATTAAGAAAAATCATCAGTAGAAGAGGAAGTGAGTTTCAATGGGATGTTATTGCATATGTTTACCTGACTAGGCTCCTGCTCAACTGTGAGTCTAATCCTATTTCAACAGTTAATGTTGGTGTGATATTACAATTTCTCCCATGCTTTCCAGTTCATACTACATTTAAATACATTATCATGACTGTAAGTCTTGTTCTAGTATTTATTGTTATAGTCTTGGCCAGAAATAGATTACTGTATTTGACTTTATTGAATTCTCTCAAACAATAAAAAATATAATTTGTATTAAAAAATTCTACCTTATGATTAGGAGTACATTACTGCTGAAGCTAATTACATGAACATTTTTAGATAAATAGTAAATAGATCAGTAAACTAACTCAGTTTTTTTTCATTCAAAAAGACATTAGTAACATTTATAAGTTATGTGAGAAATAATCTCTACGTTTGAAAATGTAGAAAAATCCCTAGACTGGTACACGCTTGAAGATTTAAAAGGAATAAACATAATGGTAAAGAAATATTTAAATAACAATTACCAGCATTTAGCAATTGACTGGTTATTTAATGACCAGATTGAAAAGACTGTGCTTTTTTAAATTATTATTATTTTGACATATTTGTCATTTATTTGTGGTTAGTGACCAATGTCAGGCATTTTGAATACAGAAAATATTCCATTAAGTATATAAATTTATTAAAGTCCCTGTGCACCAGAAATGTTTGACGCTCTCCATAATTAAAGCTTCCAACATGTAATAACCTGGCTGTATGTTTGACAGTTTTTTACATACATTAAAGAGTAGAGCACTGCTAAGTGTTGTGTAAATAACAAATTCATTTCTAATGTCTTGGATTTAGAGTCATTCAGATAGAAAGGATCATGACTGTATCAAATTTATATTCTAATTCTTGAGTTCAGTGCCTTCTTGTTATTTTAAAGGGCAAGAGTCCTAATGCATTTTCAGTGTCTATTTAAGCATCAGAAAAACAATTTACTGACTTAACTATATATAGACATCATTTGTAATGTTACAAAAGTGTTATACATAAATGTAAACTAAAGAAAAATTACTCCTTCTTCTGTGCTTTCTTTTGGGGCTCTCTTTTCTACAGTCCTCTTAGATGATGAAAAATTTTTTCAGCTTTGTGAGAGTAAGTGGTAACTCAGCTCCCTAAGAACTTGAGGAAAGACATCAAAAGAGAAGCATCTGTTAGTCAAAAAGTCATCCACAATGACCCTGAAGTAAAAAAAAAAAAATAAAATAAAAAAAACCTGCTGGAATCTGATGGAGTGACTCCTCAGGACTTCAGAGTAATTGGCTTGATTTCCTAGTCCTTAGGTAAGACAGGGAGAGAAGGGAAGATTTCATTCCCAAACCAGAAGTAAGAGTTATGACAACTGAACCTTTGGAGGCTTTTTAACACTTCTGGGAAGTGCGGTTCTCTCTGTAAACCATATCAGCTCATCTGACTAGGATAGACCAAAGGATCCATGGGCAGGATGACGTCTATTCTCAGTTTACCCTATTTCTGGGTCCATTAGCCTTCACAGCAGTCTCAGTGGAGACCAAAGGTGCCAAGTCTCTCTGCTGAAATGTGCAGGAAAGCCTCACTGATTCCTCCCATTCATTGCATGTTTGGGCAGCCAGGCAAAAGAAAGATGTATGAAGACTAGTCCAAGAGTCTAAAACTTCCTCCATGTCCCAGATCCCCCTGAATGGATCCTGAATGGATCTCAACCTGTCTGGCTGCACTGTTGTGGCCAAGGCATTCACTCTACTTGTGATCTAGCTAATAACTAATACCAAATAATACTACTACTGCTTTCTAGTACTATCCAAGAGCATATACTTCTCCTAAGAACACTGAGGAGTGTGGCAGTGCACTTAAACACGTACTTCAGGGGTTTTCTGTATAAAGCTGGATCATATAATAACTGAGACATTATTGTAAAACTTAGTGATACCACATCCTGGTTACTTTTTCTTTAAAAGTTGAAGAATTGATTTGTATTCCTGAGTTTTTTCTTTCTCAAGAGCAATGGGCTGCAAAATAAATACTTTACAATTTAATGTGTTAATTCTTGGAAATTAACTATTGAAAAACTTCCAGCTTCTTCCAGAGGTCTTTCTCTAAACTGGGTTTGCATTTGCAGCTTTCTTCCTGACCTTTTTTTAAGCTTTCATTAGTGGGTCGCCAACACCTCATGAAAATTGGAGACAAATGTGCAACGGCTGAATCTGATTTATTCCATTTCAACATTTTATGTCATCTTATTGAAAGAGCTGCACAGGTGAAAGTGACAAACCTCCAGACCTATTATAGTGAAGTTTCAGGGTTAAATGAGTGAATTGATGGGTAACATCAGCATTTAGCTCCATTGTACCAACAGATGCTGGTTCAAAGAGTCCTGCATTAGCCCACTCAGTCACTGGATATTCTTTGATCATAGGGTTTTTTTAAGTCATAGGTAAGCCAAGGAAAATGGTCAGTCTGAAATTGAAACATACAGTGTGACACAAAACACTGTAATAAGGAGTCCGAGTATTAGGTTCACTGATTTACTCAGTTTAGCAGCCGGACAATAGCAGGGGGATGTACTATAGATAAAAAGTTCAGAAAAAATTCCTATTGGATAAGTATTGTCATATATTTCTTTTTCTCAACATTTTTTCTTCATTATGCATTTTGATAGAAAATTTCTATGATGCTTTCCTTTTTAAACAATTCTTTATATAGTCAAGTGATGGAAAAAAACTACTTGAAAAAAAAGAATGCTCTGTAGTTTTTTAATATATTTTAATATAACACTTAACTGGCTTTTTAATTACCTCTGCACTATTTACATGAATAGATTTATTCAAAATACATGAGAACTCTAAAGACATGTTTTGAAAACAATGCAATATATTTCTAATGTATTTATTCTAAAATATAGTGGTCTATTTATTATAAAAGTTAATACACAATTAATCTGTTTTTACACCTAAATCTTCAGTGTATGTAGCATGTATCAGTATGATAAACCTTTTTTAAATTCTTCTTATTAAATCAAAGCAGGCACTGAGAAAAAAATGAAAGTAGGGAATGGTTGTTATTCAAACACATATGATCAATTTTTATTTTGTTTTAAATCTGAGTTTGTCTGACGTCAGTAACAGCATTCTGAACTATTATGGAATATAGGCTTCTCAATAAGAAATTGGATAATGAACTTTGAACGAGAGGTTTCTTTTTATTTAAGTCTTTCCAAAATGTTTGAGTCTTTTATGTGCAGGAAGAAGCCTTCATAATTTTTAATGCATCTTACTGATGCTGATATTGAAATTTGGTTGTCTTCATCAATACCTGCTAACTTTTCCATCTAGTGAAAGACTCAGTGTTTAAGTTGCTGATTCTAAAGCATAAGTTAATTGCTCTTTTGTGATATCCATCGAGGTTTTATGTGGCTGTTTCGTTCATAACTATGTACTTTCTTAGACAAAGATGTTGCAAGGTCTTAACTTAAAGATTACTATCCCGGTTAAACGTTGTAGGCATAGAACAAAAAAAAGTTAAAAACTATGTTTACATGATACATGTAAAGATCAAGAATTTATTAAATGCTTATCATTAGGTAAAAAGAAATGTATTAATGTTGCTTTACATGGACTTTTAAATTATACTTAATTATACTTAAATTATACTTAATAGTAAGTTACTTATATTTTATTAATATATATGCTCTCTATACATACTTAATATATACACACTTAATATATATAAATTATATAATTGTAATTTTCTTAATAGTAACTTAAACTATTTGAATATATGTGTGGTGTGTAAGACATATACATGAGGTGTGTAAAAGAGAAGCTTGATAATGTTTTGAGAAGATATTTCTTTGTAAATTGAGATTTAGATTAAGTGGAAAATAACAACTTAAAATTCAGCAAATAAAGATTAAAAATAAATACTCACTATTAAAGTCAAAATTAAAATTAAAACTAGGGGATTTGACAATTCATAATTATGTCTTAATGTTTATGGATAATTCATTCTTATGATGAAAAACAAGAAAACCATAATAGTTTTGGTCATATTATGCTTTGAAAATGCTACCTAGCTTTCCTAAGACTTCTTTAAATTTCCCTTCTAGTAATAAGAAAGAAAATGACAAAGACATTCAAAAATATATCTTTTCTTTGGCTTACCACAAGAACTGAAGAGTTGACTTACAGACCTTTAGAAAAAATATTTTCCATTCCAAAGACACTCTACATTTACTGCTACAGATCACTGCACAGACCAGAGGCATAACAATTTTTATTTTAAAATAATATTCAAGGTTAACTGCTATACTGAAAGAGGTGTAAAAGCTCTTCTTTCAGGAAACAAGCTAATATTTAGGTACAGGCTTGAGGGTAAGACCATCCTGGGGGGAAAGAATTGTCCCATATGTGCCTGTAACTTCCTAATCTCCTTACATCTTCATCGGAAGCATTTGGCCACAAGGCCAGCAAGGTCTGCTGAGAACCGTTCCACACTCCAGAACAAAGAATATGTTCAAGCTTTTATAGCCCTTTTATGATGTGATTTTTGCTCTTCTATCCTCAAATAAAATCTTTGTGAAATGGGATGTATGAAATTAGCTTTTGTCTTCTACCATGTTCAGCACTAGCTGTGTTTTGCCTTTTAAAGCCAAAAGGTTGTTGCTGAGATCCTGAGTTAGATCCATAGAGATCCTGTATAATGTACTGGTTTCTACTCTATGGGCATGCAATCCCTGTATGATGGGAAGATTTTTAAGGTCATTTAACAATAACAGAGTCACACAGATTATAAGATTTCATATACTTCTGCTAAAAAAAATAGAGAAGATGAGAACCCAAATTTAAGGAAAAGTAGCTCTATATTTTTCTGATTTTGTTTTAGCCTTAACATGATATTGATTTGAGATATAGAGCTACGAATTACTAATTTCTTTCTGATGCATTAACTTGCTGCAGGAGGCTACAGATGAAGAATGTTTAGACAGACTAAAACAATCATTTGAGAAATCATTGCGAAAAATTCCACTGGTTTTATTAAATACAGGGGTGGCACTTCTGATTGTTATCCCTGAATATGAGTTTGCCATGGCTTGGGAAAGAAGACTACATTCCTTTTTTCTCTTTCTCTTTCATTTACTACAAATCAACTTGGTCTTTTTTTGATATTATTTTGATATAAACTTGCCAGTTCTTTGGTACATTATTTTTATTTTCTGCATTAAAAAAGTTAAGGAAAGCTACATCTATTTCAGCTTGGAAAGCTGACCTGCAAAGCTTTTAAGTTGAATAAATTGAACTAAATTAACTGGAAATTTGCTGATTTTAACAAATTTCTCGTGAAAAGTTAATGTCATCAAAAAGATTAAAGGAGATAGAGCACAGGGAAGATAAATCATGTCATGAAGCTAAGAAAGGAAAACAGAAGCTAATGAAATTTTGAAACTACAAATTGAGGTTGACTTTTGATGTATGTTCATTTTTTTCTTTGAATGTAAATTTTTAATTCAGTTCAAGGGAAATAAGACTTAGGACTGTTCCATTTTTAACTTTCAAGTAGAATATTGATCTCACTCAGTTGCCTTTTAAAAATCCATTATTTTGATTGGCACATAAACAATGACAGTTAGCCAAAATATCCCTTTCTCTTCCAGAGAGTCTTCCAGACTCTTCCTTCTGTATTTGAACTCCTGTAGAATGAGATTAGTGTGATAACAATCCATCCGAACAGTTATTCGGCAATTTAAGGATTGTCTCTTCCTCTGCCAGAGGCTGTATATTGAAGTTCATGAGATAATCGCATGTACCAGCAGCATGGAACATTCGGCCTCACGGATCACAAAATCCTCTCTTACTTGTCAGTGAAAATTAGCAAGGAGACATGGTGTCCAGCACTTCTGCAGAGCAGACACTTTAGTGAAGTGTAGACATCCATAGAAAATTGATTTAAAAATAACCCTCCTTCCAAAACAAGAAAGGAAAATGTGATCTACTGTTGAAAAACTTTAAAAACATAACTATGGATTCCTAGCTGGACAGTTATGATTTGTTCACAGCAGTTCAAAGCCTTGCATCCTTTGTGTCCTTGTTAAATGAGAAAAGGGTCTCAATTAGATGCTGAAAAGATATAGAAATGGATCATTAGGGCCCAGAATATGGATAAAATTATTTTCTGTGTAGGCATTAAGACTAGCATCAGAAAGTGCAGACAGTGTTTTAAAATATTCTGCCTCTTCTCTTTATTAAGATAGTAGTATTCATTCCAAAAAGACTGTCTTTCATTTTTTGCGACCTGGTATATTTCTCATGAAATTTATGCATTGGGTCAAAGTGTGGAAAGTTCATACTTCTGTTAAGAGAGATACTAAATGACACAAATAAAAACTGGTTTTAAAATATTATTAAAATTAGTATCTGTAGAAACATGCTCTTTCGACTGACATTATTAACCAAATTAAATCTTTCCACATGATGAACTTTCTTTAAAGACAAATTGTTTTTATGGAAGGCTTGCTAAAACTGATAATAACTTTCTGTTAGTGACTGTTTAATAGTGAATTGGTGCTTAAAATGAATAAAATAGACTTGTGACAGGAAGTGAAAACTGTATGAGTATGTGAATTTGTTTCAAGCTCTTACTTAGGTATTAGTTTTCTAGCGTTTTTACAGTGATAACTATTGCCCCCTTCTGACATGAACTAAAAATAGGCCTCATTTTCTCAGCATGTTGCAGTTTTCAAACCTAGCTTGAGAAAATGTGTTCTGACTTCTCCCTTTCTATTCTGCACATAGTATGGACTAACTCATCAAAAGTTAGACCATTGTACAGTCAGAAGGATTCCACTGGAAGTGTGGGCTTTCACAGCTGCAGATATCTATATTCCCATCATAGGAAAAATTCACATTACTTTTGTAGGGTGCCCAGATATTTTATTTTCTGTGTAGCAAGAAAATGTGATCTTCTCATAAGCTTGTAATTAGCAAGAGATCATCCAAAAGAAGAAACAGCTATGAGATTAATATTAACATTAACGAAGTATCATTTTAAACATTTAAGTTCAAAAAAAACCCCCATAAATAAAACTCCATGTTATATTACAACAGAACCAATTCTTTTTTCCTAGATCTGATATAACTCTCATTAGTCTAATTGCTGATGTTAACCTGGAGGCTCAAAAGTTCAGTGCATCCCTCAGTGCCCAGATCTGTGCCAAGATCAGCAGCAACTGGTATCCTCCTTACAGGCAGCAGGTAGCAGTTAGATCTCATCACATTCCAACTCCAGAGTGTTTTGAGGGACTTGCAAGGAAAAGTGAAGGACAGGGTGGGAGACTGCCTGTGCAAATCTGGTTCCTCTTCTCGAGATCCAGAAATATGAGTATAGGTGCAGTTTGAGTACCATGGTAGTCAAAGACAGTAAGTGAGGATTTAATTCTACAGAGGTTTAGGTAATAACAAAGATATAATAGTGTTAGGAGCATTTCTCGAAGACTGCGGCCTGTGAGAGTTGTATTTAATATCATCCTAAAATTAGAACTTGGTTTATAGATTCAGTGTGTAGGAGTCAGGAATTTCCCCATTCCAGATTTCAGAAACCATGTTTTTGGCATTGTCTCACCATATGTAACTTACTCCAGCAACAGAAGGGAGGATTTGTGTCACTGGCTGGTCCTGTATCCTACTCTGCAAGTAGGGAGCTCTGGTTGTATACTACCTCAGTACAGAGCAACATGTTCAACTCCTGTGCCTACTGTTCAGTTATGAGTTCCTGCAGTATTTGATCAACTCCTGTGTCAAGGGCCAGAACATCTGCTATAATTTAAACAAATAATGCAGCTAAAAATGGAATAACAAGTTAGTCTTTGCAGTTCTTCAGCCTTTCTTAAATGTGTCTGTGTTTCTGTCAGTCCATTGCTTTCTGCCTTTCTTTGGCGTCATGGCAACATGACAGCTTTGTGTGATGGCATTGGCATGTTCATACTCTTTATGACAGTTGTTAACAAAATATAGCCTTTAGAAAAAGATAGTTTAATTTTGCAGACATTTGGCTTTTTACCCTGCTTTCTGTTCCACTTCCTTAATCTCACACAGAATTTCCTCTGAAGTTTTGAGCGATGTTAAGGTCACTCGAATGGTCATTAGCCCATCACAGCTGCCAGTATTAGATATTGGCTATGTTAATTACATTTCAGGCACGCAGACCCATCACAGCTCAATCAATTTATTAAAATACTGTGACACGGCATGCTCAGTTGCCATGCAATGCTGTTAGAGAGTGGTTTGCAAACCCTGGAGGTGAGTCTGCAAGCAAGATGAGAGCAAAGGTCGCAGCGACTTTGTTCAAGTAATGTTCCTTCTATCTGTGTCACGGAGAGGAGCAGCAGGTGAGTCAATATGCCAGGAGGCTGCCTGAAGAACCCTGTGACAGAGCCCTGTCTCTGACTAGGATTCTTTACAACTGCTTTACACTGCTTCCCTTATTTGTGCATGACGAGCATTCACAGCTTTCTGCACAGAATTTAACAGAATAACTTTCCTGAGTAGAACAGATTCACACAGGGTATCAAATCCCATTGAGTTAAGTGACAGCCAATCTAAAACGTCTTTCCTGCCTCACTTGGCCATCCTAAATTGTGAATTTCATCTACAATTACCTTTTTTGCACTGAAGACATTTGGTAAGAAACCATGTTTACTAAGATTGTCAATAACATCAGAGTGTTGTGTTGTTTATCCCGTGAATCAGTCCTCTTGGTTTGATCTGTGCAGGGAGGGCTTTTGGAGCCATTGCAGCACAATGGAAATTAATTCTTTTAATTGTTAATTCTTAGTCAAATAATAATAGTATTATTAGATGCTAAACAATGTTCTATGGAGGGACAATGTGGAAAATAACATTGAATTTGAAGGGTTTTTTTATCCTGTTGGCTTTGAGCCAGGAGAATTTGAATTAAATCTCTATATTTGTTATGAGGCTGTTCAGTTGAGATTTTTTAGGTTTTGGTTTGGGGTTTCGGAGGGGCTTTAGGTGGAGGAAATGTTGGGTGTTTGGGGTTTTTTGTTTGTTTGGGGTGTTTTTTGGTTTTTGGTTTGGTTTGATTTTTTTTTTTTTGTGATGGTGGTGTTGCTGTTGTCGTTTTGGGATTGGGTTTGTTTGTTTGCTTGATTGTTTGTTTAATTCTTGAAACAGATGAAAGGTTAGTGTATGGTTATAGCCACAAATGGCTTGCAGAAGATTTGCTAAGCAATAGCCCGTTATTTCAGGATTCTTATCATTCTCCTGTTAGTTCTTCTTTTAACCTCTTTTTTTTTAAATGAATGTAACAACCATGAGGAAAAGCAAACTAATTGGAATTATTCCCTCCAACATTACCTAAATTTAGAGAATGCAATTAACTATGGCATACACATCAATACACTTAATTTTGTAAAACACTTATCATGGGCAGAAATACTGCCATTACTAATTATAAAAACAATCTGAAAGAAATAAATAATAAGAATAAAATGAAGCAAATTGCTTTAAAAATGCAAGGACTGTTGCAGAACAGAATTAGAAATAGGAAAAAAGAGGATTTTAACCTTAAGAAACACATTTAGTGATATTTCTGTTTTATTTTAAATGGCATGAGCACATTTGTATTTGATTCAATACAATTTGCATATCAGAAATTCTTAGAACTTTACAATTCTGCCTCTCCTGCTGGAAAGAGATGATTTTTTGATTCCCATATCATGCGATATCCTCATCTGATGTTCAAATAAAACTTCAAATTTTTGCTACCATATGTGAAAAGCGTTATGTTAAGATCCAGAATCTCACCTTATTTTCACAGGTTTGTTTTCTTTGGTCATATAGACTAGAGCATTCAGCTACAGTGCAAGTAGCATCAATTCTAATAATATCTTTGTCATTTGTCTACTGTGTGAAACAGAGTTGGGCACCTCTCCTTTCCATATTTATGGTTTCATTGAAAAGCTCGAGAAAATCACCAGACTTTTCCAATGAAGATACAGAGAACTGTTTTTGTGAAGTACATCACTCTTGCCAGGTGACATTGTCTTGCACGGACCATGCCTCCAGAATGACTTTTGTTCTCCATGTAAGCTTTCCTCTGCTCTGTGTCTCTACATAAATTTTGTCATACCACTTGAAATTATGATCTCTTTGGAACAAATGGGCAAATAATTTTATAGAGCCTGATAAAATAGAAAATCATCAGGCTCTAAGAAAAACTCTTGTTTATTCCCATTCACCGGCAGTTCATACCAAGTTGCTAATGCACAGTTTTGTTTCAGTGGCTCCATTCTCAGTCACTTACAAATTTATTGCACTTTACATGATATATTCAGAAAACTTCAGAGGACAAACAAGTGAATTCATTTCAAAAACCATAGAAGCTGACATTGTGTTGTCAATATCAAAATCTTTTACTGTTTGTTTCTTTGTTTTTTAGGTTTTTGTTTTTGATGCTTGTTGTTGCTTGGTTTTGGCTTTTAAGTTTCACACCCCAGGAAGTATTCTCAAGCCTTTTGTAGAGCCCTGGCTTCTCCACCCTCAGAAATATTCTGTATCATCTTGAGCTCTATCTACATCTCCTTGATGTTTGTTATTTTCACCAATATAAAATAACTCTGCAATATTATTACTTGTAAACGAGTTTTAGAAGTAAGTATATCATTGTGATTGAAAATCTAGCCAGTTTCTCTACAGAATTCCTTTAATAATTTAAATGGAGGTTTTTTGTTTTATTTTTCACAGATTATTATGACTTGCAAGAATTCGTAGGTACAGAATGGGGCACGCTGGCATCAGCTTTTTCTAGCATTGGCAACTGGAAAGAAAGTTGACTGAAGCTATGAACTGCATCTCTGAAAGGGTAGGGAAATATGAAGCAGTAGAAGGAAAATCAGAGCTTTGCGTGAAGTCTTATGAAAACAAAACCAATAAATTCCTTTAAAAAAAAAATAATGACAGTTCTCTGGACTCCTGTATCTTTAAGAGGAATAATCCCACCTCACAGCTTAGGCTGAAGATCAATTTCAGTGAATTAAAAAAAAAAAAATGACAGTGCTGTGATGTATGAGGAATGACAACCATAAAAAATGAATGCTCATATTCTGAGCAGGGGTTCAGAAATGTAAGCAGTAGTGGGGCTACACAAAAAACATCACCAAAAAAAAATATTGAAAAGAAAGGTACTTTGCTGGTACTCTGTCAACCCGCTGTGCTAAATAGGATAAATGCTCTATTAAAGTTTTAGGCTTTATGTTCATGCAATTAAATGCAGTGCCATAACAGCAACATAGGGGAAGTCATTATGGTTGAGTCTTGATCCTGGTACTTTCTATGTTATGAGTGCTCAAATGTTATGTTCTACAATAAGCAGTACTGAAACATTAGAATTACTTTGGGTAATGCTAATTACAGTATTCTAGGGTGCTGACATCTAATGTATTTATTATTAGTCTCGTAGTTTCATTATGAAGAGAAACTGTTCTTTTTCACAGTCATGACTTGACTGTCTTAAATTTTATGTTTGCCTTTAAAAAATTGATTTTTTTCTGATATTTTGCTGCTGTAAATATGGGGAGACTCAAGGTCAACAATGTAACATTTTATTTTATGAATTTATTTAAAATACTATACCTTTAATCCTGTAAATTCCTTTGAGACAACAAACACTACCTAAAGAAATAGGAGTTGAGGGAGATGCTTCAAGATGTTTAGATATCAGCTGCACTTGAAAGTTTTGCTTTCCTCTTTTAAGTGAAATACTGTTTTTTTACTGATACTTTGATCACAACAAGAGGCAGGTATGATATTTAAATCCTGTGTTTGGATATTTATATCTGATTAAACTTAGAACAGTCTTTATAACTGCAAGGTCAGGATGCCTGCTAAATTTTCTGATGTTGAGATGCTTTGGTCTGTTCTACTGTGGTAAAAGCCCTGAAACCTCACTACAAATTATTTTTACTGACAATGCACAAGTTGCAACCGTCTAAGTAAAAGTGAATTCTTTCAGCCTGTGAATGCTAGTGAATACTTTCAAGGACACAAATTATCTTCTGGGAAATCTGAGTAATTCATATGACAGATGGAATCATGATGTGGGTTCAAGTTAGGTATTGCTTATTTAAGGAAAAATCAGAAAAAATATATTAGCATATCTGACAGACTGTCAGAATACTAAGCTATAGTTCATATAAGGAAATACTGTAATATAGTTTGGTGGCTAGGACTAAAATCTGGTAATACTGTGAAAGGCACTGTAAATCTAGTTTGAAACAGTGCCCTAATTTGGCACTTCCTCAGTACCTTCCCCCTTCCCATTACACTGAGAAACCATATGGGTGGTTTACAAGTCACTTGGGAACTCTTAGACACAGTAAAGAGACATTAATCCTTCCTTGCCTGTACATCATAGCCCACATCCACATAGGCAGAGTTTTGGTACTACTAAGAAAAAAACCTGTATTAAACTATATAAAGAACGATTTTCTAAACTGAATTTTCCACTTTTTGTTGATGTTGTTGAAAGATTTCTTTTATTCTCCAGGAAGTACTTCATCTTCTGGATCTTCTTTATGTCTTCAACTTAGCAATTTTTTTAGTTTGTTTAGTTTGGGGATTTTTTGGTTTGTTTTGTTTTGTTGGTGGATTTTTTTGTTTTGGGTTTTGTTTTTTTTTCAAATGATATCAGCTGCAATTCAATGCTATATAGTAGACAAATAACAAGGAATGCTATCAAATTGCCATTAGAGACAGAATATCAGTCTTTGACTTCACTTGGTATGGAATTGCTTGCTAAAGTTATGGAAGGCTTGCTTTCATTAGTTTATTCTAGTGAAGTTTTCATTAAAAATTTAATACTAATTTTCCAAAATCTGAATATTGCTACAACAGAGTTCAGGCTGACTGTATTTCAAGATCACTGATACTACCTGAAGGTCTGAGCCATGGATCTCTGGAACAGCCTTTCTTTTCTTTATCTCATTATAGTTTTCCATCTAGGAGTCACGGGTGTTTATCCACTGAATCTGTGTTACTGCAAGAAGGATGCATTCCTTTTCCTGCCACATGAGCAACATAGTATCACCTCTTCAAGATTTCAGTCTACTCCTCTTAGATTGCTTTGTAGACTCTGTGTGTGTAGTCTCCAGGTATAGATATGTAATCTGCTCCTTGTGTTTGCTGGGCAAAAGAAAACAGTAAATGATATAAACAACCTCTGTTTATCCTTAGCTCTTCGTTGCTTGCAGTCCTGAAAGAAGAGAAGAGCAACACATGGAGGTGAAGCATTGCAGTGCAGAGGAATAGTCAATCTGCCCCTTTAAATAAACTTACTTCTGCCAACACATAAACTCCGAGAGTTAGAAGGGGCCTTGAGGTCATCTAGTCCATTCCCCTGCTTCAGGGTGGCATCTCCTACTGCACGGAGTTTTTCCAAGGAGATGTCTCATTTATCTTGTTCTTAAATACCTCCTGGTGACAGAGTGCACACAGACCTCTAGTACCTCTTCTAACCTTTACAGTTTTCAGCTAATTTCTAACCTGAAGACCCCAAGTGGCAATTAGGGTCCTTGCAAATTCTCTCGTTCACCTGGATTACAGGCAACAGGTTGCCTGTACAGATTTCTTACATTATGAAAAATAAATATTAAAAATTATATTTATTACCTTTGATTGTTTAGGGTAAAATGTACAGCAGATTCCCACCGCTCATAAAGGCTTACTTTAAAAGGGAAACTTCTTTCCTTGTTTCTTTTAAATGATATCTCTTCTAATAAAGTCCTGTGGAGCAACCCAAAAAGAGAAAGTACAACTAATTGTTTTTGTAATTGTAACTGTAATACAAATGTAGGTGTCCCATGTTGCAAAGCAGTCCTATGTTTAATGAGCATTTTGAGAGAGGTTCCTCCAATATGTTTAACTGAAAATATTCTTGATTTTTCATGTGCTGATTTGCTTTCTGCCGGTTGCATTAAGAAAGCTAGAAAGTTGTCTATGAATAGACAATTTTACCTTGACTAAGGAATCAGCAGCTAATGGAATATTTATTATATTCAACTAACCAAATGGCTTCCTGAAGCCAGTAGTGAGACAACTGTCTCTGTCGTGTTATGTCATCAAATATTGCATTTCCTAGAGTCTCTCAATTCCTTAGAGTAGTTAATGTGACAGATTATGATTGCACACAATTGCTAGTAACATTAATTTGAATTTTTTCTTACTGATTCTTTGAAGTCAACATAGGTAGTATTACTGTAATGAAATTTTTATGTAGAGACCCCTTATTTTAATGCCACGCTCAGTTTTGCTTTTCCTATCGATCATTTGGAGAGACTTTTGGAGGATATTGTAAAAGATACTTACCTGTGCGTAAGCACCAAATATGTGAGCTTTTTGGACAATATTAGGCATGTTAAATAGCTGTGTTCATCCCAAATTACAGACCTATGCATTTCCACCAAAGAATAGCAAAGTAAAGAAGAAGGACTCAACTAAGTTCTTTTCTGTTGAGCATCATATGCAGCTAGACAGAGGAAGAGGTGCTGTGCTCTTCAGTCGCTACAAAGGTTGCAATGAAACAAAACGGTGCCCATCTGGAAATGGGTAGGCCATGGTATAATTCAAATGTAATTACACATTGCATCCAAAACTTAAAAAGCACAAAAAATCATGGCTTAATCGGCAGATTCAAGAATGTGTTTGTGTGATGTTTATGAGCTCCTAAAGGAGACAGTCTCACAAATATATTTGTAAGAGTACTTTTTTCCTCAGGTAGCTAGAACTGCAAATCTGAGCATGTTCAAGCTATAGACTATATAATGAAAACTCAAACTTGATTTTGTCTTTTAGGATTAGCCATGTTTTGATTATGCTGCATAATGTATTTAGTGGTTGCAACACCAATCCTTTAAATATTTCAAGTAAATGAATATGCTTATAGAAGCAAAACAAATTTGAGCATGTTTCAAGGTGCTAGAACTCTCGTATGGCAGTTTAACCATATTTCACAGAGCAGGAGTAGATTATTATCAGTTACCCAATCTCAGTAAAGGAAAACTTCCATTAGAGAGGCAATAGCCTGTTAAAGCATTCATGCAAGCAAGTTAGTTTTCCGTGGAGCTTCTGCTCCACTCTCATTGTTTCCTCATGTAATAGCTTTTTGCTGGCCTGATAGTCAGTCTTTTATCATATTTCATTCAAGCAAAATTTTTATTGCCTTTGATGAATTCACAGGGCGAAGACAGCAGATTTTACATTCAAACTGATTCTTATGTATTCTTTCTGAACAAATCCTGTACAGATTTTAGGACATCAATTTATATTAATTTTATAACAACAAAATTAATTTTTCCATCTTCTTGGGGGTGAGGGTGGAGCTTTTTTTTTCCTGTGGTATGTATTTTAAATTTATTTATGATTTATCAAATTTCTGTTGTTACAAAATTTTAAAACACCTCAAATATTTCTGGCACAGAGTTATACTTTTATTCGTCATTAAGGAAGAAAAAACCCACAACAGTCTTCATCAGTAATGACACCACTGAAAAATGCAGTTGAATAAACCTGGCAATAACCTATTCTCACCACAGATCTACTTAATTGCTTCTGCATTTATAATAGACACAACAGATGATTAATGCTTGGTGCACTGAGCAGCAATCTTTGGGAATTACTTAAATAACTTTTGTATAATACCTTAGGCCATAATTATACAGGTTTATGTAACTAGCAAATGATGCAAATCATGTTTTCTGCAAATATTTAACAAAACACCAGCAGAACAAACTGCGTTTCTGAACAACTATAAACTGCTCTTCATTTATTTGGGGCATTCCATAACTTAAGCTAATTATGTTTGTTAGCTGTAGATAAACACATTACTAAAATACCCTTTAGTGCCTTCAAAAGAAGAAATATGAAAGTTCTACAGTTATTAAATTGCTGATAAAAAAAGATTGAGAAAATATGTTTCTTTCAAAACTTGGAACAGAAGAGATGCCCCCAGCACCTGTAAATTGTCATTTCCAAATTTCTATTTTTAACAAGACAATTATTAGTTTATAGGCACAGAAATTATTATGAATCCATATTGACACCTTGCGGATAGCTTGGTCAAATGCAGTGAGCAAGTTTCATACTTATTTTTCTTGGAATATGTTAGTCTTATTAGCTGCCTCATAATTAAGAATGTGTGCTGTTTTTGTTTGAAGCTCTTGTTCTGTATTTTATGAAGGGGTTGTATCTAACAATACAGATTGTAGATGTTCAAAAATTGATGTGCTTGACAGGTGAGTCAAAGAATAGATGGGAGTTCACACCTATACAGAATCAGTCTTGATAAAACTGGTTAACATCAAATTTCTTTTTAATTGCTGTCCTGCTTACAGGAGAGGGAACCAGTTTATCACTATCTGGGTATAACTAAAACTGTGCATTCTACACCCTCTGTGTCATTTCTGATGGACTGTTAATAATGGATGGTGTGCAACAGGAGTGTTGTAACTAGGTGATCTTCAAGGTCCCTTCCCCAAAGCATTCTATGATTCTGTGATGGTGTGATTCTATGACACCCTTTACCATTAAAGATAAAAATGTCTACCAAACCACTCAGGAGATGCCATGTCATTTTTTTTGTGATGATCTAATCACAGTCCACTTCATACAGTGTGGTGCTGGTAAAGACACCAAACTTCAATTCCATATGTTCCATTCCACATGTACACCAGAGTTTGAAGACCTTTCCTATTCTGACCTTATTGTACTTCCTATTTCCTTAGTTTACTCTTCTTCATGCATTTATTTGGCTTTGCTTTGCTGGGTAGTACAGGAAAAGGAAAAAAAACACTCAAAACCAGCGCTTGTTTTTCCTGTTGTATAAGACAGTGATCATAGAACAGGTATGTCCTGCAAATTGCAACTGTTGGAGTCAAATAATGCTTTAATTTTCACAAGATATGGCTGAAAGATCCTCACAAGGACACAAGGACGAGCTGTAACCCACTGACTCCTATTGGAAAGTGATGCTTCATACATCACTAGGGGTAAGCCGGGCTGAATTAGACATGGTAACCCCATCCGTGACTACGGATGACGCTGCACAAGACTTTGTGGGAAACTGCAGGACATACAGATAATACTATACTTTCTTCCTCTTGAAGACACAGTCTGTTAAGTGGGAGAACCAGTTAAGTCCTGAACTAATAAGGATTTGGGGAAAACAGACCATACCACAGGGTCATTCTAGAGAAAATATAGGAACTACAGACGTACCTAAAGAGTCTGCATTTCAATGTGTAATATATTTCTAATCACTTCCAATTTATACTGCTGGAATTCTGAAGAGGCTTGTCACTGTATAAATAGTTTGGAACTGGTAATTTTTTTAACCACATTATGCAGTCTGAATATAGATAAAATATACATTTATTTTTCATGTTGTTCTGAAATTCCTTTGCCAAGAAACTTTTTGGTCTATGGAACTGCAGAATCCATTGCAACATGCAGAGATGTGCCATATGTGTCTAAATGGCTTATAAATCATTTGCAGGGTGTAAGGAATTAGCTGTCAAGAGCTCAGTCTAAAAGAATGTTTTCTGTGGAGGAGGACAAGCAAAAGGCAACCACTTTGCATCTGATAATGACAAGAAACATGAAGCAGTCCACTGAGAAGCAATAGAAGCCGAGACCAATATCCCCCACTGTCCTTTGTTTTTTTCTTTTTCTTTTTCTATTTATCTTTCTCTTTCTATTTATTTTTCTTTATCTTTTCCTTTTTCTTTTCTTTCTCACCTGGCAGTTTTCATTCCTTTTTTTTTTGTTTCTTCAAATAATGTGTGTAGCTATCAAAACTATTCAAACCCCAAGTCTTCTGCTTCAAATAAGATAAGAGATAGGGGTAACTAGACATATGATTCAATCTAATCTCTAGTATAAAGTGGTTTTCGTAACCAGAAGAAAGCTTTCTAAGTTCATATGAACTTATTCTCCCTCCCTCCTTAACTATCAAGCAGGCAAGTAATGATTCTTTCAGCTGCTGCATAAAATTAGATGAATAATATTGTCCTAGCTGTTTCATCTTAAATAATTGCATTGTGAGAGTAACTTCATCCCTTGGCCTTTACAGTTGTTTGGTATCAATTGATATGTTACATTTGTGTTCTTAAGAATTTGTCAGCTGATTCATCTCTTAATTTTTTTTTTTTTT
>VZRE01006754.1:75032-208514 GCA_013396775.1 Cephalopterus ornatus
TTTTTTTTTCAGTTTTTACCCTGATTTTATTTCCCTCCCGAGAAAAGGGTCTACTGGGAAGTATGAGGACAAAATGTTCAGTGTTGCTGCATATAAGATTCTTTCATACTACCATAGCAGGAACATTTTTGTAGTAAGGGAACTATATAAAATATTTCTAGCGGTTTCTAATTGAATGAAAACTACAATGATGTACATTCAAAGAACTTATGCTTATGTAAATTATGTAAAATCATGAGATGAGGATTAGGGTTATTTTTCTTAAACAGAGTCTTAGAAACACTGAATCAGGACTCTGCCACTTATGGCCTCCCTGTGAAGCATAGGTTTTGTACATTCTTCTGAAATTTCTAGAAAGCTTTACTTTCTATGTATGCTCCATACTTTTAATCTCAAGTGTTAATGCTGCCTTGAGCAGCATTTTTCACTGGCCATTACTGAATTAGGATCTGCTAATTTGCTTGACAACGAAACTGGACAGTAGTATTGAAGTCTTGAGGAGGGACAGAGGGACTGAGCTAACACACATTGGAGTTCATATCTGGTCTAACCCTATGCTGTGTGGATTCTGTACTGGTGCCCTAAGCAGGGCTAACCTTTGATTTGCATGCTTTAGCAGGGAGAGGGATGAATATCTGTTGTGTAGAACGAAGGTTACCATTGAAGGGAAAAAAGTGCATCAGAAGTGTCACAGTTATTTGCTCTGTTCGTTTGTTTGTGTTTTTTCAAAATATACTTATTGATTTATTAAAGTACATTATTCCTTTACCCAAATGTCAGATAAAAACCCAACATGATCTGTGTATGAATGTACTCATACATGGTTAAAGAGGTTTGGTATATGCATATCATACATAAACATGCTAAATTATGGCTTCAGTATTAAGTTGGTGTATCACTTACGCAATGGAACCTTTCTTATGTTGGCAATATAGAATCAGATAAATATCAGCTTAAACACTGAAGTCAGTATCTGCATAGTATTGCTGATTTCAACCTTTATTAATGCACTTCAGTAAATTAAAATACATGTTATCCTTGGTCTACGAAGTGTTAAGTAGAAGACATGGCTTAACATGTTCTTAAACAACTCAAATCTTTGCCTGAATTCCTTCCATAGATTAGAAGGAACTGTGTGGATGTGAAGCTATAAAAATTGCATATATAGGATATACTGTTCAAAAAATAACCAGAGAAAACCTACCAAAATAAATTCAAATATTCATAAATATTTTCCAGGAACGATTTGTGAATTAGAATTTTTCAGGATAGGTAAGATACATGTTTGTAACAATAAATGAAACAATATAGTTTTTCTCTCTACAATTATATACATAACTAAGAGTAAATACTCTCCCTGTCTAGGGATGCCGTGTGTTGAGGACTAGAAAAGCCTGCACAGCAGATAGACTGGGAAAGGGAAGGCAGGTCAGTGATCAGTATATAATTTCTGGTCCTGCCCTCCATTCAAACCCCATTTAAACAATCATTTAGGAAGTCTAAGTCCTTCTCTCTGTAGCTGAACTGGCTTACTTCTGCAAATCAAGCTATATGAGCTTGTTATGCAGAATATGAGCTATCTATTAGGTTACTGAACCATGACCAATATCAGTAACTAGAATAGCCAGCAATTAAGTCCTCTTCTTAAGTCATTTAAGACTTCAGATAATGGCCTGGAAAATTTGATGGCTTAAAATGTTGACACACCAAAAAAAAAAAAAATTATGTGTTCTAAATGTGGTAGTAGTTTTTAACTGACAAATTTCTTCACATTTTCTTTGGATCTGTTGAGTACTTAGAGTTTCTAAATCTCTTCTAAAGCACTGCTTGCTTTCACTTTCAAGTGTCAAGGCTGTGCAGTAATACCATCTCTCATGTTGTCAAAGTACTGAGTTCTTCATCTACTTCGCTGATAATGACCACATGCTGTTGGATAAGTTGCTGCTTGGCAGACACCAGTGCCAGTCTGACTCCAGTCTATTCAGGGGAGTACATTAACTTTTTAATGGGTCCAAACCCATCGATTGTTCCTGTGGACATTTGGGAGGGTGGCACAGAATGGGCAATGGTATTTGTGTCCAGGATCAGTAGATGGTGGTTCATGAAGATGTCCAGACACAGCTGCTGGTTTAGGTATTGGTAAGAAGGAATTTAACAATGAGACCTAGATAAAATGGAAAGGAAAAGGAAAGGTATGAGATAGAAGGACTGGAAGTTGAAATGCAGTGTGGCTTAGGTAAGTATTTTGGAAGATTTGAGTACAGTATAGAAATGAAACAATATGTTAATGACATACATAAATATATCAATTAATGTGTCACCTTAGGATAAAGAAAATGGCATGGAACAAGGGATGGAGACTGCATAGAGTCTGGCTACATTGGAGTTAACTTTCTTCATAGCAGTTTGGATGGTGCTGTGTTTGTGCTTGTGGGTAAAACAGTGTTGATAACACACCAGTGTTATGGCTATTGCCAAACAATGCTTGCGCTGTGTCAAGATTTTCACTCTTTCCCACTCTGCCACATTCTTCTCCTTCCAAATGAGTAGGCTGGTGCAAGAGGCTTGGGGCTAGCACAGTCAGTGTTGCTGACCCAAATTTACCATAGGGATATTCCACACCATATGACATCACACTCAGCAAAAAAAGCTCAGTAAAGGAGTAAGAGGAAAAAAAAAAAAAAGAGTGACAAACAACACAGATAACTGCAGGGACAGAGAAGGAGGAGGAAGATGGCAGATCTTCACAGCAGTATAGGGGAGACCCACAATGGAGCAGACTTTGCCAGAAGGATTGTAGGCCATGGGGAACTTACACTCAAGGAGAGGAAAAGTGTGAGAAGGAAGGATCAACAGTGAGAAACTGCTATGTATTGATCAGAAGGCCCAGTCTCACCATTGTGCTGCTTGGATCAGTGGGACAGGACATCTCTATGTGGACACTTGTGCGTGCACCATATAAATGGGCTCCTGATCGATGGGTAGACTTGACCACTGAAACCATTGTGTGGGTTACCTGTGAAGGTGAAACATGCACCATAATTAAGCAAGAAAATTCTTTTTGGATGGTGAATGGGATCAGTATGAGAAGGTCTGGCAGATCAATTGTATTGGACTATTGCTACAATCCACCAAATCAATCACTATATGTTTACGATGGTGGAGGCAAATGGTGGCTGAAAACAAACCTTGCAATTCAGCAAACACAGTAGTGAGTGTATCACCCTATCTCCCACCACCCCCCAGAAAGACTGAACACTGTATGGGACTGTTGAATAATTATCAGTGAATGATGGGAGCTGAGGAATGGAAACACCAGGGTGTAAATTTAGCAGAAGCCTCTTGGCAATGTAAGGGGAACAGAGAAACAACCTAGCACTGCCCAAACAAGGCCTCTATTCTCCTACCCATATGCCTTTCATCCTTAAAGGGTCATAAAGACATACTTATATTGTCATCAGTCTGTAGTGAAGACCATCTTCTTTATACTCATGGTTGTATTATGATGAGAGGGTTTCAAGTGCTAACTTTGGTTAAACCTGTCTCTGTATCGTGTGTTACTACAATTCACCTTCAATAAGTGACTCTTCAACACTGCTTTAGGACACAGTCATTATAGATTTTAAATCCTTTTTCCCTGAATTCCCCTGTTCGTCCTATTTCTCAAGTGGTTTGGGATTTTACTTTTTTCTCTTTTCTCAATAAAGAACCAAATTAGAATGAACAGCAGAATGTTGCTTTATTGTAAAATTTATTTTCCACTAAGTGATCATTTGGGACAGCGGTGTCTTATATGTAGTTTATAAATGAAAAGTACTTCTAAGAGGAAATATTAAAAAAAACAATTTTTTCCCCTATAAAGTAAGAATGGGGGCACTATACCTTAACTCTTTAATGAGTGTTAGTGAGAATTCAAATATATTACTTCCAACTTTGAATATACAAGTTTTTACACATGTATAGGTTCAATTAAACAGCTCCAACTCCTCTGAAATTACATCTGAAACAAATCATTATCTATTTTTCAGTATTATGGAATTCTAAAACAATGGGCAGAAAATATTCATAGAAGAATGTAAATTCCCATTTTCTTGTTACAGCATAACACAATACTCACATAGGGTATGCTATATATATATATACTATATATACTACATATATGCATATATCTTAAGTATAAGATGTTTCATGATTTTTACTGAGTTACTTGATACTATTAAGCAAAATTGACTGTAGACTTTAATGCTATACAGTGAAAACAATTTTTGCAAGTTAAATGTGTTGCTTGACTCTTCTACAAATATTTTCGAAATATGGCTCCATCAGGACTGGAGGTCATATAGTTTTTCCTAGTATTCGTCAAACATTGTCTTTATGGAAATTAATGATCATAAA
This sequence comes from Cephalopterus ornatus, assembly GCA_013396775.1. NCBI lineage: Eukaryota > Metazoa > Chordata > Aves > Passeriformes > Cotingidae > Cephalopterus > Cephalopterus ornatus. The sequence continues at coordinate 79,428 of VZRE01006754.1, forward strand.
AAGGTATATGGCTGCATAGTGGCTAAGAGTATTTCTTCCAGATCAGTCTTTCATGGATTTTTCCCATACATATTTTAATTGATTAAGGAAACTGAACAGCCACGTTTTTCTTTAGAGACTATTAAATAGAAGGTTTAGAAACACACCTTAAAAATTAGGTAAAATCCTCGTTTTACAAATCTCAATGTATTATTTCTCATTGTATGCCCATAGCCTGTATTCTCTCTCAGTTCTGTGCTGTCAACATACTACAGACCTTGTGTCTGCTATGTCAAATTTTCTATGTCAAAAATAGTATGAAAGTTTGATTAAATATTATTTATATTTTTTTCTAGAGATGAAGATTCAGATTGTTTGTTCATTGATATATGTGCATCAATATACCTTCATGTGATCTTGATGGGATCCTTAATTAAGAGATCAGAGAGGCTATATGTGACACTGTCTTTCCAAAATAGTGGTACAAAAGTATGTTGTCTATAATGTCATCAACAGTCCATATTGAGAGAAAAAAGGAAAGTTAAAGCAGTGACAGGCCTTGATGGTTGTTTTATCAGGTTTAATTTACATGAAGCAAAAAAATCCAGGAGTAGATCAGCATTACACCTGATCAGCCATAATCAGTGCTTATAAGCACTTACCTCCTCAGCAAAAAGGCAGTGACCAAAATGCTGATCACTTCATAAATTTTTTGATGTATATTTAATTAGATATTTGATTCAAGTAATGGTTAAGGAAACGTCTCTTTTTCTTGTTTGTTTCAGCTTGTTTCGACTGCAGTTTTCCTTCCTTTAACTTACTGGGTAAAAACTGAGAACACAAGATAGCTGGCACAAACAGGTCTAGGAGAATCCTAAAATACTTGGATGATAACTTTATGATATAGGCACTAAGGGAGCCACCTAGGAAAGATGGCCTTCTTGATTTATTGTTTATTTAAAGCGTGTTTGTCTTAGGAGTGAAGTGTGATTGGTGGCCAGTGACCATGAAGTGTTCAAATTCTCTGTTGACTGGAGGAAAAGTGTGAGCAAAATTTCACTTCTGGATGTGAGGAGAGCAAACTTTGGTCTCCTCAGGAAATTAGTGTGTAAGGTCCCCCGGGAAAATGCATTTGAAGGTGCTGGGGTCTATCCATGCTGGGGTGCACCAATGCTGGTCACGTTTTAAGCACCACCTCCTAAGAACAAAGGAGCAGGCAATTCCCAAGTATGGGAAGTCGAGCAGATGAGGCAGAAGGCCAGCTTGGCGGAGCAGGGATCTTTTTTTGGAGCTCAGGCAAAAAAAAGAGGTGCATGCCCAGTAGAAGCAAAGTCAGTTGATGTAGGAGGAATAGAGAGATGCTGCTCGCCATTGTAAGGATTAAATTCATGTCATCAAAGCTCAATTGGAGTTGAAGCTGGTAATTAAGTTTTACTGTGGGGAACAATAAAAAGAGGATTTTTTAAATAAAAAGGCAGTGCAGAAATAGCATCAGCCTGTTACATGCTAAGGATGGTCACTCCAAAAAGACAAGGCAGAGATGTTTAATGCTTTCTTTGCCTATCTTCAAAGCTGGTGATGTCCTTCATTGCCTTGAGCTGGAAGATCATGGCTGTGAGAATGATGAACTCTCAGCTGACCCTGAAATACTGTGGGATATGGTGCTCCAGCTGCAACCCTGTAAGTCTATGAGGACTGATGGCATTCATCTGAGAATGCACAAGGAGCTGGCTGGTGTCATTGCAAGGCCTCTCTCAATGATTTTTTGAGCAGTCTTGGGAATCTGGAGAGATCTCAGTTGACTACAAGCTGGCTAACATCCTAATTTTCAAGAAGAGCAATAAGGATGACCCTGAAACTATAGACCTGTCAGTCTTACTTCGGTGACTGGTGAAATTATGGGGAAGGTTATTCTGGGAGGTATTGAAAAACACCTGAATGAGAAGACAGTCATTGGTCACAGGCACCATAACTTCATGAGGGAAAAGTACTGTCTTTCACAGTATCCTTCTGAACACAACGTCCAGAACACAGCTGGGCAAACACATCGTTCACTGGATGAGCAACTGGTTCACAGGGATTATAGGGAATGGGATAAAATCAGGCTGTTGTCTGGTCAGTAGTGGCGTTCTGCAGTATGCCATCTTAGGTGCTGTTCTCTTCAGCATCTCCATAAATTACTCCGATGCAGGACTCAAAGGGATAATAAGTTTGCCAATGATACTAAACTGTGAGTAACTGTTGACTTCCTCAAAGGCGGAGAGGCCCTGCAGAGAGACCTTGACAAATTAGAGGGATGAGCAATGATAAACTGTAAGAAATTTAACTAAGACAAATGCTGGACTCTGACCCTGTACATATTCTGTACGTATAGTGCAGAGAAAGAGAGGCTGGAGAACAGTGCCACAGAAAGGTACTTGGACGTCCTGGTGGATGTCTACTTGAATATGAGTCAGCAGTGCCCTGGCAGCCAGGAGGGCCAACCATGTCCTGGGGGCATTAGGCAAAGTACCACCAGCTGGTTGAGGGAGGGGATTGTCCCACTCTGCTCTACTCTGGTGTAGCCTCACCTTGAGTACCGTGTGCAGTTTTGGGCTCCACAGTACAAGATATAAAGCTATTGGAGAGCATCCAAAGAAGGGTTACAACAATGATAAAGGGGAAGCCTTATGAGACGTAGCTGAGGTCACTTGGCCTGTTCAGCCTGGAGAAGAAGACTGAGGGGAGACCTCACAGCCGTCTGCAATTTCTTCATGAGGAGCAGGCACTGAGCTCTTCTTTCTGGTGACCAGTGAGAGAACCTGAGAGAATGGACTGAATTTGTGTCAGGAGATGTTTAGGTTGGATATTAGAAAATCGTTCTTCACCTAGAGGCTGTTTGGGCACTGGAACAGGCTCCCCAGGGAAATGGTCACAGCACCAAGCCTGACAGAGTTCAAGAAGCATTTGGATAATACTCTCAGGAGCATGGTGTGATTCTTGGGGTTGTCCTGTGCAGGGCCAGGAGATGGACTTCAGTGATCCTTGTGCATCCCTGCCTACTCAAGATATCTGTTATGACCTCACAGACTATGAGACTTGTAAGGTCAAAAATCAGCTTATGCATACATTCATGTCTTCGGTCATATATTCATGATAGGTTTCCAAGTAAAAATGAGGACATTAAGACATAAATAACACTAAAAAATAATTTAGGTAGCTAAGAATGTTCATTTCTAGAGCTTTTCAATTCCAATGCAATTCTTCTTACTTGTTCAGGCCATAGAAAAAATCTGTTTGTCTTAGATACTACATAAGAGTAGATTTTGTCATTTATAACAATCACTGCCTGCAGTTTTTGAGGAGAAATTAAATTATTTAACTATTTTTCTGAGTTTCTAGTATGTACTGACTACACTGCAAGGACAAAATAGTATATTGTAAGATATATATCAGAAAATCAAAGAGCTTTATATAAGCTAGGAAACAGTCTCATACATTTCCATGCCTTATGGAGGAGTTTTGAATTAACAGATTTTTGATATATTGTCAAATCTCAAACAAGTAAATGTAAAAGTAATATTTCCTAATTTAAAAATACATTATAATGAAATGTATCTCTAATCATGAATTCAAGATTCTACTTCATAGAACTAAAGCTGGATTTTGATCAAGGAAAGTGTCATAATTCTGGAATTGTCAATAGAACATCTACTTATGTACAAGTTATACTGGCTCCTGCTCTCAGAGCACATAATGGTTCAAGTCTAAAAAAGGGTATTTTTATCAGTAATTCTTAAGATCTGATTCTTAGTAACTGCAGTTTTCAGTTCTAGATCTACCATTACTTAATCAACTTGATCAACTGTTACTCTTAAAGAGTAAATGTGATCAAGCTTTTGCAAATCTCTGTTCTGGCTACACAGTTGATATGTATTACTTATATTGGTCAAATCTCTTTGAAACAACCAGATTCACGTGAAGGAAAACACTATGAGCTGCCTCACAAACTAGTGCAAAGATTAATTACAGTAGAAGGGGCAAAAGTGAACTGATTTACATACTTCCAAATGCAGCAACTGTAAAATATTCTTCAAAGTAAATGATCACTGACTTGATGAGCTGAGAGACAGAAATGTATTTGCTACGAACTGCCTTTATCTTCAAGACTTAATATAAGAATGGTAAATTTGCATAAAAATCTCAACTGTGGATCTCAACATTAACTGCTAATTGAATACTCCTGATTAGAATTTTAATCCTTGAAAGCAATTACATTTTCTTCTGAAGCCATTTTTGATTGATTCCTTCAGTAGAGATGCTGAGAACTCTGGAAATAATTGTAGCAGTGTTAAACTGGTGCCTCTTCTCACATCAGCCCCCTGGGAATGGCTAATTATGAGCATTATCTACAGTCAGAACTTTGGACTGGCTCCACATTCATGTGAACCTATTTTTTCCTAGCACTGAGAACACAGCTGGCAATTGAACAAAATATGCTGGTGTGGCAGGCTGGGACACAGTGAACTTTCAGAGATAGATAATATTAATTGTAAAAAGCAGCTACTTCTATTTTAGCTGCTTCAGGAAGATAGGCTCTGTCCTTCCCCCTCACTTTAAAATGCAAAGGAACATATGCTGTAATTCATTATTTGAGATAAAGCTGAGGGAAAACTTTTAGCCACATTTTATTATGAAACTATAATGACCTCCTAAACAAACTACTATAAACTAGTAGGGGACTTAAAGAATACTGTAGATCCTTACAAGCGATGTGAGGGATGATGTTATGCTTTTACAACTGGTGCTACAGATCAAATTTTTTATATTTTTTTACTTGCTGAGGTGCAGTTTTGTTTGTTTGCTTGTTTGTTTGTTTGTTTTACCTAGAAAACAGATAAGTTCATCAGACAGGGATTACCTGTTCATTGGAACAACATCCTCCACTCCGCTCTGTACCATACTCTATTTCTCTTTTGTGTTTGTGTAATTCTGATGATAGTAGAGATTTGATGGAATTTAAACCCAAAGTCTGATCTGGGCAAAATGAAGAATCTTGGATGCAAGCCTTGTGAAGAGGGCCTTGGCACATTATTTCCCAGCACTATCAAGAAGAGTTTTCTTCCATGCATTCCATTTTGAAACAATTTGTTTATTTTATTATTTTTAAATGGCTAGTGTCTCTTTGTACTTATGTCTCTGGGTTTTTATTGGGAATTTTGTGCAAGATTTACAGGAGAAATGGTTTGGTTCGGTGTGATTTTCTTATTGCAGCAGCAAACTCCTTTCTTCCCAGAACATCGGGGGTTTTTACTTACTCTTAAACTAGTAGTGCCTCTGTGAAGGGTCACTGCCATTTAAACTGCAATCTCAGAAATCTTCCTTAAAGTGGTGCCTGGATGATATTGGCACTCAGACTATCTAGATGAAAACAGGATTTTTGCCCTTTATTCTCAAAAAGTATGTTTAACTTCCTGTGCTTATGTATATCCTCCAGATTAAATGCAGCAAAAGAAAGGGTGGGTCTTCTTATTGGCTTCAATACTCTTTGGATAAACATAGAAATTGCATCCTCCCTCTTTATTATTTAAAGACTTCTAAAGTGCTTCTGTGATTCCTCAGTGTGCATGGAGTAAGTTCTTTTCTTCCTTTTCATGAACTCAAAAAGATTCAGTGTGAATATGTGCCTTCCTTACAACCACCACTTCTTCAACATTTTTAAGAATTTTTGTGATAGAGGTTTTGTGATTTGAGATGGTCCAGTGTACTGAGAGATGGAGTATCAGGTTTTCATCCTGCGGTTTTTTTCTTTTTCCTTCCTTATTTTTCGATATCTCATACAGAACAAATAAAGTAAATGTTACTTTGAGCTCAATAATAGTTGTAAGGAACAGCATGGAGATGCACGTAGTGCCTCTAAGAGACAGTCATACCATGTCAAACAAGTCTGATCCTGTACTGAGGTTGCTCTAATAAACAACATCAGAGTGTTCCAAAGTCCAGGAAAATAAGACAACAAAGCATTTTCTGACTCTAGTTAAGTATATTGTCTTATTTAAAGGTGATAGAGTAATAAAAGTATATCACCAAAAGAAGTAGTTTCATGGAAATCCAAGGGTCTGTGTTTTAATCCTACCTGCTACGCTAATTTTAAAAGCCAGTTTCTTCAATGAATGTATGTCAAGAGCATGGTTAATTTTAATTCCTGATACCTTACTTCCTGGTTCCTGATTTTTGGTCACTTTCTAAATGGGGTTTTTTTGTAGCAGATCTTCTTAAAAACATAACAGTCCTTCCTCTCTCAAGTTATGTGATGATACTTGTATTGCTAATGTTTTAAATTGTTCATTATGGAATAGAACTTAATTGGCAACACAGAGGAAGTGGTTTCAAAAAACTCGAATCTTTCTTCTGACTTCTGACTGTTGCTTCTTCTGTGATAATAGCAGTTGAAACGGAGCATCCAATAAAAGAGATATGGTCAGAACATATGTTTGCCAAGGGCTCTCAATTTTCAGAGAGTAGAAGTCAGTGAAGTGAAAGTTAAGAAGACATATTTTGTTCCACCTTCTTTCAAGAAATGTCTTTCTTAACAAGTATTCTGGAAATTGTCGTTTAGGTGACCATTTCTTACTGGTTAGTGTGTGAGACAGTAACAGCAGCCGATATGAATACGCACAGCTATGAATAATGTGAACTTATTAAGTATTCTGTTGCCATAGAAATTCCGGAGTTCTTTAATAATTAATGTATTGTTAAAAGTGAAAAGTATTTAATGCACGTGTTTGTCATGAGCAATTTATTTTCAAGACAGTTTTTTAAAGCTTTTATAACCATTCAGTTAAAAATAAATACAATACCAGAATTTATCCACTCCCAAAAATAGATCTTACCAAAAAATATGTCCCACTAAAACAAATACTAATTAAAAAATATCTATGCCTTGATTTACGGTAAGCACAGAGATTAAGCTCTTTCCTATTTGTACTGAGTAAGAGGAAAGATCTACTTTGAAAGAACAAGGTACATGTTACTAGTCAATAGAACCCAGAATGGAAACTTTTTGTTTCCATTTTTAACATTGTTCCATAAAATATGGTTTTAACTTTGAACTAACATTCTCTGGATATTTTTATATTCTGTGCCTCTTCTTCCATGAGCATTCACTGGAGGTAACTGTAGTATAGTTCTTAAGACATTTAATATTTTTCAGAGTTATGGTACTCAAAAGAAATATTTTTCAGAGTTATGCTACTCAAAAGATCTATACACATAAAAAACTGATGTCAGATGCAGACTGTTGTGAATCCATTCACAGTGGTATATTTGGAGGAAGGGAAGAGCCTTGTGCAGTTGCATGACATGCAGTAAATGCATAGAAATTGTGGCATAGATGAGAACATCATCCCCTGAATGCTCTTTTAAATCTGAAAGGTATATTAAAAGCAATTGTTGTGGCTGTTTGGAATGCTCAGTCATAATACCACAGTAGAGAAGCAAGGTTGCATGTTGTATAAGAGTATAAAATACCCTTTGATCTGCAGGCAACAGAACACAAGGCAAATGGCTATTTTGGAATATGCAGGGTACGTGACTGCAACTGGATTAAAATCCTGCCTTTTTAACTCTATCTATCCACATTCTTTGCCAAAATAAGTAAACATTCCGAGAGCGAGCAACAAATTTGACATGTACCTTTCAGTCTTCAGTGCATTGCAGCAGTTTTTGTTCATGCAATTCCTGGAACACTGTGGCCTTACCAACCCCATTCCCATGCATGGGACCTTCAATGGCTTAGGAAAACCCCCTTCTGCCTTCACCCAGCAGTTATATTCACACAGCATAGGTCCTCCATAGGTCCTAAAACATAAGTGGCAGGAGGTCCAAAGAACATTTTGTGAAAGTGACATTAGAGGCTTGCTTAGATCATATTTCCTTCCCTAGTGATTTGTTCCAGGTGGCTTCCAGAGACATAATAAGAGAAGAATGAGGCCTTTCGTCTGTCCTGATGTGTCTCTCTCTGTCTCAGATGCCAGAGATATGGAGTTGTTTTCTGTTTGGTTGGTGTGGTTTGTTTTTTACTTAAAAGACTAGTGGTATTTTGAAAACAATTATAATGCTGAGAAAAGCACTGATGGAAGCTTTTGGAGATCCGTAATGTTTACTCTGGGTATGGTCTTTGCCCATCACTCAGGATTGCAGGTGGTAATCCCTAGCATGTCTGATTTAACCTCCCACTCCCTCCCCTCTTTCTCCAAGAAATCCTCTGAACTCATCCTTCTATTTCCTGAAGTACTGAGAAGGCCTCAACAATTAATTCAGGTGGCTTGCTGTATGGTTCTTAGTACTCTATTTTTTAGAAAATGGAGATTGTGAGTGGTAAAGCTTTAGAGGTCATTGCAATACAACCACATCGGGTTATTATATTTGGTTCAAAAGGAGAAAACACTGTTTGGTGATTCTGAATTATTTTGTTGTGCACTGTAGGGATGGTATTATAAAGATCTGATTGATATTTTTAGAAGTTCTGTCTGTGAAATTCCATAACACTCACTGTAAACTTTTTCTAAGGAAGCATTTCTGCTATTTTACCTTGTATTGAAATTCTTATTCTCATTAAACTTTCTGAGTGACACTCCAAAAACAAGACACATTAATCAAAATGTTTGTTATAGTACCAGATCATCTATTCACTAGTTATTTACAACATGCCTAAGGCTGATCTCTAAAAAACTATATTCATCTGCTCTAGTTTAACCCCTGAGAATTGCTAGTACCTCAATGAAGGAGCAGCAAGTAAAGGAAAAAGTAGGAAAGAAATAAAGTGGAGCACTTGATTGGACAATGATTTGTGATATAAAACCTAGAGAAACAAGATTTTTTTTCTCTTTCAGTAGCCTCAGTCTGTTTTCAGCTATGGAGAGGACATTGGGCAGCTCTATAACCCAACAGAACAGCTGTACTTATATACTGACACTAATTAAAATAAATTGAATACCTAAATCATAAGGCTTATTTTTATACCATGACTACACATTTGTTTCCATAATGGTACTGCAGGAGTTGTAAAACAGTCAACTCTGGGCCACAGATGATACCCTGAATTTCTTGGCTACTCTGTCTTGCAGATTTAGAAACACTGCTTTAACAAATATGAAATAATGTCATATAAAATCTATTAAATAGAGATTTAAAAGTTTACCCAATCTATGTCAGCTATGCCATCATATTTTAAATGCACAGTTTTACTCTTCTAGCACAACATATCCTACAAACTGCCATGTAGGAACTGCTGAAAGAGATCTATTTCCTGTTTTGAGCTGAGCAGGATTACTCCCATTTCAGTGCGAAGTGTGCTATTTCTGTATTCTACAGGTACTGCTGCTGACAGACCTGTGATGAAGGGTTCACTATCTTTGTTTCAAAATCCTTTCCTGAAATTAAACTATTAATCCACAGGGAAACTTCCAAGCAATATTATGTTGCTTCTTTATTGTCCTGTTATGCTGCAATCCAGTAAGGAAGCTCACGTAAAAGTAAATTCTTTACCTTGCTCAAAACCTGTCATTTTCTCTGGGGAGCAGATGTTTTGTGGAAATATTTGCTTCAAATAGTCATTCTGCAGACATTTTTTACATTCAAGTTGGATTTGTTGAAATAAAAAATAAGGGATTTTCACTTGCTGATGAGTATCCAGTTAACCTGTAGCTTAATGTACTTACTCCTTCCACAGGGACCTTAAAGTCCAACCTCCCCCTACCATGAGCAGGGACACCTTCTACTAAACCAAGTTGCTCCAAGCCCCACACAATCTGGCCTTGAATACTTCCACAACTTCTTTGTGCAACCTGTTCCATTGCCTAACCACCCCCACCATAAAAAATATATTCCTTATATCTACTCTGAGTCTACCCTCTTTCAATTTGAAGCTGTTCCCTCTTGTCCTATCACTACCTACCCCTGTAAGAAGCCTCTCTCCTTCTTTCTTGTAGACCCCATTTAGGTACTGGAAAGTCTCCTTGAAGTCTTTTCCAGGCTGAACAGCCCCAGCTCTTTCAGCCTGTCTTCACAGGAGATGTTCTCCAGCCCTCTGATCATTTTTGCGGATCTCCTCTGGACTTGCTCCATCAGGTGTCCTTATGTCGGGGGTCCCAGAACTGAATGCATCAGACTTCCATTCAATAAGAACTAGGGAAGCAATTTATTTTTTTCGGTTATCTGTTACCTTTGAGTTCAGTTAAACAAAATTTATAGAAGCAAATACATGAATATATGTGAAATAGATTAAATAATTCCATTTTAACTAACAGAAAAATTGTGTTATGATGGTCGTATTTGTTATTCTTCCAGACTCATCTTGCTGTTTTAGGGCAATACATTGAAATCTTTTCACAGGCTCCCAAATGAGATTACAAAGAGGATCTATATATTTAAATTAAAGTAGAGTTGGTTACTGACAGTAACCAGCTTGCACAGTGAAACAGCTAAAATACATTGGTTACTCTAACTTCAGTATTGGAAAGATATTTATGTAGTGAGAGACAGGGATGGTAGTTGAAACCCAAGGAAAATTTATTTTTCAGTGCTATTCTGACATGTGCTGTTTCTATTTAACTCTTCCACTGATAAAAATTATTTAAAAGTAATACATTTTATGGCTGCATCTTCTAAAAAAAGGCTAAGCTAAAGACATACATTTGGCAATTTAATATTCGTATGCTGAGTAATAAAAATAGATAGTGATTAGCTTCTGAGATGTATTAAAGAATCTTTCTAAAAATACTGTAATGATGGAAGGAGTGATAAATGCACAGCTGATTTGGCACAATTCAGAAAGTGTAAAATATACATTTTAGTTTTGAGATGACTGAATGATCTTAAACTTCTCCTGTCTCTGACACCTGAAGATACTTTTATCTTCCAGAACAGTGTTCTTTGGTGAAAGTTCATTCCACTCAAATAGAGATGTCCACTAGATCATGTCACCACTTAAATTAGCATGAAGAACGTTTCCCACCCTAAGAAACAGTTTATCATATTTTTTGCTCCTTTATTAATGTTTGTCCATCTGTCTTCTGCTCCATATGGCAAACCTTATGGGTATTTTAATATTAAATGAACAGAAGACACTCTGTTTATGAAGATAGATTTCAAAAAATCGGTATTATTTGCTTTGTCGAGAGAGATTTGGAGGCAACAGAAGTAATTATGAAATGCAGGGAAAGCACTGAATGGCTCATAAAACACGCATGTAAAACTGTCTGGGTGCAGTACACAAAGAATTCTACTTAGTCCTTAGATTTGCAAATAGCATAGTGTGAATAATAAATATCAAGTGCATCTAAGTCTGGAAGGATGAGGAAAATGGAAGTCTCTTGTTGCTTAGCTGATGAAATGTTACTGAGAGGTAAACATTGTCTCATCTTCATGAAATGTAGTGCTCCTGAAAATTATTACTAAATTGGGAAGACAACACTTCAGTTTAGAGAATTTTGACATCTGAGTGCATAACGGGGAAATAGTTCTGAAAATAGAATGTCTTGATGGGTTCTGAGTTTTTGATTTGTGAAACACTGAGAATTAAAATGATCAGAAGTCACAGCAACTCTGTACAGGTATCTTCTTTCTTCAAAGTCTCCAGTCTCTCAGGAAGAGATAATGCGTTGCAAAAAACTGGTGCCCCTTAAGAGAAACTCTAAACCAAACCAAAATAATTCTGTGTCAATCTTTTATTAAGACTAATAGCTTATTTTCCCAATACTTGCCAAAAACTTCAACTCCCAAACAAATATGCAAATATATCACACATGCAGTTGAGAGTAATACATTCTCCATCCATTTTTCCTCCCCCGTGAAAAAACAACTTTTTCATTGTGAAAGGATCAAGTTTCAGGCTGAGTTCGGCTTTCCATCCTTCACTTGCTCAGGTGCACAGAGTTGACCCTGGGAGTCGCAGCTGGCCCAGTGGTGAGGTAGGAGCAAAAAAAGATTTAGCAGAGAGCCAAGGCAGGCTGGCACATGCATTTCCTCTGCAAAGGAAAAAAGATACTTAAGGCAGAAGTTACCCCACACTGGTAGATCACATTAAGTCTAATATTATCACTTATCAGGCTGGCCTCAACAAAGAATGGACAGCAAGGTTGTTCTGTTTTCTTTCCTTAATTTGCTTTTTTAAATGACAAATATGAAAGTTTTCGATTAGACTCCTTAAATGAACAGCTGGGTGCAGAATGCTATGGCTCTCTAGTTTTTGGGAAACTTCACTTATTTCATCATTCTCACTCTGGTCCTGAGAGACTGAGGACATAATTAAGACACCCTTGTTCTATGATTAAATATGCAGTCTAATCATAAATCTAAGATGATATTGGAGGAGGGTACTTGAGTTCATGCCACAGCAGAATGGTCATTAGCAGAAAACTCGAGTTTTTACATCATGGAAATTCAGGTGGTTAGTGCTCAGAAATAGTTGATTAGTGCAGTTGGAAATAAGTAGCACTTTGGCTGCTTATTTGATTAAGGCAAACCTTACTTTGTGCTTGAGGATGATGCACAATCCACAGCAATGCAAAAGCTCTGCCCTGCTTTTGTTACCATGGCTAGAGGATTTCTAGTCTTGTAATTTTTTTCAGCATACTTGCACTGAAATGTTAAATCATCCTCATGGCTAATCTCACACTGTTATTTGTGATTTCCATTTACCCTGACAAGAATTATGTTACACTTCCCCACCACTAATTGTCATTAGGTTGGCACATTAATTTCTTCTCAGATCTCCAGTGATCTCCAATAATCTCCTCAGGTTTTGCTTTCCTATTGGGAGGCCCTTCCCTTATACCTGGGCTGGTACTTGTCTTCCCTGTCTTTATCAGTTTGTATTTCATTAAATTAAAATGTTTTTCTTTGGAAAGGCTTTTTTTTTACCAAATACTTTCCATCATGTTGCATTCCTCATCTATCATACCACCGATGTTTGTGTTATATGCAAATTATATCAGCAATGTTTACTTCTAAAACATTTTGTTGTCCCTTATTGTGTGTCACAACTTAACTTAGATCTTTTCAAATTTTATTTTTTAGCTACCTGCATACAGACAAACCCAGAATAAAAGAATGATAATTATGTGGATTTATCCTGTGTGAGCAATGTGGCCTGTGCAGTAGTTTTTATATTATAAGATAGTAGTAAGCAAGAGTTCCTTGCTGTGAATGATACATGTAAGAAATCTGTTTCACTTAAGAGAAGACTGAAGTTCGGGGAATGGTTTGTCACCTGTAGAAATATTTATTCAATAACTATGTTTTCTTCAGCAGTGATACCTATGGTGTTCACTATATCATCTTATGTGGTTTTTCAGACCATATTTACTATGACATAATATTTTTTGTGTCAAAGTGGGTTTTTTAATTTTTAAAATGAGAAGGGAGAGTTTCAAGTGGGAATTCTGTGTTATTTTTTTCAAATATTTTGATTCAATGCATAAGAGTGCTTGGTTTCAGGTTATGAAAAACCCAACCTGAACTTCTAAATATACTAAATTTATTCATAAGAGTTAGGGAAGGTTAACTTCAACATCGGTTAAATGGCTCATTTGTGACATACACTAGGAAAAAAAATCACAGAACTAGTGATCTTCTATAGTCTAATAGATAGCAACAGATTATGTTAAATTATCCACAATATGCAATGAAAATAAAATCTATCTTTGCACAACTGGGCCAAAAAGCAAGGACTTATTTAAAACCAGAACACTGTTTTTAAGTTAGACATTCTATCATCACTGTAAGCTCATATTTTGCTTATCAACTTCTGCCAACTCTTTTTCTATAAAGAGAAAGTTCCACCTGTTTGCTTCAAGTCCCTTAAAATCTTCACTTGTAAAAATTGTTTGTGTCACAGAAACGTCTTCTTTTTATTTCTCTTTCTTTTTTCCTTTTGCTTTTTTTTTTTAATTTCTTCCCCCTGGAGATTGGCACTCCAATAGTTCATTGCTTATCGTCTAAAACTCGAGTTGACCAAACTTTGTCATTTAACAGCTCTGCAGTTTTTCTAGTGCACACAGAGAGAGCTAGTCAAAGAAGCTGTGATTTTGTTCATCGCAATTTTTTGGAAAGTATCTTGTCTGACTTTGAAGCCTTCCTCTCCCTAGGGTTTTTTTTAAAAACCTTCATTTGTAAGCAAGTCAACACCGAAAAAAAAGTTTGAAACTGAGGTTTTTTTTAACTGCCTTTACAATTTTGTGCCTCCAGAAATCAATAAGGGCTTAACTGAGCCTTTAAGGTACTGGGCCATGCTAAGGACCGAGTGGATTCCCATTCCTCCAGCAGGCGCTCTGGGAGGCGTTATGCCTCGGGTAAGCACAGTGCTCTGTACAGCTGTGGAGCACTGCCTGCTGCTCCCTTCCCTAACTGCTGCTCACGTGCTTCCTTACACAGTGAGCAGCTTCTGATGATTATTGAGTGGAGACCATGACCCCATTTCAGCTGCACCCCTTTTAGGGTTGCTGCTGTTAGTAGCACTAAACAGAAGCTTTTTACGGTTTATTTTTATTATACATATGGTACATGTCAGAGATTTACAGCATTCTGCTTACTTAAAAGGCGGTTCCTAAGAGCTTAGCTGATTCATTAGGGTATATATGTATTATTAGAGACTTAACTCTAATGCTAAAATAGTTAGAGCTTACAAAACAGGAATGCAAAAGAGCGAAAAGATTTATTATTTTCCTTTTAACTGCTTTTTGCCTTGTAAAATTTGAACAGTGTGGAAAAGCTGGAATTTGAAAGCTTTTAGATTTTCACTTTCTGGGCAGGCATCGTGGTAAGTCACTTCTGAACATTCTCAATCCTTCTGATGAAATTTTCTAATTGATGTTGCAAAAATATATATTGGTTTCCTTGAAGTTTAATAGTAATAAATAGAGGTATCTGTTTTAGGTACATCAGTCACCAGATCCTAAAGAGGAAAAGAAGGTAAGATTCAAACTGAAAGACTGCTTCTATTTAGAGGCATCTTACAATTCAGAAAATACATAATTCCTCTTCTGCAACTGGGGAAAAAAAAAAAGCTTCATGAAAATTGATCAGGAAAAGCTGAAAGTAAATAAAAACTGGCAGGTTTGGGGGGGTTGTTTTCTTGTGATTTTGTTTTTGTTTTGTTTGAGGTGTTTTTTAAGAGATTTGGGAATGTTCGTTAGCTTTCCTAGTGTTTGATATTTATTCATGTTCCTTATCTCTTCACACAGAGGTCTATGGCATAGTGCAATTATGAACCAGAAAGAAAGGACCGAAGTACAAGGAAACTTAACAGCAATAAAATGTGCTTTAAGGACTTACTTTGTTACAAAGATGGAAGGCTTAATATACAGCAGTGCTGTGAATATTTCAGAGGGTGTAAGAATTTGATGATCAACTTTGACAGGAAAAAATGCTATATAAAAAGAGGTTTTACCACAGAAAATATTGAAACAAATCAATGTAATAGGATGCGCCTATGAGAAAATTGGAAAATGATGAAATCACTTTCCCTGCAAGGAACTGTCTTTGGCAAGGCACTCGTTTCTCGTGGAAGATGATCTTTATGTGGGAAAAAAAAAAAAAAGGGGAGAGAAATCCAGTTATGGACGAATACTATCCCGCCCCTTTCCCAAAATGATGAGTGGTGTTGGAGAAGGCAGATGATCTGACGTTCCTGGAACTGATGCCAAGGCTCGGTGCTTTGCCTTTCCACAGGTTCCTTCCCAAGTGCTGGCAGTTTCTTTGAGCCCATGGTGTGCATTACACTGAGTTTGTGCAAGCAATCAGTTTGTGAATTGCAATGACCCAGGGTGACAAGTGCCCTTATGGAGTTTTGTAAAGGAAGCAGTTCTCTGTCTTAGCTCATAAGACACTAAAAATTGACTTTGAACTGCGAAGGGGTGTTTGCTTATATAGGAATGACATCCTCAGAGGAACTGCTCTCTTTGAGTGTAAAAGATTGTTTTAATAATAGATTCAAGTTCTGCTCAGAAAAGATATTTTATAACAAGTTAACTAGCTTTGAAGTCACAAACAGATACATTTTTGGATCCACATGTTTAATACTGTGTGTGCATTTAGCATGATACATTCACAGATAATTTAAAAAAAATTATTCCTACCTTAATTCTTACGTTTATGAGCAAAGCTGGTCAAACAGTTTTTCAGCATAATACATCACTTTTCATTTAGTGAGTCAGTCACCTGGCAATAATTCATTACAGTTAAATTAACACTACAGGAGATGCCTTTCTTCCCCCAGGTGACTACTTTGCTGTAATGGTCACTTTTTCTAGAAACAGACTGATTTCAAGGAGGAGTTATCAGTTATAGGATAGACCTTTTGGGGGAACATGGAATGGGAAAGGGAGAGCAGAAAACGCGGATGGTGTAGTAAGTGGCACAGAATGGAAAAATTTCAAGTTCAGTTTTCGTGTTCAGTCTCTTGGCCAAGTCTGTTCTTGAATGAATAAATATTTATGAATAAATAATAGTACGGAGGAGAAAGAAAAGTGAGCTAGACATATTCTTTTACCACAAGAGGAGAGCAGAGTATGTGTCCAGATTCAAGCTCTTTCTTTGCCTTAGAACAGTGGGGATTGGCTACTAAGAAATGAAACTCTCTCAGCCATGTTTCCAAGACTCGAGTACTCATGGAAATTGAAAAACTGTTGTAGTCTCTGATCTATTTGCTTTCTAACATATTGTGCTGGTTTAAAAGTAAACCGGTGGGAGAAATGAACCCAACTTGAGAAATTACAAGTCAGAGCTACAATTTACTTAAAAGATTACAATAAATACAATGATACAGAGAAAACTGGTTTTAACCCCCAAAGAGAGATGTATAACCCAGCACCCTGGGACAAGAACAGAACAGTGTTTGTTAACCGCTATGCTGAGCACCATGTGGCCCTCCTGAGTGCAAAGTAAAAGGAAATGAAAACCTGTTGATCCGGATGCTGGTCACAGTTCTGTCAAAATAAGGAGTACAGTCTTGTGGAGAGTGACAGGCACAGTCCTGCTGAAGTTCTGATCCTCCTCTGGATTTGACAAGTGGTACCAGAAGTCCCAAAACCCCAAGATTATACGAAATTATCATAAGAATTTAGTGTGTCAGACTACATATGTGTTGTGAAAGTGTTTTGATATTTGGAAATAAAAGTTTAAGGACTAGAGGCAAATGTGAATAGAAATAAGTCTAGATTTTGATTTACAGTGTTATGAACCCTTCTAATTCATTTTTTTTCTGGCTGTCCTTTGTTTAAGGTACCTGTAAAAATACCCTGATATGCTTCTTTCTTAGCAAATTAACAGTATCTGTGATGTGATGAGTGAAGGTATTTAAAAGGTGGAAGTTATAGAAACATACCCTTTCATGTAAAAACTATTAAAAAAAGGAAAATCCACTTGAACATATAGGAATATATGTCATATTACATATGCATATGTATGTGGTTTATTTGTATATAGACATTATAAAAAAGTAAGAAACTATTGAAGAACTAACTAAATTAAATAGACCTTAATTAAATTAAATTTAAGGAAGCAAAACAATGGGCATAAGAGAGTGTAGTATTGAAAATTTCTATCAAGATTTTAAATATATATAACTCTGGTGTGTGATTAAAGTTCATATAAAACAAATAAGAAGAAATTAAACAGGTATGAATTTGTGATTTAAATAGTCTTAAGAGCAGAATGGCTTGTCTGTAGTGGGTGCCTGTTTCAAGTTAAGATCTGCCACACCTAGGCAAGGTGGATTTAAGTGCATGCACCATTACAGATCAACATCTCAGTCCTTAGCATCCTATATCTGTGTACTGGAATCTTTTATGTGGAAAACAACTAACAAAGAGAATTTTTTTTAATATTGCTGGAAGGAGATTATAAAGAGTTTATGCTGCTGTAAACTGCTTTAAATTTTATTTTGTAATAAATTCCAGAGCTGAGGTCTGTCTCCTGGTTTCCTCTGGGATAATATAGTAATTTTCTCCACAGTTTAAATTAATGTGACTTTGGAATTGAACCTCCAGTAAATCATCAGAGAAATATCATCTTCAACTGAGGTGAGCCAAATTACCTCAAGCAAGAATCTTTTACGGAGTGGATAAAGTTACAATTTAAATGCAATATCCTACCAACGTTCCCAAACTAAGTAGATAGAAATTATAGAAATAACAACTGACATTTAGATCCTTATTTAGGAATGCACTGGAGGCAGGTTGTTTCAATTCCAGTTGTTGTAATTGCTGTAATTGACAGTCTTGTGGTTTGTGAGAAATGTTTTGTCCTGTGAGAAGTAATGTTTAGTTGTGGTAAACAAAAATATGCCTGTATGAGTTCGTGGAAACCAGCACCACTTCCCAGAGCTAGATTAGTTGTATTAAGGGGACTTCTGTAGCCACTGGAGGCCATAATTCCAGTGTTTAAAAGTCGTAGAAGCAGCTGCTGCCTGTAATGAATAGAATAAGCTTCATGAATAGCAAGGAGAAAGGCCACTGAAACTTTGAAAAAAACAAACAACAAAACAACAAAACTAAAGAAAGCCAAACCAACAGCACCCTCAAACCTATTTAGCAATATTGAATGTTTTATTTGCATAGCCATCTGCTTTCTGCAGAGACCATCTCTGTCCTTAAGCAAATAGTTTGTACAGAAGATCAAAGAGTTAACTGCTGTTATCCTTAGCATATGAAAAGTGCTATATTTTAAATGACAAGCCATTCTTCCTTAGGAGCTCCATATTTATATGTTGAGATTAAACTAAAGTAGCATCACCATCTGTCACTGTGCCATGTTGTGATTCCACAGCACCAGCACAGTGTCCTAGGGAGTGTCAGATAGGAAAACAGGAGGAGAAAGAGGACAGATGCAGTCAATACAGCAAAAGTACAAGTTCAGTAAACCCAAAGCATGTTGTACTTTAAAGACACTCTTCATAATTGAACTTAGAGAGTCATGCTTATGGTATGCTAAACCTTTACTCCCAATCTTTGTAATAGCTGCTTGTCTGCGTTAACATAAACATGTCTCTGCCTTGTTCATTGTTCATTACAACTAATTTTTGTATAAGGCCAAGTACATGACAGCTGTCTCAGAAAGCCATGCCTGTAAAACTTTCATTCTACTTATTTTAATTGTCACACCCAAAACTGCAACACATGTTACTTTAGAATGACGCTGAATTATGTAGCATGCTGTTCTAGCATTTTTGCGTTAGATTGCATGATTAAAAAGTAAACATGTAAATATCATCAAAGTCTAATGTTAAATAGATACCGTGGATAGAAAAAATTGAGCAAAGTTACCCTTGACTTAATACCATTATATTTGTTGTGACCATAAAGGGATGAATAGCACAACACTTTTTTTCTTTTACTCTAGAATGTATCTTAATTTAAAAAAAAATTAATTTCATGTACATACATTGCATCTCTTTCCCTTTTCACAGATGGAAGTATAAGTTTTCCAGAAATCCTTAGGATAGGGCAAAATGGCTGGAAAGCTGCAGAGTGGAAAAGGCCATGGGGGTGCTGGTTGGCAGTGCCTGAACATGATCCAGCAGGGTGTCCAGGTGGCCAAGAAGGCCAGTGGCATCTTGGCCACTACCAAAAATGGTGTGGCCAGCATGACCAGGGCAGTGATTGTCCCCCTGTACTCAGCGCTGGTGAGGCTGCACCTCTGAGTAGTGTGTCCAGTTCTGGGCCCCTCACTACAAGAAGGACATTGGGTTTCTGGAGCATGTCCAGAGAAGGGCAATGGAGCTGGTGAAGGGTTTAGAGAGTAAGTCACATGAGGAATGATTGAGGGAACAGGGGTTGTTTAGCCTAGAGAAAAAGAGGCTCGTGGGAAACCTTATTGCTCTTACAACTACCTGAAAGGAGGTTTAAAGCATGGTGGAGGTTAACATCTTCTCCCAAGTAATAAGCGACAGGAGAAGAGGCCATGTCCTCAAGCTGTACCAGAGGAAGTTCAGGTTGGATATCAGGAAGAATTTCTTTACTGAAAGAGTGGTTAAGCATTGGAACAGACTGGCCAGGGAAGTGTTTCAAGAAATACCTGGACATGGCACTTAGTGCTGTAGTTTAGTTGACAGGGTGGTATTTGGTCAAAGGTTAGGCTCCGTGACCTTGAATATTATTTCCAGTCTTAATGATTCTATGATTCTATAGCACTTAAGACAGTATTTGAATGCTACATGATTTCAGGTAATCTCCTCTGTGTAGAATCCCCATCTGGTCTATAAACCACAGAAAGCTTGTTCAATGCTGAAAATGGTTTCAGTAAATCCTAATTTATAATGTTCCCCATGCCAATATTTTGTGCATTTTATCCAGGGACAGTATGACATGATGAAATATTATATGACAGAAGGACGTGTGAATGAGAAGAGTCAGTCTCAGTTTGGAAGAAAATCTTAAATTTAGTTACTGCTTAAAATAGTACAGATACATGGTTTTGCTATTTTTTCACCTCTGTGCTTTAAGCAGTAAGTGAACTTTAAAAAAGCATCCAGTGATTGATAAAGGAAATGTTGGTGAAAGTTAGAAGCACATGAAAGCTATCAGGAAGCAAACATGAAGGAAATGATTACAGCAAGTATTTGCTAATAGCTTTGATGTTAATAGTATTTGAAAAAAAGAAAGGTACCAGTGTTCAAATTCTTATGTTCACCCTGATTATACTTTTATAGCGGCCAAAAGGAGCTATATAACAAGCTTCAATAAGCTCTGTGAAGTTTACTTTGAAATAAACTACATCTAAATTACCATCAGCTGAGGAACCTGGAAGAGAAATACCTTGTCTTGGGAAGAGATTTGGAGAACAAATCTGGAAGCATTTTCAGGTTTAGGAATCTCAGTGGAAGCCCAGGCAGGCAGACACCAGAGGAGAAAACACAAGCGTAGTTGCAACAGAATTACCTACCAAGTAAAGCTGCTTGCACAGGTCAAACTTTGCTTAAAGGTGAGGACCTGGCAGGGACTCCCTGTACTCAGGTATTAAAACAAAATAGAAAAAGTGTAGTTTGAAGCATGCTTTATAGTAGGTATCATTCTGCTCATTTTAGGTAGAATCAAGCAGGTTGTGTGCCTGAGTCAGCAGGATTTTTCATCACTAGCAAGAGTCATCCTGAAGTAAAGAACTTTTTCCTTCGGACTTCTACTATGGTGAGTCCATCTGATACTTAAAACTTTCTGAAGAGTTAGCACATGCTGCCCTGAGACAAGGCTTAGTCAGGGAGTTTTAAATGTACTTTGACCACATCTAACTTTATCTGACCACAGCCTATTCCACCTTTTAATTCTAAGCACAAAAAAAGACTATTTTTCTATACTGCCTTTTGCAGTTTTCTTTATTTCTTTTATGCATGCAATAATAAAAATATAGTTTATTTATTGTGTCTCTTTCCATTTTCCCAAATGGGAACTGCAGTTCATTTCTTAGCTCCAAGCCCTTTTGCCGTGGGGCTTACGCTTGGATCAATCAGCTCTGATCATTCAACAAGGTAAGGCAGTCTTGGCAAAGCAGGTGAGGCTTTGACTGTGAGGGAAAATGTTCTCCTTCATTTTTGTTCTCTAATTGATGATTTTTTTTCTGAGTTTCATAGGCCTAATCCTCTCTTCTGCCTCATCAATTTTGCATTGATATGACACATTCTTTTGATGGTGCAAGTCAGAAGTAATTCCAATTGGAAATTAATTTTTTTCATATTTACATTTTTTTCATCAGATCATTTGCTTTCTTCTTCCATGAAAAGCTGTTACTTCAGTGCCATACATCTGACAATCTGTTTAATTGTTTGATTGAACACGTAGAGGCAAACACAAGGGGGACAGTGGGAGTTGACAGACTTCCACTCATGCCCAGAAAAACATATGGATCATCAGAGAGTTAGAAAGCTTTCATTATTTCCTGTTACCTGTCGGTTTTCACATTATCAGAACAGCATATATCTGAAGCCTGTTTCAGGGACTTTTTTGGTTGTGGGACTAAATTCAGGTTATATCTCCCATAATTGTAGCCACTCAGCAGCAGTGTGTACGTGAAGGGCCCTTTGTGGACTCATCATGGTTTGACTGGATTGCTCCTGGAAGCTATCAAAGAGGCATAAAATCCCCAGCACTGGCTTTACCTTTCCTGTGGGCATTGACCAACATGACAGTTACTTCATTTCACATCTGCAGCTGCAGCTTTTCTCTTTCAGCTCCCCAAACCACTCGGCACAGGAATGGCAGAGCCTGTCTGTTTTGACCTGTAAAGCCTCTCTCATTTCTTGCTGTGTTTGTGCCCAGGAGAGGATGTAACACTGGTACAGCCTCTGATTAGACGCAGGGCTCGGGAGAGTGGCTCACTCCAGAGCAGAAATGCCGAAGCGAGAAAAACATTGATTTCTAACACACGGATCTGAAATCTAATCAAATTTCAATAATATCAGCCTGTGACCTTTTCTCTTATTAGTGAATTTATGCACAGCTAAGTCCCTGAATCCCTTAGCTCTTTGTGTGTGCCGGTGTTGCCTTCAGCATAATTATTGGAAAATTTTGAGTGCTAATTGAGCATGATTGAATTTTGATATAAATCATGTACACGGTATGTGAGAAGAAAAGTGTGCTTGCGTTTTTCTTTGGGTGGCAAGGGATTGGGTAAGCAAGCCTTACTGCAAGACACAGAATTCTGATTTTCCATGATCTGGTTATTTTTACATAGTTCCATTACAAGGAGTCTGGTGACGTAGTTCCATGTCAAACAGTACAGGTTTCACTTAAAATCCATTAAATATATAATCATAAGGCTCCTTGCAGTACTGAAATGGAAGCTCAGATAACACTATCATTGACAAACCCTTTATTTTCAGGTGTTTAATGTAGCCATGAAATTTTGCTTTGGGCAGAAGCTTTACTAGTGTCAAAATGTCAAAAATATACTTTATAAAATTATTTTTTTACAAATACTTTCCAAAAAGCCTTGGTTTTCATTTCAGAAATCATAGGAAGGTGATGTCTTATAGTGATTTGTTGAGTGTTTTGATGCTCAGTCTGTACTCAAAGATGCTGTGTTCTTTCATCCTTTTTTTTTTATTATTTTCTGTTAAAACTGTTTATTTTTACACCTATCGGTGCAGATGCTTTAGTTTCACCACTGAGTGCATGTACTGGCTAAGTAAATTAAAGTGTTTTAAAATAAAAAATGCAATCTATTAGAGGCATCAAAAATTAGATTTTCAACATAGTCTTCAAAACTTACACAGTTTACTCATCCTTTTATATAGTATTATGCTTTGTCTCAAACATTCCCAAGCAAACAAGAATTAGGAATAATAATTTAAGTCCCACAAAGTAAAATAGTGAAAAATCACTTTTGAAACTATTTTTAAATAGTCTATTTGTCTAAAACATTTAGACATACATTCAGAAACACAAATCAATTCAGAAGATTAATTTTGCACAGTTTCTTTGAATTTAAGCTTACTAGCTAAGCCCATGGTAGGTGCTCAAATAGCTCAGGTAATTTTTCTATGCTAATATTCTATCCTGTTTTCATTCTGATTTCAGATGTTTTGAAAGTTGAAAATCCATTTTCCTTGAAATAAAATTACTTTTAATTTGGAGTAAAGATGGATGCAGATTATAAATTGTGAAATACCCAGGCTTGATCAATTTTTCTTACTAAAATTAAGCCTGAAGTTTAGTTGAGAATCTAAATTTATGTCTGTCTTTTATAACAGAGAAGCTTAATAATTAAATTGCTAGATTTTAAGGTAAAGCAGCAAATATAATTTCTGATTCAAGATTCCATTTTATTCTTGTAAGTTAAATATTTTGCCCAAGGATTTTTATCAAAAATAATTGCTAATTACTTAAAATTTTAGACTATTTTTTAAATCAGACTACTTTTTAAAAAAAAATGCACTTCACATTTCTACTGTTTAAAAGTTCAAAGATAAAGTCAGCTGAAGCTCAGTCACTCAAAAATCTGTTTTCCATGTTCTATAAGGGCAACATACGAATTTTCATAAGAAAGGCAGATGCTCCCTTCTTAAGCAAGTTGAAGAGACCCTGATTACAAGAGAAGTACTCTAACAAAACACTTAAGAAATTTGGAGTTTATAAGAACTGCATATGTACCTGAAAGTTCATATATACTTCTAAAGAAAATTATTTTAAGAGCATCCAATATGAATTTTTAAATCCTATAGAAATTTTAATTAGGAGACTGCAAATTGCATGGCTAATTCTTTTATAAGGTCAAATTAATCATAAAGCTTTGTTCAGATTAAGAGGGGAAATTTAATAACATCAGCAAACATGAAGAAATGTTAAGGGAGAATCTTTCCTATTTATTCTTTTTTTCTCAGTTTCCACCGAAAAGTCTGGAAATACCCAGCTCAGGACAGACTCACACCTAAGAGGCTGATTGATAGACATGCATTGGTGATGAAAAATTGGTCACTAGAAATTCATGCAGTAATAGTTTAATACTTTTTAATCAATTGGTACTCTGCCAAGACTAAGATTCCCGCAGCTTTGTTTGTACTCCCTCGTTTGCCACGCATAAGTCTTACCAGGAGGACAGTCAGTGTTTCTGAATCCATAGGATGAGGGAAGTACAGGATACTAGCTAAAATAAAAGGCAGAGTTATTTCATGCCATATGCCTAAAGCTCTTTAGTCAGGTGTAATGACATTCTTCAAAAGAACAAAAATGCTTTGAATAAACAGACAAGCTGTCTATAGAAGGTTGGATTTTAGATCTAACCTGTACTGTCCTTTGCCTTTCTCACATTATACAGTCTCGCATTCTTCATACCACGAGCAGCACAGACAAGAAACATGTCTGCCTCAGAAGAACTTAAAAGCGTTTTTCCCTTCCAGTAAGGGATTTTGCCTTTTTTTTTTCCCCCTTTGGTATCTCATATTTAAGTATCTCATTATTCTGTAGTGCTCTCGTATAGCCTGGAAATAACGTGCATTTTTTTCTTGAGCCCAAATCATGATGATGCCTTGCAAATTCTAGCAATGGAGTATCTCCCCAGTGACCACCATTCACAGTTCACAACATACAGGTCTCTATTCAATGGGATCGGTATTTCAATGATTTTATACAGTAAAAAGGTTGAAGTCTGACTGTGTTTTAAATGGATTAGAACACAGCATAATTTTGTATCTTGCAGGGCTCCAAGAGAAGAGTGGTATATCATTCATTAATGCCTAGATGAAAAGGAGAGAAGGCAAAGTAGCTATTTCTAAGTGTAACTGTAGAGAGAGTGGGATGAAACAGCATATAATCAATTTTTGGAAGTCCTCTGGGGAAAAAAAACGATCTTGTATGACATGACATAAAATATCATTGAGATACAATTGATCTGAAAGCTCTGGGGTTTTGGGAATATAGTGTTCTTAGTACCAGATAATAGTAACCTGTGTAGCAGTAATATTCTATAGATTTTTTTTAAAAAAATAACATTTAAAACTCATCATGGATTATTTGAAAACACTTAAAATGTGTGACTTTAGGCACAGCTCTTCTGTGTGTTTTATCCATTTAAACTATACTGCAGCTGGCTGTTGGATCAGATTGATATTAAACAGGTGTCATAAAACATTTTTCTTAGTGGGTATAACTGAACATAGAATCAGTTGGTTTATTGAAACAATAAAATGGTTTCAGTTAGAAGGAACTGAAAGTTCGAAGAGATCTAATCCAAGCCCCTTGCCATGGGCAGGGACACCTTCTACTAAACCAGTTTGCTCAAAGCCCCATCCTGGCCTTGAACACTTTCAAGGATGAGGCATCCACAGCTTCTCTGAGCAACCTGTTCCAGTGCTTCACCACCCTCATCAGAAAAAAAATAAAAATTCTTCCTTACATCTGATCTAAATCTTTCTGTTTAAAACCACTGCTCTTTGACCTGTTACTGCAGGCCCTGGTAAAAACCCTATCTCTATCTGTCCTGCAAGGCCTCCTTAATAGATTGAAAGGCTGCACTAAGCTATCCCCGGAGCCTTCTCTTCTCTGGACAAAACGAGTCCAAGCTTCTTCATCCTTTCTTCATATGAACAGTGTTCAAACCCTCTGATCCTTCTCATGGCCTTTCTCTGGGCCTGCTCTTATAGGTCCATGTCTTCACTATGTCTTTTAGTACTTCTCATTTTTACAGAAATGTACTAATGTCTGTTGAGCCCTTGTAAGAGCTCAACCTATTAGATAAATATCAATTTATTTTCCTGACGTTCCCAATGACCCCGTTATATTTTAGCAAAATATTGTAGCATCCACAATAACTTCAAAAATACTATATCAAAGTCTTTGGTGTTAATCATTCCAATGCTGTAAAAGAACCATCAACTAATATGAAAATGTTCTTTTTGCCTGATATGATTTGAGAAAACAAAAAATTTCCTTAATTATCAAAAAGAAAAAAGACAAAACAACCTCCCAAAAACATTGTCTTCTCTCTCTAAAGAAAATTATTCTTACCTTTTTTCATTTCCTTTGCAGTTGAAACATTGTTTCAAATCAAGAATGCCTAAGGAGCCCAATTTCTCTTTACTGTCAAATAAATATATTAAAATATACCAAAAGAAAACAATATGAACAACACAATATTGCAATTTTTAATATAAATCTACAATAAATATACTTTTTTCATAAACTCAGTAAGCTTTTGAAAAGAGGATTTTTTCTAAAAAGCCATAGAGTGCATAAATTATGTTTTGAAATTCTAAATATTTAGTTATGTGCTATTATCATTAGATCATCTTTTCTGTTTAAGAAGGGAAAAAACAAAACAGAAATACATTTTATGCTTTCATGCACAAAATGTTATTTGCAGTACATTTTGATATCATACTAGTTAAAAGTTGCAGTGAAGTCTTTCTGCTTTACGAAGTCTTTTAAAAATGTAAAAACATTCAAGGGAAACTGAAGAGGCTTGAGGGAAAAAAAAAACTATAGTAGTATTCAGATCTTGTAAGATAACTTGACAGTTATAAAGACATGACAGAAAGATAAAAGCATTATTTCTCACCAGTTCACCTTTATAATTGTCCTGAGGAAACCCAGAGACAGGCAGATGCTGAATTGGTTCAGCAGCTACATGGGGCCAAATGAGAATGGCAATGGAAGCTTTCTGGTCTTCGTTTCCAGAGCTCTCTGGGGTCCCAAGGTATTGGATCCACCACTCCGTTAAGATAGAATCAGTATCTATTTTCTGTGTTCTGTTTTTAAGCTGAAATTTGTGCAGAGCAACTGAGGGATTAGTACTAAAAGAAAACCATCCATACTTTCCTAGGCACTGGTCAAATAGTTAAAATTAAACCCCTATGTTTCTAGTTCAGAAAAGAAGTTCGTGAGATTGTTTAGAAGCCTAATGTGCATGTCTCAAACACTGATAGCTGGATAGCTGTGGAGCCAATTAAGGATTGTGGTAGTTTCAGCCAAGACTTGTTAGCAATGACACGCTGTGAGAAAGAACAGGATGTGGCTGGAGAAGTGGGCCATTCAGAGGCAGGGCAGCACTTTTCTGAGGCAAAAGTCCTTGTTCTAGTTTCTGGAGATAAGCACAACACAGTCCTGCACAAGCGCATGCTTGCTAGGTGTGTGGGCCCCAGGACCCTGGACACCCCAGCCAGATCAGTGCTGGAGCCAGGATTGGTGATCTATTTTACTCTTTTTCCTCTTTCCTTTCTGTTTTCCCCATTTTAATTCATCTCTCTCTCTCTCTTCCTATTCACCTTACCCCTTTATCCAAAATCCACTGCTGTGTGCTAATACAGGAGGGAGGTCGGGGACTAACACACCAATTTCCATATCAAGTGTGTAATTTTCTTATAACACTTCATAAGCTTTTGTGGGGAAGAAAAAAAAAGCCTCTCAGTTTTGCAGTTCCTTTCAACTGTGAGCATCTAGGAATCTTGTGTGCTTCCCTATCCTTAAGGGTGGGATGACACAATCTGTAGGCAGGGCAGCGCAGTGTGCCACAAGTCATAGAGGACATCACTGCTTTCGGCAGAGCTTGAAGACACCTGAAGGACTCTGCAATGCATATACAGAATATATAGTATGTAGTTATGTACTTTCCATGTTTGTCCTCTCTGTATGTAAATCTCAACCTCTGTAGCTTAGATATGGAAATTTAGAGGAGATGAAGATTTCTGTATTTCAGACTTTACAATTCTGTGTTGCTATGGTAGTTTGTTAGCAATGTCTTTCCGAGGAAAAAAAACACATATATGTATGAGATATCACATCCAAAGCACTTCCTTATTTTCACAAGAATTTCAGTTACTTTGGAATACTTTGATGTCATAATTTCTGTGACGAGTTATGCTGTGCTTTCCCAGCAGAAGGAGCAGAAGGTCTGGAGCAACAAGGCTGTCTTTCCTTTTGATTACTCCAAGTGCTATATTGAAATAACTTTAATGGGAAGTACACATTGAAATGTTGTCATTTGAGCTCAGCTTTTTGGAAAATGCAAAAATCCTTTAAATGTCACCTTTTGACACAGAAGGTTACCATTAAATAAATTAACAGCTATTTTATAATGTAGGGTTACACCAATTGAATTCCTTGAAAATAAATTTTAGAAAAGTACCGGTTAACTAAAGAAGATTAATGGGTTAAATCTCTTTACACATTATCACTCCAAAGTCAATCTCCTGTTTCCCCTCTGGCAAAACCACTACCCTTAGCTTTCTTTTCTAAGAGCTGTTGGATTTTTCTGAGTCTGGAGGAAAGTTGAAGGACTAGATGATGACTGGGCTGGATGACATATTCACCTATTTTGCTGTTTGAGGCCATTCCCAGTTAGCACAGAAGATTACACATTGCATTTGATGTTGCACGGTGAATTACAGGCCTGCCAATAAGTTATTAGGAGATTTCTGAGCTGTTTGTTTCTTTCTCTGGTGTTGAGTTTTAATTAGTCAGCCTCTCCTGGCAATGTCCCTCCTATATCTATTCTCTAGAGTCAGTGAGCCTTTAATCACCCACCATATATTCCATTGCCTGTCCTGATTTTCTCATTTCATGAATGTTTTTTTAACTAAGCGTAAACATCCTTAGGGCATGTTATTTCCTTTCTTTGCTTTCCCCAAGTGTTTTAGCCTTATTACTTTAGACAAAGATCTTCTTTTCACACCCTCCTCCTCTAATTCTGCCTGCTTAAGTCATGAAGCTCTACTTTTTCTTTTACAGAGGATGAGCTTTCTTTTTCTCTGCCATCAGAACCTGCTCCAGTCAAACATTATTTTTGCTTTTTGCCAAATAATTGTTGGAGAGTTCATTTTCTTCTAGCACTTAAGCTGGTTAATCTTTTCTCATTAAGGATTCTGAAGAAACCTTTCTGTTTGTTTTGTGATGTTTGGAAAACCGAAGATTTCTCTTTTCCGTGTCTCAAGGACATGCAGTCTGTCAGTTTTGGCACAAATTCATATTAGAGTGTCTGTCTGAAAATATTGCACAAGATCTAATTTTTTATTCTCTTTTCTTTTTCTTTTTTATTTGTCACTTTCTTCTCTCAGGAGACTCTTGCATTGCCAGTATAACAGGCAAATATATTCCTACATTTTGTGCTTATTTAGCAGGCTACTTCACAAAAGAAATTTCTGAAAATTAGTAATGTCCAGGAAGCACCTCATTTAATGGTTGAAGTCTTGAGGGAGTTTACAAAGTTTTCTTTTGACTTTTCCCATTCTGAACACTGTGTCCAAAAACCTGGAGTTATAAACAGAAATGCACAGGTAGAGATATCTATATATTCTAACAGTTTCCTTGAATATCTGATATCATTTCAGTGATTGAATGACAATTCTGAGTTTGTGTGCAAATGCAAATGTCCTGTTAATTTCCTTGATGTACAGTGTTTATAAAAACAAAAAAAAACAAGCAAAAATATGTTTTTTAACCCAAATTTTTGTGAAATAGCCATGTATAGGGCATAACTTAAAAGATTACAAGACAAAAGCAGTATTGTTCAGATTATTTTAATAATTTCAAGGTGATTATTTTTCTCTGGATTCTGACCATCAGAAAATACATTAACAGAAAACCAAGGTGCCTTACAATATGAGGAATTACCTTTATATTATAGTCTCTGCTGGTTTACACATAGCAAGCAATGGGTTATTTCCTAAACAAGTTAAAACAGTTGTTTTAAGGAACCATCCAGACCTTTTAATTCCCTTAATATTGCCAATGAGTTGGTTAGAAATGTTTGCTGAGCCCCTTCACAGAGCCTGTGTAACAAGATGTCCCTGGAAGAAGTTCCTCCTCTAGCCATGGTGGATGTAATACTACCTCCATTCAGCTACATATCTCACATGTAGGAAGGGTATCTTTACATATATTGATGAGGTCAGAAAAGATACATGAGGGAGAAAAGCTCGTTGCAATAGGTCATAATAGGACAGGAAAGCACAGATGACATGCTACTGTAGTCAGTACTGAATAGAGGATTTTGACAGAACTAGCTACTTAAAAATATTGTTCCTGTCAATTCTTCCTGCAGATATGAGAATGAAACTCCAAAAGAAGCGAAATAAGGAAAATTCTTGGGTAACATCAAGTTCTTTTCCTTCTCTGAAAGGTCTGTTGTCAGAAGCTAGCATATTAAAACAAAAGAACTGGAATAAATTCAGTAACTTTTTCTATCAGGAGAAATAAATGAGAAAATCATCAGAAAGAAAATAAAAATATAGAGAATAAGAGAGAAAACCATAATTTAAAAACAAATATGTTTTTTTTCCTACTTATTTGGAATTAAATTAATAATGTCACTTATGCTTCAACATCTCATTTTAAAGAGATGACGTCTCAGTAGAGTCATGAGCTTTTCCATCATCTTATGTAAGTCAGGGATCTGCCTCAAAAGCAAAGGGCATTAACAATGAAATTGCTTGTGCAGGAATGTATTTTTAGCTTATCATATTATACACGTTCAGGTTATCTGTAACTAACCAAAACAAAATTCATGAAAATAGGTAGAATCAGGCTTATTAATTTTTTCTCTTTCATCTGCGATGACTTTGTCACTTCAGTAGTACTTAGCCCACGATGTCATACATAGCTAGTTAAGCACCTCACCATCAATCGCAGTGTTTGTCAACATCGGCTAAAAGACAAGACATGTGATACATCAGCAGGAGACAATATAAAGTTATTGGAAAGCATCCAAAATAAACTGCCTTGTGACACCAAACTCACATTTGAAACCTAATTAAAATCTAATTTAAAAGGAGCCCAAATTAAAAAAGCCTACCTAACTCCTTCAATTTGCAGAACTATTCCATTCCATTAGGCAGCTAATTTCTACCTGTCAGATGTAGAATAAAAGTGGTCCCTCTCTGGAGGAAACTTTCTACTTGTTGTAATTAGGTATGAGGAACCTGGGAAGATGGCTTTACTTTGATAGTAGCCTGTGCTTAACTCTCAGAGTGCATCAACCCATGGGTAAACGCAATTGAAGTGTCAGCTTCAATAGTTTCATGCTACAGAAGGCTAAAATGAGGTTACATATTTCATAATTAAATAACAAAATTACTTTAATTTTAGTTAGAGTATCATGAAATGTTGCCTTTGTGGAAGGCATGTATATAAATCCCTTTTGTTGATCTATTATTCTAATAAGCTTTTAGCGACAGTAGGAACAGGTCTTGGTTACTATTAGAAGAATGCAAGTAATGAACAACATCAAGGCAATAATAAACAACATGAAGGTAACAGAACTCTGACGACAAAATAAAATTGGTCCTCCTGCAATTCCCTTTGGATTGCATCTCCATTTATCTGTTTACTTCTTCCCTAAGAGCATGTAACAGAAGAGGTGGGAAAATAAAACAATTTGCTGGAGGAAATGAGTCACTATACTTGTGACTTAAAACTACTTCTCTGTGCTTGCTTAAACATTGTGCAATTAATAAGAAAAGAAGAAAAAATACATTCATTGAAGTTCATACGCTTTTCATCACCTGTTTTTACATAAAGATAACCCCTTTCTGGGTCAGATGGAGTTTGACTTGTCCGTTCTTCAGTTTATAGAAGGCAGTATTTTATTCTTTTATAACTATATATATTTCATTATAAGGGCAAAGGGAGGAAAAATAATAACACTGATTTATAACATTATTTTAATTTCAATCAAGACAAGTATAATTTAAAAGGTCCAAAGTGTTATAAACTGATTTAAAGGTGTATCACTGAAGGAAGAAAACATTTGGAGTGGAGGAAAGATTGGCTTTATTTTATTGTCTTATCCCTGGAGTATCTTCATTTTCTAACAACGTGAGCATTAAGCTGGCTGTAAGTCCCCTTAGGGTTGAATACAAGCTTTGCAAAGTTTAAATAGGAAAATCTCAGTAAGTCTCTGTTAAGAAAACAGAAACACCTTCTAACTCTTTCCATATAATAGGAGCAAGGGTAATTTTTATATTCCTGTAGAGTTCCTTGTATTAAATTGCATGATTATTTTGAAAATAAGTTGCTAACAGATGAATGCACACACCAAGAATTCCACATCATACCCTCAAGAATGGCGTATTTGGAAAACAGACACCTTTTATTTTACATTTTCTGCACTGCTTACAAGTAACTTTGTTAACATTTTAAAATTCGTTGCATCAGTAGGGGGTTATGATCCCACAACATCAAAGTACCATAACCACAATCCTGTCACATATAGTCAAAAACAGAAGGGCCTTGTTAGGAATTTAAGTCAGTCAGGAATAATTGTTTTGTCCTAGAGGAGAATGAATTCTAAAAGGTGCACCCCAGCTTAGTAGGAAAAGTGTGGCTGCCTATGCCACTTTTACCTGAATTCTTATGTCTCAGACATATATAGAGATGAGTTTAAAAGGTGATACTGGCTGGGATATAAAGATAATCATTGTTCTTTTATAAAACAAATTGTATTGCTTTTGTGAATGCTGAAAGAATACAATTAAGGCCTGGTACATTACATATTCCATGCAACTGAATTTTACCTGTAGGGATATTCTTTATTCTAAGCAACGCCTCAACCTTTTCTTTTTGTGGATGATCTTTTCTTAATATGAATATGCATGTGTCTGAATCACGTAACTGTGTTGAAAACATTTTAATCACCATTTTCTTCTGCCAACAGACTTCTAGTAGGCAGAGAAAAAACATTTTATATATATATAGAAGACCTCAGATTGCTAGACTGGAAAATATGTGGGTTTTTAAAAGGAATTAAGATTATATTTTCTAGGCATAGAATCTGATCTTGTAGGGATCTGGGACAGTATTTCCCAGTTCTTGCTTGGAGTCTGAAAAACAAGTGTGGGAAGAGTGTATCACTTGAACAACAAGAGGAAGCACTTTCTAGAGGTGGTTGAAAATATTTCACATATAATAAAAATACAGATGTATGGAAATTGTTTTAAGAGGAGATTTCAATCTCCAAAAAATTATTTTAGAGAGATTCCTCTAAAAATAAATGCAGCATTTTCACATCAGATGAATATTAGTTTGAGTTTATTTGCTTAACTTTTGAATTTTACCAGCACCAGTTGTATGAATGTATTTGATTCTCTATATTATATTCAATATTTGTTCACTACAAATTTTTTTCTTATTAAAACCATATCCGCGCCCTAATGAAAATATGGAACTTTCCTGTTATGTGGGGAAAAACGTCAGTTCTTCATTTTGCCTTGAAATAAAAACAAATTTCAACACATTAGAAGATGGAGAAAGAACTGAAAAACTAGCTGAGACACATATTTCAACTCTCTTCTAGGTGATAGGTATTAGCAATTTGGAAATATGCTTTCACAAAGATAGCCTGAAAGCTGAGGATATCACTGTGCAAAATGACATGTATAGAAAGGTGAAATAATGAAAAGGACAAAAAATATAAAAACTGATCTCTGTATTTATTTTTCTCAGAAAAAATAGAAATTTATATTGATTTACTACAAATTAAAAACAGAGATTTGTAAATACCTTTTAATTTTATGTACACTGAACTTGTGAAACCAGTGAATACCATATGTCATCTGAATAAAGGAACTTCATGAATTTCACACAATGCATAATTTATAAGGAAATATTGCTATTAATTATTCTTCATATTGACAAATTTAGGCAAAAGAAGAATGAGAAAACATGTTTTCAGGCATAACAACATATGCCTTAAGTATTGGCATTAGGAAATACATATTGATAAATAAAATATCGATAAGTAAATAAAATGATAATGCAAACTTCATTTTTCAAGTCGTCAGTCAACCACTAAGTTTAGAGAGTTTTCTTCCTTTTGGGGTGGGGTTTTTTTTAATTTGTTTTTTGTGTTTGGGGTTTTTTTTCCACTTAGGCTCTGGGAATAATCTTTTCTGAAAGTGATACCACTAGTAGTTTCTTTTCTTGTGTCTTAATAATGATCGGTGTTGGAAAACATGTGCAATATATAAATAATATATAAATTATCTATATCCTTAACCTTCCCATTATTTTAAAAATCTGTGTTGGCAACAAATAGAAGCAAAACACTGAGGAGATTCCATCATTTGTTCTTCGTTCGTACCTGTCCAATTGTAAAAAATTAGATATGTTCCAATTAGGATTATGGAAATGAACAGCCTGTTCTCCTTCACTGATATGGGGACACCACCTGACTTTTTCCCCAAACTTCTTTATTACTTTGGGTATTCTGTAGATGTTACCTACCAAAAGAGGCAGTTTAGTGGCCAGCTGTAGAAGACAATGAGAAAAACAAATGATGAACTAGACTAAGAACGTTTTGCATTATTCATCTGAAAAAAAGGGAAAGAGGTCTGTGTTTCCCACCTTGGTCCTTCTTCTCCATTGGTTAGTAAGTCCCACACAGTGATAATTCTTTGATTATTTGATTCTTGATTATAGCCATAATTACACATATTTTCTATGTAAACACATATATTTATAATTCAGAATGTTTTTTGCCTGTTATCTCTAAATAAAAATGCCTACAGATTAATTTTGATAATCACAACTTACAATGGCCATTCATATCCCTAGTTAAAGCTCTCTCTATAAAACTTACATTTCCCACAGCTTTACTGCTCACATAAGTAGTAAATTTGTTATGAAAATTGGATTTCCATTTTGGGTTCCTCTGACTTGTATACAGCAGATAGAGGCTTCTTTGTAGTTTTTTAAATGAAAGAATTGGCTTGCCTTTTTTCTGCTGCTTCCTACTCAGAAATTGGTATAGAATAATAATTCAGGTAATCTTTCAGCCAGCTAAATCTCCTAGTGAATGTTGCATTGTACTTGTCACTAAAGTCTTCCTTTCTGATAATTTTGGAAAATGTTATTAATTTAATCATCACGAAGGAAATAATCAAATTGTGTGAAGAAAGGTAATGGCCCTAGCAATTTAAAGCAAAGGTGGGTAAAGGCAAATTATGAGCCAAGGAATGAACCAACAGCTCCAAAATCTTAACATGTTTTCAGGGCCAAGTTCTTATTAATGTTCTGAATAAAGTGATTAGTTTCATTAAAAGGTACCTACAGAAAGCTGTTTGTGAAGATAATCTATGATTAAGTTATACAATCTAAAATAAAAAGCTATTGACTTTAATCTATATTTTTGTTAATGATCTCCTAAATAGATCTTGAGAAAGTCACCTTAAGTGTACATTGGTTTCTCTACCATTTAAAGGACTTAACATCAAGTGTTAAAGAACTTAGTTCTTTAATTCTTTCAAAATTTCTAAAAAATTCTAAGATGCAAGAGACAGAAAACTAAAATCTCATGCATGTTTAAAGTTGACCTACAAGAACAAGTAAGAAGAAGGATTTTTTTTGGGGGGGTGAGTTGAATATTTAGTTAGAAGGTAAAAAAAGGCTAGTTAGAAGGTAAAAAAAGGAATTTTAAAGCAGAAATGCCAAATAAATGTAAATGTTACCTAGATAAACAGAACTGACATTAAGAAACTAACATATATATATATATATATTCCTTCTGATACCTAAGAAGCTACATGAGAATTTTGCAAATTAGTCATGCTCCAGGATCATCTCAAGCTACAGACAAATGAACAGAAATTAAATGAAACCAGATGCCAGTTTTAATTTCGATAGCAGCACTGCTGGAGAAATGGCTATAGCAATATTTAGAGCACTTTGGAGAACCTTGATAATGATACACTTTTTAAATATGCAACATTTGTTCCAGAACACCTGGATGCACAGTCTGATTTATGTTGATAAATATTTATGGCAAATCATTCCTTTAGATCAACGAGATTATTTGATTGCTAAGTCTTAGTTAAAAAGCATGATGAATTCATTATAAAAGGTCATAAAAGTAGATCTAAATATAATATTTGAAATCTTACCTTCAGAAATGTTGTTAGACCACTAATATGTCATTTAGGCTTCTGTGACAATCACTATGAACTGGAGATAGCAGTTATACTCAGGAATATAATTAACTTTATTCCAATAAATTTTTACTTAATTTTTTAAATCAAAATAAAAATCTTTTCTGTCTAATAAAAATCTTCTCTCTGATAGTAGTCTCGTGATATTTTACTTTTTTATAGGTCAATTGACCTAGGATTTGGGGAAATCTATGTTTGGCAAATGAACCTTTGATACACGTAAACTCTCTCATTTGTAAATGTTTTAGGAATTGAACTACTGTAGCATTATGAATGCTACAGTAGTTTAATTAAGATATAGTATCTCAACATATGTTAATGATAAGTTGATTAAGTGTGAATTTATGCAAAACAGACTTCACAACTTTGAATGCTTTGAGACTCCTTACTAGAATACAGAAAGTTCTTTTTAGTCCTACAGGTGAATTCAAGTGAATGTCTTGTTTCATAAAAGGAAGAAGGATGACAGAAGCCAAGATGCTGAAAAAGTCATATGTGGTATAGCAAAC
Source organism: Cephalopterus ornatus (assembly GCA_013396775.1). Classification (NCBI taxonomy): domain Eukaryota; kingdom Metazoa; phylum Chordata; class Aves; order Passeriformes; family Cotingidae; genus Cephalopterus; species Cephalopterus ornatus. The sequence goes on from VZRE01006754.1 coordinate 116,298, forward strand.
AGAAGACCAAAAAATGTCTTGTACAGTAGGATGTAAGATGATTTATTTATACATCTTCAAGTATGAATACTATGAATGATGGGTTTGCAAATTTTTTCCTGACATGGCTTAATTAAAGGTAATAAAATTCCGAGATAGAAAAAATTGTAAGATAAAATTTGCAATTTAATTTATTAGAATAATATTAAAAATATAATCTAGAATTTAAAAACCTTGTCATATTTTCCAGTTTTGAAAAGAGGGAAAATGAAAAGACCACGGCAAATAACTTCAGAGTGTATTTTAATAGTATTTCTAAACTAGCCGCAATTGCTAGAGAATACCTATGAGAAATAATTCTTTTATAGTGGTTAATATATTTTATATATATTAATCTATGTTGTAGTTGGTTTTGAGAGCACTGGTAAAATTCCAGAGGCCTTCAATTATGATAGACTTATCAGGAGTATAACAATATTTCCAATACTTTTGCAATGACAGGGAGTACTACTAGAATTCTTCACACAGAAAAGCCTAAGAAATAGTCTGGAAGAAAGAACACTTGCTGTTGTATGTAATGCTGAGAAAGACTTGTTTCTCTACAGTACTGTGCCATGTTCTGGATTAAAGTGTCAAGTACAGTTTTGCATTTTAATGTTTATGTAAACATTCCTCTAAGCTAACAAGTAAACATCGAAAATGGATTGATTTATCTACTAACAAATATATGATGGTCTTAGAACTTCTTGCTAAAAAATACCATGCTTACAATTTATTTTTCTAAATCATATTAAATTAAAAAAATAAAATGTATAAATTTAAATTATGCCACTTTGAAAGTGTTTCCTGTATAAATACAATTATAAAATACATAATACCATCATCATCATCATGATCATAATAAGCATCATCATGGATTACAGTGGGTCATAGAATCATAGAATCATAATGGATTAAAATGGGTCATAGAATCATAGAGTGCTCTAGGTTGGAAGGAATCTGAATTGTCATCTAGTCTAAAGCACTGCTAGAGGCAAGTTCACTTTCCACCAAGTCATGTTGCTCAAAGCTCTGTCCAACCTGGCCTTGAACACTTTCAGGGATGACTTCTCCAGGCAACCTGCTACAATGCTTCAACACCAGTAGATTTTCTACCTTATATCTGATCTAAATCCCCTCTCAATCTAAATCTGCTGTTCCTTGATCTGTCACTACATGCCCCTTGAAAAAGCTTCCCCCCATCTTTCTTATGAGGCCTCTTTATATATTGAAAGGTTTCAATAAGGTCTGCCTTCTCTTCTCTAGGCTGAGCACTCCCAGCTGTCTCAGCCTTTCCTCATACGAGAGATGTTTCAACCCTTTGACCACTTTGGAGGCCTTCCTCTGGACCATGAGAACTATGTCTTTCCTGTGCTGAGAACCCACAAGTCGGATGCAGTTCTCAAGGTGTCTCCTTCTTCCTGAAACCTCTTCCTCTGACTGAGAAAATAGAGGAAAGCACCTGTGCTCCAGCCCTAAGGCAGGGTTGTTGCTCAGCCTGGGACAGGGCATAATATCATGCATAAATCTCCTGCTCAAATTCCCAGATATTGTGTTTCCTTTTGAGCTCCTCCTGTTGCCTGGTGTAGGTAACCCGTGATGGCTTTAATATATTTACTGTATTCTAATTAAATGTGTTTTTTGCTATATCCCTTCCCTATTTAATAAGAATTAAGAAAGGACCTTTCATAAGTTAATTCTCAATAACTATTGGTTATTAAAATCTTTCATTAAGAATACTTCTCTTATTTTTATACAAATTCAAAGCAGGTTGATACAACCTTGTAATAAAGATTCCAGCTGACTAGCACAGGTCTGGAATTTGAGTTGCAATAATTTTTATTATTCTAGCAAGTTGGTCCAAGGAGTCCCAGGCAATGTCACCCTTCTTTTAGTCACTCTCCCACCATTTAACTTTGTTTTGTGCTTTCTGAAAACAAATTGGCCTTGATGGTTTTGGAACTGAACATGTCTATATAATGCTAGAATAAAGAAGAAGCTCCAGGCCGAGACCCTGGAGATCTGATTTACCTATCACTTTCAACTAGCTCATAGAAAGCTGTTGACAATAAAAAATATTTCAGTGAAGTAAAAAAAAATTGCAAAACCATCTATGAAATATGTTTTCTATTTTTTGGCAAGATTTAATACCTCACCTCCTGGATGATAACATACATTTTTTACCAGGCTAGGCACTCTAGAGGCATTTTTTGTGCATAAGTTGAATTTTAATAGCTCCCACAGGGAGACATTGTGGAAATTGTCACACTATGTTTGATCACTATCTCCACCTAGGTTGGACACTATGGGAAGAGGGAGACATACCTGCTGTTTTAAAGGAAGCTGAATCCTTCCCATTCCAATACACACTATCATGTGTAATTATTATCAGACCAGTTTGCATAAGAACTATCCTCTACAGCAACAAGGAGAATTTACACTTGAAACTGTAAGGTTAGATTCTGTTTTATCAGGGGAATTTTTTGCTGTGGCACAGGCTAATAATCATAACACTGCTAATTCTATTAATAAAATCAAATTTCCTTTTTTTTTTTTTTTAATGTCCACTTATGGTTATGGATCTTACAATTTAATAACAGATTGCACAGGGAAATGCATACATATCTAGGTCAACAAACAGAAGTAATTTTTTATTAATGATAGCAAAAGAAAAAGAACAGTTTATTTCATTTTATTTTCCTTTCAAGTTCTCTAGCTTTAAATTGCAGGAAAGGAGTGTTCCCTTTTGTTTTTCTTTAATACAAGAGATTTATACTCTCCCATAAAATTTGTGCTGCAGCACACAACAACCTTAACAGAACTGAGTGTTAGGAAGGTCACAGAATGAGTCTTTAATTTTTTTTCCAGTTAGACAGATCCAAAATAATTAGACCTTAAAGGATGGAGGAACATAATAACAACAGCAGGATTTTCTTACTCACGCCTCAGATGCAGCTGGGAATGGAGACATATTTCTCATGAGACTGTTGTCTGTCCCCATACTCACCTACGCATTTATTAATAGTTTGTATCAGTAAAGTAAAAAGCACTTTCTTATAAGAAATTCAGCAAAAAAAAGGGTTAAAAAAAAAAAAAGACAAAAATGTTAAAAAACCAGAAGGTAACTGTCTGTTCAACATAATTAAAACTCTTAAAGGTAAACTGTAAGTTGATTTTAGAAGTCTAGCAGGATGAAGACTTTTTGAGTCCTCAAATAAAGCTACTCAACTTACTTAAATGTAGCTATTAATTGCAACATTGGAAATTCAAAAATGTAAGTAATTTAGACATCACAACTGGGAAAAAAAAAAAGAAATCTCTACAGAGTTTTCTGTAGTGGGGAAAGAGCTCTGAGACCATCTGTCCTATAGTACTGTCAAAAGGGAAAAGCAACTTCTATGCAAAGCATAACCAAAGACTGACTTTATCTAGGAGTTTCTTCTAAACAACAAGAAACACTGTGCCCCAGTTGCCTTAATTACATTGCTGCATCTGAACACTAACTTCCCTGCGTGTTGCAGAGCTCCTGTGGAGTTCTTCTGTAACTCTTTTCCTTAGAAGTATAGCAGCTCTAAAGGATCCGGCATTACCTCTGCTATGTTGCTAATGGTTGCCCTGGCTCCCGCTGGCACCGGTGGCAGGGTGGGTAACTGGTGTTAGAGCCCCAGTGCTGCTGGAATTTGGAACCAGAGCTTTTATGAAATGAGACTGACTGCTCTGCACTGTCAAGGGTCACCCAACACCCTTGTCACAACATGTCAGGTGAAAGCAAAGATTAAACATGGGGGTTTTTGTCTGTGATGTTCCCTTACTCTCTGAAGGCGGAATTTCCTCACAGGAGACATTTCATCTGTGTGGAGCCCAATGTGTTGTGGAGGACTGGCATTTCTTCTTGTCCAAACCCCTTTTTCTCTCTCATTTTCATGTGTTGTATTTATGAAGTCTTCAGTAAAGAAATAAGTGAGCAAGGAGGATACATATCATGTCGGTGGGGGAGCGAAATCACCCTGTAGACAATCCAGGTACCCCCAAGCCTTGAAGGTACATTTATTTGCCTGTTTGGTAGGTAAGATACACATCTGAGAGAACTCAAGAACCCAGAAATCATTGTTTCTTCAGCTTCTATTAGCGTGCTTTACAATTTCAAACCAAGAAGATTTTATGTTGTTGTTTGATTTTTTAACAAAGTTGGACCAAGTCATTCCAGAGTTTTATGAGAGAGGAAGATAATTGTTCCACTGGGATTAGAGAAATTTTAAGAACTGTTTAGCAGCAGCCACCCAATGGCTTAACGTCAAGCTGTCTTCAAGCCCCACTATAACCAATTATTTTGTAGGCATTTCTGTTGAGTGCCAAAAGTTGAGTATCCAGGGTGAGGAATAAGTGAGATTTGGGAGAAGTGAAATTCTGTGCCAGACTCCAGGCAGACTGCCCTCCAGGCCCTGGGGAACTGTTGAAGGACTTGACACTTTTCTCTCAACCCACACGCATCATCAGAAATGGAAGAAAAAGCAAGAAAACTGACAGACTTTGCTTCTTTGGCAAAGTCCTGATTGTATGCATACCCTTTTTTTGATATGTCACTGAACAACAGATGATTACAAAATATAAAATAGGCAGAAAGCATGATTTTTGTCACTCTTTGTATATCTTTTGAGAGTGTTTTCTCTAATACCTGTCACAAGTAATAACATGTGGATGCTAATTACCTGCAAAAACATTTTAGAAATTTAAACTTTGACCATTGAAAAATATAGCAATCTGAAAGGATCACTTATCTTACGGGTAGTAAACAAAGCAACAGTTTGCTGTCGGGTGAGCCATCACTTAGGAAGTTCAAAATGTTTGACAAGTTAAGTTTATAGAAGTTGCATTAAAGCAATTAGATTATACAGGATTTTTTAGCACTTGAGCTTCCTGACAAATGATCTTATAACAAGAATTGGTCAGTTTATCTCCTTTTCTGTCAAGTATTCACCTTCAGTGAAAGCTTTCATGCATTTTAATTTGTCTTAAATTTATGCATAACGAGATTAGCAGTTCCTAGCAATCATTTGTTTTGCCTTTCTGCTTTCAGCCATCTCTTCTTTTTATACCACCTGCTGTATTTGCCTTCTGCTCAGAGTATGCTGTTGACAGTTACTAATAATGCAGATTAAATTTACTTACTATGACAGACAAAACATGGAGCAAAAGCAAACCAATAGAATCCCACATTCTTTTTCTCTGTTTAAGTAGTGGCTTAAAAGGCCAAAACAGATTTGTAAGAACATTAATTCATTAACAAAGCAGGTGTCTTATTGGACTTAAATATAGCCAGTGTGGAAAGCTGACTATGGTGTATAATATTGCCAGGTTTTTAACAGGTATATATATAAAGAACAAAATATATCAACAGGTCAATTTTGATTTCTTGGAGTTCATTAACATTTGCTACTAATCAAAATATAAATATTCTTATGGAATGAAAATTAGTGCTTAATTCAGATCTCTTATTAGGCTATTTTTGTTACTCATCGCTAAACTATCTGTCATTACTTCTTGTTCTTGATTTTTAAAAAGCTAAAAGAAAACTGTTTACAGCCTTTTAGGTAGAGTGATCAAGCCCAGACAGAGGCTGTTTATTATGCCTCTCAGACATGTGGTTAGATGATGGCAGAAGCGGTAAGTGTATTAAATGACTGCCCTTTGTGCCAATGCATCATTGACCCACAGCATCCTCCACACCGCAGCCTGGCAAAACTCCTCAGTCTGTGCCTTTTCCATGTATTTAACTTAGAAGATGCATGAATTACAGTGATCGTACAGAAAAAACATATAGTGCTTCATGCTGCATTATAATGGGATTGTTCCATAATTGGCATTGTTAATGGGAAAAGACTGGGTTGTTGGGGTTTTTTGTCTAAATCTAGGTCAAGATAGAATAAGCATGTTAGACATAATTTAGCCCCTAGATACAAATATAAGGACAATTTTAAATGGAAATAGGAATCATTTAGAGTATCAGAGAAGAAGAAAAGATGACCTTCAAAAAGATGAGTTTCTATAGAGACATAAATGGTATCTTATAGAATATGTATATACTAGTGATTCATAGGTAGTCAACTACGCAGAATTCCAAATTAGCTGGAAATTCACTGACTGATGTATTTTTAAAAAAGAAAAAAAGTTGTGCGAATATAAAATTGAAGCTGTTTAAAGATTTTTCTTTCCAGCTGCGGCCTCTTCCAAGGGCTTTCATTAGACCCACAGATTGCAATGCGTAATGTTCTGCTACAACAAGGGGAAGAGGATTTTTTTTCACAATGTCTACATTAGACACCTAAATTGGGAGCCTCAGTTAATTGCCTATGCTCATATACCCAAAGAATAAAAGTAAGCATCTCCAAAGGGCACCTCAGAGCGTCTCAATTAGGAGACATCTACCTCTTATTATACAGAAAACCAAGGCTTTTAGTTTTATGGATCATTTTTCTTTACCTGTGCAGGGACTGTGAATCTTACTTTGAGTAACTAGAGGTTTTCAGGAGGCAGGTTTCCAGGAAACTAGTTATTTGTCACCCACTGCAAATAAAGGTACAGATTTCTCTCCATTTGTCATTAACACAGAGACCTCAGCCAACATCAAGTAGCTCATTTAATGCATGATGTAGCATTGGTGAAAGAGCAATAAAACAATCCAGACTTTTTAACCGAGGACAATAGTACAGTGCATGGAGGCATTGTCAGCAGAGAACATGGGACAGTGGCAGGGGAAAGGAAGCCAGCTGCAGTAAGAGGGACTACAGCGGAGTCAGGTTAAAGAAAGCAAAGCAACAGTAATGAGTAAGTGTTTTGTTACTGCCATGGAGATTTCAGAGTTTGTGAAGGAGGAGTACTAGGAGCATCTTCTGCAGGAGGCTACAGTAACTGAGTAGGTTTGGGATCTCAGAATCTGGCACACAACAGACACAAAACCCTGACAAACCAAGAACTGGTAAAGAGCATTCACAGCAGAGCTCTGCAATAGCAACCTCCAGCAGTCATTTAAACAATTGGTGTTATGCAGTAGTGGGTGTTACAAAGTTACAAAATTCTGATTAAAAAAAAAAGGGCAAAATTATCATAGTTTCATCTGGACCAATGTACTAACATAGTAAGACTGAGTGACTGTGGTCTGGTATATAATTCTAGTTTGGAAACTTGTAATTATGTACCTTGTGAGGTACTGTGAGTATCTGAAGTAGCTACATGTACTCATTCTGAAGCACTTACAATAGGAAGACAGAAAGGGAAAACATAAAAAATTAATTAATACATACGAGAAAATATTTTAGGGAATACTGGGCCACATCTGAAAAAAAAAATTAAAAAGAGACATCAGGAATGTTAAAGGAAGTGCTGAATCTGACATATTTAGTGATGACATATTTCAAAAATGTCAGAAAGGCTTTCAGAGATAACAGAGATGGGAATGACAGAGATGTAGAATAGAAATTGGGAAACAAAAGCACAAAGGAGAAAAACAAATGTACCTCCTGACACAAACAGATCTGTAAATCTAGGTCTAAGCATTCAAGAGACCATAGCATTACTGTATATTTTGCTATTTAAAAACTCATTTGTGTTTGATACCAGATGCCAAAACTTTCTACCACAAAACCTTGAATTATATAGACAGGTCATCCTAGTACATGGCATTTTGCCATGGTGCCAATACATGTAAAAATTGCAAGAAACATGAGAGTCCTTCGTGTCAGAATGAACTAAGTGCATATTAAATCCACATCAGAATGTATACCCATTATGTGTATTCTATATGCATTCGAAAGAATTTCTGCTTTCTCAATACGTAAGGTGATTATATATCAACAGGTGGTGTTAAGCAAAACTGTCCTTTAAAACTTTACTACGTAGACTGAAAATCACAACAGAAATTGGGCACGGGATAAAACTGGGAGCCCAAGAGCTTTGAATTTAACATTTGAGATATTCTGTAAGTTCATATGCATCGCGCAGATGCATATTAATAAGAAATTAATCTATTATGTCAAAGTGCATCACCTCCTCTGTCACTGAGTTTTGTTTCCTTGTAAAACTACCCTTGCCACTTTATCTAGCTTTGGTCATAGCTATTGAGTATAGAGCTTTTCTAAAATTTATTGCTTTGTTGAAAATTGTTTTGTGTCTGTGATTTTATATCTGACTTACTTTCCTTTCAAAGCTTGAGCCAGAAATTTCAGATACTCTCATTTTTCTCCTAACTAGCTTCAGTATTAACAACAGTTTTTGTCATAATGATTTGGTGCTACCTGATATTCCTAAATTACATTTAACATGCAATAGATGAGGACCTGTGCTCCATGGGGTCATGTTTTGCCACGCTAAGGCTTCAAAGTCTTTTAAAATTTTACATTGAAAGCAATATTACAAAACTCACTGTTTTAATTTAGAATTGAATTAATTTAATTCATGGCCAGGGAACTAAATACAGTCTTTAGAAAGCCAAGACATCAATCTGGACTTCTGGATCTCTGGTGTCAGGAAAAAAAAAGATGAAAATTAGCCAAAGAATAGACAAGATAGAGATGTTACTATAGCACTGTTATTATTAATATTTTTGAAAGGAATTCCAAACATGAAAGAAATCAGAAAAGAAATGTGCAACACAGCTAGCTTTTATCTTTTTTTTTGCTATGAGAAACAGCCCCAAGAAAAAACTTGGAAGGATTTAGGCACAATAATAGTATTCTATTAATAAAAAATACAACAGCAAGATGAAGGGAAAAAATCAAGGGACAAAGAAAGAAACATGAAAAAAAGAAGAAACAAAGGAGACAGAGAATGAAGAAAAAAAAATTCATTGTGAAATTTCATTCCAATCCTTTTATTTTTCCCCATTCATCTTCCTTTGTTCTTTCTTTGTGTTATTTTGAGATATGAAGATTGAGTTCCTCCTTCTGAACATTGACTAACATGCTGTGATTGGCATGTCATCTGACAAACGCTTTATAAAAATTGAGCTATATATCATGTTTAAATTGTTCTGCAGTTGGCTTCATAAAATTGCTGTGTTGCGGTTAAAAATCTTCTAGAAACTTCTTGTAATGGTAGCATCAGACCACAGATAAGAACTGAAATGTTTTTATTTCAGACTGGTTGATTCATCTTTCTTAAGTATATGAACAAATCATTTGCAGTTTGGTTGTAATAGACGCTGATGTCATTTTTATTTTGCTTAATACCTTTCTTAGTCCCAGGAAAACATATCAGATAACATCAATTACAAACAGAGCCAGTTATATCTCCAGTACTAACTGCACTGAGTTGGCAGTACTATTCCACTATTAAAAAAAAACAAACAACAACCAAAATAAAATTAAAAAAAATAAAAACAACCCAACAAGGCAAAGCCCCCACTTACTAGCACTGGAGTTAAGAGTTTAGCCTTTTAAAACACATACCAGTTTCACCATCCTCAGTAAACCAACAATTCCTTCTTATACACTTCTGTTTTATTGTTAAGAAAGTCATGGAGTCAGAGAACTAGAGAATTGTTTAGGTTGGAAAAGACCTTTAAGATCACTGGGTCCAACCACTAACCCAGCACTGCCAAGTCCACCAACAAACCATGTCCCCAAGTGCCACATCTGTGCATCTCTTAAACACCTCCAGCAATGGTGACTCAACCACTGCCCTGAGCAGGCTGTTCCAATGGTTGACAAACATTTCAGTGAAAAACTATTTTTTTGATATCCAGTCTAAATCTCCACATTTTCATTTACAACACTCTTGATTGTACTGTAGATGTTTGGCACTGCATATATTCATTGGCCACTTTCAAATATATAAAGAGAGGACATAGGAAGCTGGAACTACAATTTGCCCAGAATTTGTCCCTAAATAAAGACACACTGAAAATATATGACAACTTTCAACTTTAACCACAGTACAGATAGTAAAAGGATGCTCTAAAGCTGATTAGAGATCCTGCGGTCTCTGAAGTGCTTGGAAAAAAAATAATTTTAGCTCAAAATAAGAAAGCTCACTGACACTGACACAATTAATGTGAAGTCATATAATCACAGAATCACAGAATGTGATGAGTTTGAAGGGAACCACAAGGATCATCGAGTCCAACTCTTAGCCCTGCACAGGACCATCCCCAAGAATCACACCATATGCCTGAGAGTATTGTGAAGTTGTAGCCCAAATATCTAACCTTTCCTAAATTAAACTATCAGAACAGAGGATTTTTTTTTCTTTTCTGAAGCACCTTAATTTTTTTTGCCTATTGAAATTAACCCTTTTTGAAAGCATATGTGATAACTCAAATAACTTTCTTACTTATGCTACTATCTGAAACTTGAGGTTAAAAAGGGGAAAATCTGGAAAATAGAGGAAATGTTAGCTTACATAATTCACTTTATATTCAAAGCAAGTTGGGGTCATACATTGCTTATTTTTCGTTCTTTTCTGAGTAAAAATACTATATATTAATTTCCAACAGTGAAAATTTAAAATTTTTTGAAAAATCATTTCAGATCTTTCTCTTTTTCTCCTTTGTTTTTTAGTACTGAATTCCCTGTCTGAAAGTGGACAACACAGAAGGCATCCCAAACCAATAGTAGTATAACTACCTGAATGCCATCAGGATAAACAGAAGCAAAAGAGGTAATTACTCCCTAACCGTAATTGTAAGGATACAGGCATCAGATCTCTTACATCTTACTCTCCATTAAATGGAATTGTATTAGACATGAAAATATCTAGCATCATACAAATCTTTGAACTGCAGTAACATGTTTGCAAAATCATGTGAATATAGGCAGACACTAGCAATAGTTTTAAGGTATTACGATTGTTTCTCATTATACTTAGGATTTTCTTTAAAAGCTTCTTTAATACGTATTTAATTTATGTTGGTTGTGAGGTGGGTGTTTCTGACTGATTTTTGATACATCCTTTAAACAAGTTTCTCTTTATGCTAGGAAGTAAGTAGTGTCCATAAACATCTCATAATTCCCGTAATATTATTAGCCTGATACCAAGATTAGACTTTGGAACAATCTAAATGTCCCTGAAAATTGCCACCGAAAGTCATAGAATAATAATATATGCTGATTTGAAATGGATCCATCAGGGTCAAGGAATCCAGCTCCTGGCCCTGCTTGGGACACCCCAAGCATCACACCATGTGCCTGAGAGTATTGTCCAAACGCTTTGTGAACTCCTACAGGCTTGGTGCTGTGAATTCAGTTGAGAATTTTTGCAATCAATCACATTTTCCATACATTTGAGCCTTAATTTTACTGATGAACTCTCTCACACTTCAGGTTATTCAGACTATGCATTCAGATTTGCTAGTCCCATCGATTCTTCTCTGTACTCTTGAAAAAGAACAGGTGATCACACTAAAGTGCTGCAATCTGAGTGCCCCATTGTGGCTAGCAATGACATTTCAGAAGGGAATTCTTTTTGCTCTTCAGAATCCTTTTGATTAGACTGAAATTGCCAGTACATAATTTAGAAATGGTGTATCGTGAAGAGAGAATCTTTTGAAAATGAGAGAGAAAAACACTGATTTTCACAGAAGTGCAATAAGGATTTAAGCATACATACCCAGAGTCCGATTTTGAAGGATATTGAGTGTTTTCTTTTTTTGTTTAGCATACTCAGCTTCTAGTAAAATTCTGTTGAGTCTGCAGATTGTGGCAGAAAAGGGTGATTTTTGACAGATTTTCCTTTCAGGTGTGACATAGGATCATAAACAAAGTTATAATTCTTTTGATTCCACAGCTGTCTAAAATGAATAATGCTTCAAAATGTTCACAGGTTACCAAGATTAAATAAAAATGTAATTTATTAGGAACTTACCATGAAGAATGTTTTTTTTACCTCAAAAGGAAAAAGAGTTCAGATGAAGCATAGGACCTCAAAGCTTTTAATTATTAAATTTCATGCAAAGAGTTAAGTTCCTCTAAAAAATTGTGCTCTATTTTGGAGAGCCTTTCTGGGACAGAGGCAGTCTACAAATCCATTGCAAAACTCTGTGCTCCGTATTTTCAGATATTTTCCGAAAGTATGACAGTTGAGTACGCTGCACAGGAAAGAGACAAGGAAAAGGGATGTTATTTCCATCTACAGCTCTTTGAGAGCTGCCTCTGAAATTGTGGCTCAGCACAAGCACAGAATGAGGACATAAAGATCTGTACTTTAAAATTTTAATAAATGTATGATTCATTTGACTACTGATGGTAGATTGACCTTGATTTCCTGTTCTAATTTGCATGACACCACTCCAGAGTTATAAAGGGGAACAGCCTTTTGTTCCATGGATCAAAAGTCACTGACTCTGTTGCTTCTTTTAAAGAGCTGTTGAAGCTGTCAGCTGCAATTAGCAAAGGAGGAAACAAATAATGAGTCCTTGAATTGGGTATGATTCAGTGTTTTGGGATACTTGAAATGCTACAGGGTATACATCGCAGTAGTAAAGCTTTAAACAGGGCTTTGCAATGTTGCCTGGATTTGTAAACATCAGATTTTACTGTACTGTTTTGAATTGTTGCAAGGCAAAATGACTACTCTTTACAAACAGTGCCTTTCACCAACATCTCTGTTACACCTGCATTAATCAGTTATGTGATAGCAATCACAGAATGGCTTGGATTGGAAGGGACCTTATAGATCATCAGGATTCAACCTCACTGTCGTGGGCAGGGACACCTTTTACTAGATGACATTGCTCAGTGAACTACATCATTATGATGCGATGTGTGATCAGAGGGCAAATGCCATGAGGCATTTACATCAGGTGATGCTGAACCTCAGAGAATACATACACATTCTCACAAAGCCAAAGTCGAAACCCCAGGGTTTGAGATTCATATTATGGTATGTGCTCCTATGTACAATATCAGCTTATGATGCTCTTGACTGCTGCATGTAACACTCCAGTTTACATGGTTGTCCATAAAGGCCACCTAAAAGCATTTTAATTGAAGAAGAATAATAAGAGAACCTTTGGAAAAACCAGTCTTGTTTAAAAGCTTTTATGTGAGGGTGGCAGGCATCCTTTCACAGATATTTTATATCTTAGCGAAGTATAGTTTTGATTGCTCTGTGGCACAAAAAGTTGCTGATTAAAATACTCATTGACAAAATTTCAAATACTCAATGAAAAAAAAGCAGGTTATCTACCATTATTTGTATAGTTATAGCAAGGTGCAAACTTTGTGATTTGCAGCACAAGAACTTTTATGACAACTGTCCTATTTGTCTTTTTGAAAAGAGCAAAACTATTAGAGTGGAAGATTTAGAACATAGGTCTTAAAAATGCATCTAGAAGCTTATGTGGCAAAAAATTAAGAATGTCTTTTAAAGTTATTAAAAACTTTGCTTCAATAGCTAGAAGCTTCTTTCCAAACTTGTTAAAAGACATTCAGAATTTCTGCCTTTGTTCCCACCAAGCCTTGAAGGCTTAGAATTTAATTTAAAATACTAAAGTTTTATTTTCTCAGGCTCAGAGGCTCCTTAAAGCCTAAGTAATTCATAGGACAATCAAATTCCCTTGTATATGACGCGACATAATTACTTTTAAGAATATTTAAAATGACGCCATGAACTGTACTAAGTCTTCTGGCCTTCATCAACTCTTGCAGTAATTATCTGTCTCAGAAAAAGGCTTTTGGAGGCACAAATTGGTTGTAAATCACTACAAGCATTCTTGGCAAATTTTTTAATTTGCTGATTTTTTGCATTTATTAAAAGATAGCTTTTCTTTTTGGCTCCTGTCTGTCTGAAATAAGTTTGATCAGACAAAGACCTTCTTGACACCTAACAAAGTTGTCGTCAATCACTTTTATGTAAAATAATTATTTAATACATAGTCTCAGTTGTGCCAGATAAAAACCCAGAAAGTCAAAACCAAATCCAAAAAGCACAAAACCCAGAGTTCAGGGCTTCACTACAGGTTTTATACACAACCCTTTTTGATTCTGGATTGCATTGTAGGTCCAAGAGTTTGAAACCTCATTCGTTAACGTGTCAGTGTATATAAACTTGAGTTTATTAAAAATCCTTCTACTTAGTACTGACATTACCAGCTAACATTTAACTTCGTTGTTAAAAAGGTGTTTATTTAGGTTAAATCCAGAGTAAATGTGACACTAATAAAACCTGCACTGTAATATGTTGAATCTTTTAAGTTTGTTATTTGTAAAGCAAAACTATCATTAGGATATAGCAAAGATGTATGCTTCGTGCTGGAGATCTTTTATGACGATACATCAAAGAAACTGCCTGATAAATCTGACTTTTAGATAATACGTGCAGAAATCTTGACAAAGTCTTGTGTTATTTGGTATACCTTTACAGGATAATGATGTGATATGGAATTTAAAACTACTCAATGGGTGATGTAATTTGGACTTTCTTTTGTTTACCAGATGAAAATTGAATTTATAGTAGGAAATAGCTACTTTTTATTATTATTATTAATTTAACCATCTCAGTTTTATATAGGAAGAATATTTTTAGTGTTTTGAGATACAATATTTTCCTGAATTCTGTTGGTTCAGTATTTAAGGTACCCCTTGAACAACATAAATAAAGCCTTCTGAATATACTACTGGAGACAAGGACATCTGAGAATATGTGTACTGCAAATAAAAAGGTTTTGTTACGAAGTTTGTAGCCAGCATTATATGATATATTTCATATTAATAGTAAATCCATGTTAATGTAGCAGTCACTAGGGAAAGCTTAAGAAACATTATCAGTAGGAAATGAAAAGTAAATGTAGAGGTTGCTTTTATTTGACAGTTTTAATTTCATTTCTTTAGGACTCCATTTTCCTGATACTTTGTAGGAAGAAAATAGAAGATGCTTAGGAAACTGAGGATGTTTTTGTCTTATCCTCCTGTGACTGCATGTGATATCTATAGCAATCACTGATACATTGTTCAGAAACACAAAGACCAATTACAGACTAAACAATGTTGGTGTGAATTATGGTATTCTCTCCAGGAGACAAATAGTACATTCCTGTTCCTCTTCAAAGTTTAGTGGCTCAGCTGAGTTAATGTAGGTTTGCATTACAGTATAAGAAACGCTTTCTTAATGCCACTGTTTTGCTATTTCTGTATAAATTTCATTGCTGTAGCAGCTCGTAAACATCTATCAAACACAGAATTTATGTCACTGACATGCTTGGGATGTGATGGCAAACCACAAACTCACAAAGGTATTCACCGTCTAGTTCCAGGCAAACAAATGTACGTGCTACTACATACATATTACTTCTCTGCATATTTTAGAATAGAAATTAGAATTTGGACTCTAACTGAATGATTGTGCTACTATTTACAAATTTGTGTTTCTTTCTCCATATCCTCTTCTCAGCCCAATATTCTGTGAACACCTGTCCACCAAGTGGCAAAGTTTCAACAGGAGAAACAACTGAGCCATCCTCCTGAGACATTTTGCCAGCCATATATTAATACAAAAAATTACTTCTATTCTCCTTTAAAGGAAAATGCAAGCAGGAATTCTCTGGAGGGTTACAGAGCTGTGGAAAAGATGTGTCTTAGAGATCCAGAATTAATATTCAAAGCTCTGGAGAAGCTGAGATACCAGGGAAAGTCTTTGCATGTCTACCTAAGTCAATAAATACCCTTCTTACTCTGTTAAACTACAAGCTGCTGGTGGTGTTATATGACAAGCTCAGGCATCCAGCCCTGAGGTGTAGATTCTGCTCTGAGAAGAGGCTCTTCAGGACCACCACCCACATTCCCAATTGCCATCTGACAATGTCATGTGTGTTGTAGATTCTGTATTTTCTGTCATCGTTCTCTGTTGTTCCCTAATTATACCAGATATTCAGCGTAGCCAGAAATGTAGGACTGTTCAGGCATTGCACTGATGAGGATTGCATAAAGCATGTTTTCTCAAATTTAGATAGGATGGAGTTGGTTATGAATTTCAGCAACTTTTCTATGGCCTTAATCACTAAGTTTATTTTATTATTAGAAATTAGGAAAGAAAGAAAGAAAGAGGGATAATTAAATTTCTCCCCGCTTCAGGCTCCATCAAAGATACATTAAAAATAAAGCTACAAAGAGATATCTAACAAAACTTTTTAAAGATACAAAACTAGTTAAACAAAATGGATAAATACTTCCAACTTTTCCTAACAGATAAAGCACACACTGAGTACTTTGAATTAATTCAAGAGTGTTTTACATAAAAAATGAAACATAATATGAAGATCTAAGAATATGTTGCTGAGCTTATCTATGTAAATTGCTTAACGTCTTTCCTCTCTTGTACAAGACTTAAAAAAATAGAAATTGTGAATTCACTATACTTTCTTTTCTGTCAATTGCATCCTTTTTGTGCTTTTATTTATACCTTTCCTGACCTACTAAGAGCGGCAAATGCATCCAGCAGCCACAGTCCAGTTGCTCTGCCACTCCATTAAGCTATAGAGAACCTGGCCATGTAGCAGTCACTTACCCAAGTGAATCGTTATTGTAATTATGCATGTTGCAATAATTATTAGTTGATCACAGCAAAATGCTAATTCAGAGGAACTGTTTTATGGAACTAGTTTTTTTTCCAGTCTTTGACTCTTTGAAGCAGAGGCATCACACAGTTTCATGGCATTTAAATCTTTTCTTCCTACCATTAGAAAGCCTCCTCATCAATTTGGATCATGTTTTAATCATAGTCATGCAGACCCTCAAGGCCATGCACAATTGGCTGCACTCCCTGCACCTGAGGGGATACAGCTGAAGGACCTGCAGGAGCACAGAGACTGTCGCATCTCATTGTTTGGATGTGATTGACTGATGCAGAACCACATAACGCTTTAATGAAAAACACTCTTTTCCTTAAACAAAAACATTTTTTTACAAGATTATGTTAAGCTTTCTTTTCTTTTTTGTCTTAAGGAAAAGGGGAAAAACAGATAAAGTGGCAGGCACTCTGCATAAGATTTTTAATGTTAGAAAATAACGAAGCATTAAAAATGTCCATCATTTGCAGTAATGATGCTATCTGCTACTCATCTCAACAATTTATCCCAAAGAAAAAGGAAGGTTCTTATTCAGATCTAGACATATTTTTACCTGTTCTTAAATGATAGATTTGAAGAGGTTGAAGAGAAGTTGTGGTTAGTGTTAGATACAAGCAGCACTGCTCATTTCTGAAATACTCTGTGTGATTGTTTTATTCTGTGATTCTCTCCAGTTTTTCTGGGAGACTGTAACACGTACTGTATATGAGTTTTATGCCATCTTAGACTTTGTGACCAGTCTACTAATTCTCTCTGCTTCTTACATTTAATATAGGTTGCCTTAGGACCAAAAAAATATCAGTAAGGTTTCATTATTTAGGGTGTGCTGCTAAGCTGCTTAACAGAAATCAGTCTCGAGTGGGGAGAAGATTTAAAACAGTGTATGAACTTGTGCTATAGATTTGTATTTTACTTCTTAGCTTGGATTTTGTCTCCTCTTGTCTACCTTTAAGAGAAGATTTTAGTGCATGCCAAGACTGGGGGGAAAAACCCAAAGTTTTTAGTGAAGGAAATTCTGAAGACCCATTTTTTTACTTTATATCTGTTTCAGATATTATTCTACTCTCATGCTGTATCAGAATACAAAACTCTAGAGTAAATAAGGAAGCTAGAGTGGTGCATATTTTAAAGTGACAGGTATAATTTGTAATAGTGGTCAAAATTAATTTGTTCTTTGAAGAATAACCTAAATGCCAAAATATTCAGTTGCAGTCATTCTGTTCAACAGTTCTTCTGGTCTAATACTTATTCTGATGAGATAAGATCTGGAGGGTGCATCAAAGTGGAAGATTCAACTAAATGCATCATTTTAATGGGAGTTTGCATGTTTTAAACTAAGATATGAACTTTAATATATATCATGGGACCACAGAATGGCTTAGGTTGAAAAGGACCTGACAGATCATTTAGTTCCAATTCCCTGCCATGGGCAGGGACATCTTTCACTTGACTAGGTTGCTCAGAGCCTCATCTGACTTGGTCTTGAACACTTCCAGGGATGGGGCACCCACAACTTCTCTGGGCAACCTGTTCCAGTGCCTCACCAGCCACACAGTAAAGAATTTTCCCCTAATATCTAATCTAAACACACTCTCTTTCAGTTTGAAATCATTCCCCTTGTCCTGTCACTACATGTTCTTGTAAATAGTCTCTCCATCTTTCTTGTAGGCTCCTTTCAGGTACTGGAAGGTCAAAGCCTTCTCTTTTTCAGGCTGAACAACCCCAATTCTTTTAAAGATAACCTAGAAAAAAGGAAAAAAGTTGTAGTATGGAACATGGGTATCCAACTTTGATTACATATTTCCAGTTTGAGTTTTTCATTAGAGTCAGCCAAGATTTTTCAGTTTTATAACAGCATAAGCAAAGGTAAGACGTGACTCACATCATCACGTTTGTCAGTGACCCCATGGCAAAGAAGGTAGAAAAATATTAATATCTCTTTTCCACACAAAATGTATGCCTTACAAAAAAGATTTCATTTTGTTTTCTCTTGCTATCTCACAGAAACAAAGGTTCATGCACATTTTAAGACCTATAATGCATTTGCTATTTAAAATGCAGTCATTATGATGACAACATATCACAGATGGCAGATAGTAAAAGGGACAGTTTTGCAAAAGTATATGCAGAAACTACATTTATGCAAACTGACAAATAAATACAGTCACAAGGTCAGTTTGTATACTCCCTGTTCATATTTGTGAACACTCATGTACACAGGAAGCACCATTACAGTCAGAGAGATAATTCATCTGGATAGCTCTCAGCATCTGCAAAAGGTTAATCATCTGATAGAAATCAGTTTATAAATGATTTGACAAAGAGAAAACAAGGATTAAAAAGGTACAGAATTTGCAGTAAATAATTTCATCAGTCTCACTTTTGAGGAAGTGTTGTTTTATTAAAAATGAAACAGTTGCTGCTGTGATAAATAAATAATAAGAAAGGACAAAAGGGCACTTTTGAAGGAGGATATAAATCCACATATCATAGTGAATTAAAAGGTTTGTCACAGAATAGAATCCATCAAAGCAAGTTCATTGATACTGGGGGGAAAACGCTATTGTCATAGGCCAATCAGATTTTTATCAGAGTGTGCAAGAAATCCTTGAAATGCTCTTCCCGTTCTTCTCTATCTCTGTACTTTCACTGAATGGTTGGGGTTGGAAGGGACCTCTGGAGATCATATAAATTCCCCACTTCCCCTCAAGCAGGTTCACCTAGAACAGTTTGTCCAGGATCACATCCAGGCAGGTTTTGAATATCTCCAGAGAAGGAGACTCTACAACCTCTCTGGGCAGCCTGTTCCAGTGCTCTGTTCCTCTCACAGTAAAGAATATTTTCCTTCTATTCAGATAGAACTTGCTGTGTTTCAGCTTGTGTCCATTGCCCCTGGTCTTGTCACTGGGCACCATTCAAAAGAGCCTGGCTCCATTCCCTTGACACACACTCTTAAGATATTTGTATGCATCGATAAGATCCCCCCTCAGTCACCCCTTCTCCAAGCTAAATAGTCCCAACTCTCTCACCCCACTGTCTTACCATAACAATAAATAAAATAGAGCTTATACATTTGCATTGAAATAACTTTCTCTCAATAAGCATGAATATATACATCTTCGCTCTGTCAACAGAAACTCTTAAAATTTACAAAAAAATATTACTTCTGAAATTCATATAAGCTAAAGTAATTTAATATTTTAATATGTTCACATTTCAAACCAATTTTTCTAGGGGTTTTTCCCCACACTTTTCTACTGCATTTAATTTCAAATAAAATCTTTATATATATATATATATACACACATATACATATACATATATGTATATACAAGTTTTATTTTATGAGAGAGGTAGTTTGAAGTTATGATCATGGACCAACATCTGAAGTTTATGCTCGGACAGAATTTGATCTTACCTTAGACTCAAAACAGGTTATGAGATATGCTGAATCAATTAAGGGCTGGACTTGATGATCTCGTATGTCTTTTCAAAACCGGCTGATTCTATGATTCTATGATTCCATGATTCTATGAACATCTCACTGTTGTTTCTTGTCAGTAGATTTTTCTCATGGCCACTCTTGCATTATATAGAATTTTATTCCCTTATTTTCACTGTTACTCAGAATTTTCATGATACTGACTCCTACTAAAATTCAGGATTGCTCTGGTCTCTTGAGTCGTGGTCGAGTACAACATTTTTATTCTGCTGTAACTAATATATTTTTTACTGAAAATATAGGGAAAAGTTACAGGGTGCAAAAATTTTTACAAAGACTGATTTAAAATGTCTGGAAAAAGAAAAATGACCACAGGTCTCAGATTTATATTCAGATCTGGTATCTTCAGTTTAGCTTCTCCTACAAAGCTAAAAAATCTTATAATCATGGTTGTTGTTAGCCTGGACTGCTGAATTTTCAGAAGCAGAGCTGTTTCCCAGGAGAACAGCAAACACCGAGGGAATTCAGCAATCTTTGTACAGGAACCATGAGAACTGAGGTCTCAAGCCTTTTTATGGAGACTGTAAACATTTCTGTTCTTCACTTGGAATTACAATGAGGCCAACTTAAAAAAAATATTGAAGCTCTTTATGAAAAATGCTTTCACTTTATTTCTTTTACCTCTTCGTCTCTCACCCACCCCTAAAGAACATAACTAATTATTGCTGCAGGGTGAGAAAGCAGAAAGAAAATGAAAGTTGTTAACCATTTCTATTTTTATACAGAAAGAAATTATATTACCCAGTGGAACCATATGACAATCTAGGTGGATATACATCAACAATAATCTTGCACAAATAGAAGGAGAATGATTATATCCAATGAAAATTATGATATTATTTTAGTTATTAAATAATCTTTTTTAAATGATAATTTCACAATAATAAAGTGTGCTGGGGGGGAAATTGAGATCAAGTTTTTCCACAGCTGACAAGCCATGCAGGTGTAGATAACATTAACTTTAAAGAAACTACCATTTTATTCCTGTAAAGCCATTCAAATCTTGATCCAAATGTTTACTAATATCATTATGAGTACATAAGTATACTGCAGATAAAGCATTTTGAGACCTGAACTACTTTTGGACATATAAACATCTTTTGAAATTTGAAAGGATGTTTTGAAGACTCTCTGGATCAAGATCTGTTCTTGTTTCTTGCATTGCATGCAGTCCCCTCCTTGCTGCTTTCAGCAGATCCGCACTTTGATCCTAAGGTTACGCTTCAATGGAATAAGCAGCTTACAGGACAAACAAACATCATCCAGGTTTAAGACAGTGAATTCAAGTGTTGTTGCTGCTAAATTGTACAGGTCAATCTGGGCACCTAAATTCACCGGCATCCTGGGGACAATTCAGGCAGTCAAATGGATCTGAGACCAGTGCAGTCTACTCTCACTTTCAAAGCTAGTCAGCCGAAAGTAAGTTTTGATACAGCCACAAAATCTGCACTCATGTCTGCTTTTGAAGATGCTGACGTATCTTAAAGATGGCAGTAATCTTATACACAACCCCCAGAAGTGTTAGCTATTCTGGGCAAACATCTCACAGGAATAGCTCATTAGAAGCCACTGAAAGTAGCTCTTGTAGAAAAAGCCATTCAACTGGTCTGACAAACTGATAATTAATAGGGTGCTTTGTAACTTGCTTTCACAAACAGAAAGGCAAAATAACTGAGCCTAATCACTGATAGGGAGATCAATTCTCTGGTGTTAGATTTGTCCTGCAAACAAACATGGAAAGGAAATATATATATTTAGTAACCTCAAAATAAATCTTATATTCAGGTTGTTAAATTTACTTAGAATGTATTTTCTGTAAAATGGAAATACTCCCTTAGGGTTTGGTTTTTTTCTTTTTCCCTGTGAGTATTTCGGCATGGTATTGCTGCTTATATTGTTTACAGAGAGAGTTTACTTTCAGAATGTGAGTTTCTAAATAATAGTGCCAAGTACTGGCACTAGAAAGATTACATGCAGAAGAACCTGGATTCTTAGACAAAAAATCCAAGAAATTATATCTTTACAATAATAGTGAAAGATGAGGGTCAGACTCAGTGGATTTACACTTTAAAAAATGAAATCAGAATTTAGCTCTTGCACAGAACCAACTCTCAGCATGCCCTTTCACTCGTGCCTTTTCTCTGGAAAACTCTTCTGATGGAGGATGTCTTTTACTTACATTGCCCCTTGCTCCAGAAATGGTCCTCCTACTGAGTTACTTCCTCTCTTTGCGTTTCACCCCATAACCCTCCTTTTTCACTTTACCCTGCAACTGAATCCTCCCTCTGCTCAGCACAGCACACCTCCTTGCCATGTTCACTTTGGGCTAAAGGAGAACACTTGCATCTCAGCACTTTAGGCTTTCAGTGTGCTTGTTCTTTTACTTTTCTCTGTCACCATACAGTATGTCATTTGTTCCTGGCTATCTGCATGAGAGTAACTATTGCTAGTTCTATAAAACATTTGCTCTTTATTCTGCTTCTCTTTCTGTAAAACATTTTATCACAGTTTCCATAAAGGCCTTTACAAAACGGAGAGAAGCAGGCTCTGTTCTATTCATTTCTTCAAAAAGAAAGTCAAGAGCATATGCTCACACTTGCTTCCTTTGAAAGATGTGACAAGAGATTATACCTGCCATATGCACAGAGTCTTATAATGTTAATATGGAGGAAGGTCATAACCAGCTTTTCATGAGCCCTGCACCCCGCAGAGCGCCAGGTCCATTCACAGTGGTATTCCCAGCATTAATAGACTGTAGAGATTTAGTCGGTCATGTGATTACTCTCAAGTGATTTTTATCCACAACCACAGCAAACACTAAGCTTTTCTCGTTCACCTTTACTGACAATGAAGGGTTCAACTGCAACCCGGAGCATAAGTGCCACAGATAATGTAAATGCAACCAGAAACCTCTGAAAGTTCCTTTCTCTCTCTTATAACTCATTATCTCTACTATTGTCACTTTGTATTACTATGTGTCTCCCCTCTGGTCACCCCTGCAAGCTGCTTAGACAGAACAGAGAACCCTTTTTCTAAAACTATCCAATAAAAAGAACTTCTATAGGTTTATGTAAGAGAGATCTGGATCCTCAATATGACAGTTAGTATGGGTTGACTTGAACTTTCCCCATATGACTTATTGAAACTGATGTATTAAATTAAATCAATATGCTGGATATTACTTTGCCATCTAGCATTACAGCTAGGTTGAAATGATCTGATATGGAGTGAATTCAGGTGGGAACGAGACAAAATATTCTATACCAGAAGGCAGCAATTCCACTTGTTAATTGATGCGTTGTTAGCATGACTTTAAACAACTTGGCAGCTGGCTGGCAAGCCTTATTCAGTGGGTGAGCACATATGATGTATTGATATTTAAAAGGATATAATCCAGTTAAAATCCATATAATCACACTTCTTCCTCACACTTTTTTATGACTATTTCTGTGACAGTCAAGAGCTAGGAGTAGTGGCAATTGAAGAGATTAAATAGAACATACTTTCTGCAGTCTTTCTCTTTATTAACCTGAAAGTATTCTGAAAATCTTGAATTTCACTGTTTGCCCTGTAAAGCCCTAGTTGAAGGACTAAGTCTTTTTGACCTGGGAAAGAGCTGAAATATCCTTTTTCAGTGTTACAGGTTGTCTTTCTGTTCTTTCACACAGAAATAGGGTAGAAATAAGAAAGTGCTAGTTAGAAAACTTCAAAATTTTCAGGTAGATCCAGGAGCAAGAATCATTCTGGGTTTTGTTCTGATTTTCTTTCCATATTGTATTTGCTACACATTAAGTTCATTATTATATTTTCATTCACTGCTTCACGTCTATAACTCTTCTACAAGACCATTGGAGTAATATAGGAGTACTTAAGAGCCTTTATTTATCCCATTAACTACTGGGCAGAGAGTATTTTATTCATTTTATAAGTAATGAAATACAAAGAAAATAAGTGACTTCCTCAGTGTTGCAGAACAGAGAAACCTGAATCAAATCTCCTTGGTCCAAAGATGTATAAAAACCTGGAGTGTCTGGTTTCACTGGCATTATAGAGGGCTAGAGAGTTCATAGTTTCACTCTTCTCTTGCTTCAGATCAGTCGTGTGGTCCAGAGCACATGAATTCATCAATGCCAAATGAAGCCCTCTCCTCACCAGATCACTGTCTCCTTTTGCTGTAAATGACAAGTTCACACTGTACATGGACAAGTACTAGATGCCATCTGAGATGCTGACCTATGTTCAGTGACAGTCTTGGGAATAGAATCACTCCTTTCAGAAGAACCTAGGGGTGCAATGACTTGGTGTGTAATGTCAGCTGTCAGTTGTATTTGCTTCTGCAGTGCAGTTCTATGCACAGAACCATCATCTCTGTTTCCCTAAGTTACGCTCTGTCCCACAAGGCAGAAGTAACTTTTCTTTTTTGCTAATAAATCCTTTAGGGTAAGTTAAAGTAAATCAATACTAGATGATCAGCATTTACAGATCATCATATATATATATATATACGTGGCTTATTTTAGAACAATTTGGTTGCAAAGGAAAATAAACATGTAGCCATTCTGGTTGTTATTATCTATAGTAATATGGCAATATAAAAGCATTAAGATATCAACCAAGAAAATGTGTAAGGGAAAAGAGAGAAAGAAAAACAGAGAAAAAGTAAGTTTATATTCATGAACCAGAGGTCTCCAATGAACTTGATGGTTGTCGCTGGTGTCTTGGACAGATGCAGAGTGGTGGGGGAAAGAAGCCCACGAAACATGAAGTCCAGTGGGTTTATATACTGCCAGAAACCCTCCTGGTGCCTCCCCGTGTGTTGGGGTGGGGCCATTTTTACAAAGTTACGGTTTTGCAGAGGCTGGGGCTGCTGGTTTTTGCACAGTCATTTTAGGCTTAGGAGGGGCAGCGCTTCACAGATATCCCTGCCAAAAGTGAGGCCTTGTCGAGGGTAGTGGTGGGCCTCCTTTAACACCACCTGGCCCATAGGATATAAGTATCACACACTCAAAGAGTCGTCACTGGCCTTCTTTAGATAAATATCGCACCTCACAGGACTATCATAGACCTAGTCCAATGCAGTACCTGCTCATGTATACCTCAGACAGACCCTGGTCCTCAGCACGTAATGTTTCTGACTGCGGGTTAACCTCTATGACACTGAACCACTTGATTAAGTAGAGCCCTCTTTCAAGCATATACTTTTTTTGCAAGATTCATAAATTTAATGAACACTTAGGTGTTCATTAGGTCTAGGTAATGTCACTCATATGTGGATATTCAGTGCACTGTCTGAATTAAAATGGATCCCCAATGAGAACTCTTAAGCGAACTTGATTAAAAATGTGTTTGGGTCTGAAGTGTGAGAATTATAATAGTTCTTCTAATCTGAACAGCATTGATGGAAAATGACAATGAGTACTCTCCTCTGCCTTTCCACTGCTATAGGATAACAAAATATGTTACTGTAGCAGGATGTCTGCTGAAGTGGGAGTATAACAGCTCTAAATTAGGCGCATGCTGCTTTTGGTGCTGAAGAATGCTGAGACCAGCCTGACTCAACAATCCCAAAGCACTTGAAGGATATGAAAAATAGAGTTTTCTGACAGAAACTGACACTGGTGAGGATGTGACAGACAAAGCTTCTGATAAAGGAACCAACAAGTGGTTGGTTCAACTTATCTAAAGCTGCTGTGCTAAAGGCTGGTGAGCTGGCACAGGCAGCCTAGAAACATTTGATTGACAGTCAATCGCTTTAATTTTTAAAAGCCTGGTCTCACTTTTTAACAGCAGGAACTTCTAACTCACTCCTTCTGGTTGTGTGTGTGGAGATTCCTCCCTTCAATGAGGACTGCCCTCAAAGGTTACTCCTCGAGCCTGAGTGAGAGGGATTTGCCCATGGTCACTGGTATGACTAATCTGTACTTATTAATTATTAAGCTAGCTTTGAAATTATTAATTTAATAAATAGGGTGTTATACTATTATTTGTAGCTATAATGTGTAGTTAATAATTCTGATTAATTATTTGTCTTATTAATAATTTTTATTAATAACAATATTTTTGTCTAATTATTGTAATAAATTCAAATAATTTATTGTATTTATCAATATATTTATTGATATAATCCATAAATATATCAATATATTTATAGAAAATAAACATAATATTTACATAAATAGACAAAGAAAAAGTCATTTAAGGGATCAATTACACCTATATAGTCCTTTAGAAAAAAATCTTTGACCAAGCCTGGGACTAAAATTGGATCCAGCCATGCCTAGACTCTTCTCTGAGATAGAGATTAGAAAGCAAGGAGGTCCTTTCTAAACCTTGTGAGTCAAGGGGTTTGCTTCCCAGATAAACTTTGCCTGAAGTTTCCATTCTGTCTGCAACAGTTGTAAAGAGGAAAAGCACGATCGTGTTTCCATTACAATGGTGGGATTTTTTTGGTGTTAGCTGCAAGGACAGAGTGAATGTCTTAGAAAAGTCCTAACATATGGCATGCTCAATAGAAGTTCCACGTTCAGGGCATCTCAAAATTTCTCTTGAGCTGTTAAACATGTTATCAATCTCCCTAGCAAGGAGGTGAGGAACTTAAAAAACTTAAAAACAATATGAGATTATTAATTTCCATAATTTGCAGTTTTATGATGCCATTTCTCAGCCAAATGAAAGTTCCACTCTTTGAGGTGAATTGTTTAAAGATGTCTGCACAACTGCAATAAAAATATTCAAGGTGATGAAAGACCAAGAACATGATGAGGTTATTGTAATTATGGCAGAGCTTGCAGGTACAAACCATCTGGCAGAACTGTTAATTTCATAGCAGCATATTCTCAGTGTGCTAACTTTGTCAAAAGCTTTGAAAGTCAGTACCCATTTATATTCTGAGCCACTGTTTTCAAAGGTCACTCTCTAAAGCGTTCACACAGACAGAGTAGAAAAAGTCTGGATGTTTATTCACATATTACTTACACATAAAAGGTAATTGTGAAGTTAACTGGGAGAAAAAATGTACATATCTATTCAACTGTCTATTAAGAAACATTGAGCTGTAGTTCTTGAAGATGTCTACAAACATATTGATAGGACAGTACTATTTTATCCTGGAGTTATTAAAGCCATCTTTTCCTTAATATGGACAATTATTTTTGAATCATAAGTATTTAATTTGACTATCTGATGATGCATACCCTATATATTTGCTTTCTGGCAGTGGATGAAAATTTTTCGGAGGAGAAATGTTCTATCATAAATTTCTAATTTGAAATACTCTAATAATTCTGAAGAAACATTGTAATTACAATCAATTAATCCCTGACTCTCCAAAGACTGCTCTCTCTACACACCACATAACTCCCCAGAAAGAGCCTGAATAATAGTGTAACCAGGAAAAAACAAGAAACTATTTCTGTTTCCTTGAAATAAGGGTTCTTTAAATTTATCTGTATGCAAGCACATTTCATTTTTTACTTCTTGTCTGAGGAATAAAAATCAGATAAAAGGTATCAATTACTTTTTGTTGAAAAGTAAATTTTCCTTTTGCAGAAATCTCTGCTGATTTGAATAGAGTTTTATACTATATGGCCAAAGTAGAATATATGTTTAAATATTTCCATCTGGGGACTTAATGTTTGGTATATAGTTTTAATTGGGCAAGCACACAGAAGAATCCAGTGACAGTTTTTTTGCAGTATTTCTAGGGGAGTTTATACCAAGTTTACCAAACCCAAATAATTAATTTGTTTGTTTTTTTCGTTCTTCTTGAGCTTACCTATTTATCTGCCTTCAGGCATTCATGAAGACAAATAGTTTCATCTTTGACAGAATGTATTTCACCCTGAGTTTCAAGTATCCAAAAAAGGTTTATTAAAAAAACTCAGTAAATACAGATATTTACAGTTTGTAAACTGAATGTTTCAAAGTTATATCAACTGGTACTCTGAATGCTGAGAAGAAGAAAAAAAAAAATCTTCATTTTTTCTGTGCACAAGTCTCTAAATTTAAGAATTCTGTCCAACCAATATCCATATCTGAAATACTCATATGTAGTAAAATATGTTAAGAAGAAAATAAATCAGTCAAAATAAGTAACAATGATTTTGTTTTCAACAGAAATGTCAAATTCTGCCGTACCCACAATAAATTCTACACTTTAGCAAAATTTAAACAGTTAATTTCAAGCTCAATGTTTCAGTAAACACTAGAAGAAGGTTTTGGAAGAAAACCATTTAAACATGTTTTTCACTTTTCTATGATAGATTTGCATTCATGCTTATTGAGGAAGTGTCTGAGATTCAACATGAAAGATTCCTGACTGGGAAAGCTTATGGGAATGCGAAATAGAAACCAATGAGAAACATAATGAGCAAAGGAAGGGTTGGACATATAAAGAATGAACAGCAAATACCATCCAGGATTAATAGTGCACATTTTCTTGGTGGAGTAAACCATAAACAAGAAGGAAAGCAAAAGGAAAGACAATAACAATAGACAGAAAGATAAGAGTAAGAGCAATGTGTATGGAACAAATTTAAGGAAATAAACTGAAAAATAAAAGATCAAAGCACTTGGGTAGATTTAAAACCTAATCAACTGAACCAAAATTTTGAGGGAGAAATCAAAACAAAACAATACAAAAAGCAAATTCACCAACAACCAAAAAAACCCTCTACCTGTGTGATGAAAAGATGGCTTATGTGACTGTTGTAACATCTTATGCCAGTAATGACCAAACTAAAGATTAATCTGCAAAGAAAGCAATAAATACCATGCATTTAGGAGAAAGTAGTGGACTTCTATTTTTCACACTCATGGTGTAAATTAGATGAAAGTATTTTTCTCTGCTTCACAAAGATGACAGATATTCTTCTGGACAGCACATTCCAAGAAAGAAAGAGTGGACCACAGAGAAGCTAATTGAACATTTTGACTGACAAACTAAGAAGTCAAGGGAATATGGAGGAATATATGAGAAGGAGGTATCAATACACAGTGTGACAAAAGACACAGCAGTAAATACATTGTAGGCAGCAGGGTATCAACATACAATTGCTTTGAGGTTTTTATAGTAAATATTCTTAGAAAGAATTGTCAGGTAAACAACTGTTTCTTTTACCAGAATTCTTGGAAGGTTGTTCTAATAGGAAAATAAAAAATGTATTGTCAGTGCTCTGCAGAAAGTTTTTCTGGGAGCTGTAAAACGCCAGTTAAATTAATTTTATGCTTAGAATAATAAGGATAATAAGAATAAACGAAGGAGAAACTTCATGTATTCATACTGTATTTGAGAAGCCATATTTGTTAAAAAGACCTTTCAGTAACTGAACAAACAGACCATGAGTTATGCAATGGAGAACGAGTAAGTCCCTGTCATGTAGTCATGTCAGGACATGACTACAATGAAATATAAACAGAGTTAATGGAAAAATGTGACATTAGTTTCCATGCTGTGCTGGTTTGACTTGGATAATTTTCTCCATAGTAGCCAGTAAGGGCTACCAACACAGGAATGTTTTAGGTACTGTTGAGCAGGGCTTGCACAGCATTAAAGGCTTTTCTGCCTCTCACATCACCCTCCCCAGACAGTAGTCTGAGGGTGCACAAGGAGTTGGGAGCAGACACAGCTGGGACAGCTGATCCCAGCTGACCCAAGAGATATTTCATACCATATGACCCAGTATATAAAGTCCTGGGAAGAAAGAGGAAAGGGGGACATTCAGAGTGATGGCATTTGTCTTCCCTTATCACTGTTGAGCATGATGGAGCTCAGTTTTCCTGGGGATGGCTTAACACCTGCCTGCCCTTGAGAAATGGTGATTAAATTCCTTGTTTTGCTTTGTTTGCATGAGTGACTTTTCCTTTACGTATTAAACTGGTTTTGTCTCAATCTGTGAGTTATTTTCTTTCTTTTACCTACCTGTTTCTCTTCCCCATCACATGGGGGAAGTGAGTGAGTGGCTGTGTGGGGCTTAGTTGATGACTGGGGTTAAAGCATGACACATGCATACTATATACAAACATCCTAGCTATGCAGGAAAATGCTGAATACCTGCCTGTAGTTCCTTTTGTCCTTGTTTGTAACAAAGGAACCTTGTTACTTTTCAAAATTATAGAAAAAATAATTGCTTCTGAAAATTGCTGCAGAACTTCAATAGAAGTTTCAACAGAAAAGGAATAATATTGTTAGATCTATAGCCTATGTGTGAAACCACTGAAGTACAAAGGAGGGAAAGTTATTTTGTCATGACTTGTACTTATACATTTGATATCGTATTGCTTTTTCAGAAACTGCAGCTGGATGGAATTGCTGAAAATGTTCTAAAAATTATACAAATTCTCTGTGGAAATTCTCATGAAAAAAACATGAGCAAAGTAAATTGGTTTAACTTGAGGGTAGGTATAAAACAAGGTTGTCAGTTACACTGACCCTCTTTAACTTCTATGAAGAAATGTTAAGAAAAGCCTAGAAACTAAAAAAAAAAAATGTTATCATTATTAGATGGAAAGAATAGCCATCATTTCTTGACAGGTGATGCTTCCCTGAGTGGACATTGCACAGAAATTTCAGCAAAAAACAAGCAAAAGCATAATATTCAAGTCTAAAGGTTTGTGAAAGTACAAAAAGAGAAAAACTCTCTTAAAATGGTTGCAAGTCAGTGCAAAGATTTGATAAAGTGTGCTGAGCTCTTTGAATCCAACGCTGAATGACACAATCACCAGAGATGCTAATAATTACGAGAGATGTAATTCTCAGCTGTTGCTCTTGGGAAAACCTGCAACATTTTGAGACAAGCATATACCATCATAACATCTTGTGCAGAAGAAAAGAAACCCTTTGTCCCCAGCATATTTGTACAGGTATCAAGATGTGAAGAGTAAGAGACCAAGTGTCAAGCAGTCTTCTGCCCTGGTGTATCCTTACTCTCAGACATCATAAAATCTATACTATACTTTTATAGTTCATCACTCTCTCGAAGTCGTTGTGGAATTGAGTGATGCTTTATATACAGGCACTAAAAAACCCACTGCAGCTAGTCATTTACATCAACTATGTAAATTTTAGTCAAACAATTTAAATTTGAAAAGGAATCGTGACTACAGAGATAATGTATTCAGTCTGCTTTTGCTCATGTAGGAATACTATTTATGCTGTACCATATTTCCATACACTGTTTGATTTGTAAAGTTAAACATTTATGTCATTTATTGATATAATTATTCCATGTCTTTGGAGAATTAGTGAGCACTGATCAATAGTTTGGAGGTTAATCAGTACTTTACTACTTGACTCTAGTTAAATTTAGTTCAATTAAGCAGAATTGATGCTAATTGCTGTCCTGATTGAGCAGTGGTTATTACTGTATTACCATATTACCATTCACTATCAGAAAGCTAAATCAGTTCCCCAAGAGACAACTCCGTAAAAGAGTTATAGTGACATAGCATGCCCCAATCAAAAAGTCTATATTGTGATAACATATTTACATAGAAATTTTCCTGCTGATACAAATTAGAAACTTGTATTATTTTTAAGACTAGACAGCATATATCCAAGACATAAGTGAATGCACACCAGAGTAAAGACAAAAAAAATAAATAAATTGACACTAAAGCAAATTTCCATTGCATCCATGAATAAAAAGACCTTGTATTTTCAAGATTTGGTAGAATAATACACAAAGAAACATATTCTTACCTTGGAGAGAGACTTGAGAAACTACCTTTTCTGAAAGGACTTAAGCATTTGAAAATACGATTTTTTCCAAGTTTTTCACATACAGACTCTGTTCTAGTTCTTTTCCTCTCTTTTCCCGTATTCTTTCTGTCTGTTTAGGGGCCAAGGGTGGATGTAGGTGTAGGGATCAAATCTGTGCATAAAATTTGTGCTGCACTTTTAACTAAATGGGGTAACAATTCAGTGCTTCTTAATACTGCAACTATACATATTTTTTATTTAAAAATAAAACATAAAAAAGCATAAAGAAGTGACACAAAAAGAAATATAATTGTGTCTCAATTGTATTTGCTGAATAGTTTATTTCATTTTGTTGTTTTCCTCCTTCCACTCTCCTTTTCTGAAAGAAATCCTAGCATCTGTAATAGCTAACAGTGACAAAGGAGCAACACTTTAGGTTCTCAAGCTGGGTACAAGCATTAAATAATTAATCCTTGTATGAGGGTCCCTTCTCTCTTAAGTTAGAAGAGTACATTTATTCAAAGTGTTTGTATTTGTCAGATCATCTGGTGAATAGAGTTCTACTTATCCAAATGTATATGGATAAAGTGAGATTCATTTCTCAGTTCAGCACAAAGCTATACATAAGAAGATAAAAATATTATTATTCTTCCTATTATATCTCTCTCAAAAGTTATTCTATCCTAGGAGACTTTCTCCTCCACTTTCCTTAGATCAAGACATTTTATCTTTCAAAATTTACGAAATGTGTGTTACATAAGAATACTGCACTGATATGTGTGGGGGGTGGGGGGATGTTTGGTTTGTTTTTTTAAAAAAAACTTATTTTAAATCTTTCACATAAAATATTATCTTTTGCAATGATTATTATTTAAGGTTCAGTTTTGACATAACTTACAATAGAATTTATCTCTGTTTACAAGTTGTAATTCTTATGGACAGACAAAGAAGGTGGATGTGTGCCCTTTGCCAGCCTTCTTCCTCATATGTTTACTTCAGAGTAAAAGAAATCATGAAACCCAAAGAAATAAGAAATAAAACCAAATCCTAAAAGCACCTTCCCTCCACCCCTCCCTTCTTCCCTGACTTAACTTTACTCCCAGTTTTCTCTATTTCCTACTTCCCAGTGGTGCAACAGGATGGGAAATAGGGGTTGCAGTCAGTTCATCGCATGTCTGCCACTCCTTCCTCCTCAGGAGGAGGACTGCTCACATTCTTCCCCTGCTCCACCATGGGATCCCTCCCTCCCACAGGAGATGGAAACAAGGATGTTGGTTTTGATTTGCTCAGGTGCTGTAGGTAAACATCTTTCAGGCTTTGCAATACCAAAGGTGATCCAAAGAGAAGAACAGTAATAGTTTGTTGTTATTTCACTAAGAGTGCAAATGTTTGGGGGTTTTTTAATTCTGTAAATATTTAAACTACATTAAATTAATTTTGTACAAATTCTTTGCAGTGGGACAGTATATGAAATGTAAGATACAATTCTAAGAAAAGACAATGTTTGGATTTATATAAAATGTTTTCTAATTTTATTCTCCATTTCCATTTTTATCCATCATTTTTTGTACACATTTTTGGTAAATTTCCAATGTTCATGCGGTGTTTTGCTTTTGACTTTTAATATATTTTACTTTCAGGTTTTCTAAATTATCCTGCTCGCTTATCCAGAGTAAAGAGACAAACACACATTACAAATCAATCTAAATGCAGAGAGAATCCTTGCCAGCAGATGCCTCTGCTCCTTTTGGAAATGATAATAAAGGTGGCCCAAGACTCAAAGCAGATATTCCAGTTTGGAATCCCATTTCTTAGTCTCTCTGTTTAAGATACAGAAGTTTGCAGCCCAGCTAATGAAGCTGAGGTCAGTCTGTTGTAGCGAAAATCTCAACTCTTCCCTCAGAAAGAATCTAAAACAACAAAAGAAACAAAATAGACCCATGTCTTCCTCGCTTCTTATGAACTTCTATTGGAAATCAAATTCACAATAAAACTTTCATTCACCTCCCTGACACCAGCTGTCATTTCCTGATAGACTTACAGAAGAGTAACTATATGATGACAAATATACTCATCATGCTCCCCAGAGATGGGTCTAACTTGGATTTAGTCAAATAAAACAGACTCTCAGTACAACAGACTGTCTTTCTCAACCATGAAGAGGTGACAATTGCTCTTGGGTTGATGGTCATCATTTTGACAGCAATGGCAAAATGCAGACCTACAGCCACCCTACCATATCGGGTTTAGATAAACTGACTGGGTTGGACCTTGCCTGTCAGATTTTTTAGAATTTGCCTTGCATCTGAATAAAAAACAGAAGATTATTGGCTGGACTTCCCTTTGT
The DNA here is from genome assembly GCA_013396775.1 of Cephalopterus ornatus. Lineage (NCBI taxonomy): Eukaryota > Metazoa > Chordata > Aves > Passeriformes > Cotingidae > Cephalopterus > Cephalopterus ornatus. Next base: position 150,418 of record VZRE01006754.1, read on the forward strand.
AAAAAAAAAAAAAAAAAATATATATAGAGAGAGAGAAAGATTTGCAGTTATGTATACATCGAGAGAGATGTCGAGTGCGTAATTTAGAGAATGTATTCATATCGAGAAATGAGCAACAAAGGTGTGTTGGATACGAAGAATAAATGCAAGCTCTCAAAAGATTTTCATAAGTCATGTAAGCTTATAAGAAGCATTAGGACTTTTAGATGCCTAATTTTACCACAAGCAACCTTGGAACCTTTGGAAGTGCACAGAGCTCAAACTGTAGTCAGGCATCTTCTCTGATGTTTAAGTCAATTAATTACTATAAACCTGCTGGAGTTTGATGGATTTATAAGAAAAATATGTGCTTTTAATGTTGTACTTAAACCCTTCTGGGATTTTTCTAGTGAATAAGTCTTTTTATTGGCAAGATGTACTTTCTTGAGCAACTGATATGATTTGCTGGCTTCTGAAATGATTTTTTCACTCCTACCATTGCCATCCATTTTTGTTTATTTAGAGTCAGCCTAGCTTTTATAACTGGAAATACTCATGGCTAATAAAACCATATTAAGATAGTACTTCACAAAAAGTAGAAAAATGAATAGAATAGGAGCGATTAGCATAAAGCTGTGTAATCAAAAGTTATTTTGAATACTTGTTCTTTTGATACATTATTGTTCTTATATTGGAACCAGTATAAGTACATTATTATCGTTCATCATGAGAGCAATGAGGTGATAGGTAACACGCATATTTGTATATGCATGTCTCAGCACTTGGCAGAGTATATAGAGTTATTGCACAGCATTTTCTAATTTTGGTTGCAGATTATTATGGTTCAAATGCATAATTCTTTATTCTAGTTTAATGTAATGATTCACTTATTTACAGAGAAAATGTAACAAATATAGAAAAACTATCCAATGATGGCGAGCAAATAGATGAGACAGACTTGTTTTGTCCTCTCTGATGCTGTCTTGTCTTCCTTTGTTAGCCTATAAGGGGTTTAAAATTCTTCAAGGGTCCTCAGTAGTATTCCTATACAGATGAGAAATCCATATTGGCAGGAGACTGATTAAGGCATTCTTCAGTCTAGAGGTTATGAATAGGAAGAACTGCTGAGATAAATTGGAAGAGCTGATGGTGATGTTCTGATTTGTGTGGGGACCGCAGTAGACTTCAGTGTCTCTAGTATCACAGAGTAAAAGAATAAGCCTGCTCAGTATCTATTCTTCAGTTTCTATGTTAGCCTTTTCTTCCTGTCTTTTTTTTTTTTTCATTTCCAGGACATTCTAAATCTCTGGGTATAAATACCAAAAATGTCAGTGAAAAAAATTAAGGGATATTTTGCTTTCTAGAATAATATATATTATCATCATATTTAAGGACACAGTTAGCTCCAGAAGTAATTAATTATAAGTCCACTCATATGCATTAGGTGAACCTATATTTTGTCCAGCAAAGGCTTTAATTTCTGGATAAAGTGACAGTCAACTGTTTTCTTGACTTGCATATTGGATTATGTTGTGCCTTCAAATGCATATTTAATTTCAAGAACATCCTAAATCTATTAAGCACGTGCTTATCTTTCATTAACTTTAATCTAAGCTCTTCACAAGGTTATAGTTTGTTGCAACATTTATGAAGTTTCAGCAAATTCCTACTGAAATAAGTGAGCACCTCCAAAAATATGCCTCCAAGTACAAACTTTGAATAAGAAAAAATAAAAATAAAAAAGCAGACAATTTAATGTAATTGCTCCTCAGATTGTGCCAGGCACATAGTTCACTTGTGAACAACAGCACCACAAGCCTTCACATAGCTCAAAAAGCTGTAGGTTTTACCATTTTGAGTAATGTGCATTTTGGAAAGTCAGTGTACTTACTCTGTCTGTGGCATTAGACCTTTTGGGATAACAGATGGGAACAGCAATTTTTGAGCTTTTTATCCTTTCAGCTAACATTGCCTGACATAATTTTTTAAACTTGAAGATGTTGGAAAAAAAAAGGGTATTCACGTGTCAGATTTTGGGAATAATCTGCCTTTAGTAATTTTGTGCTGTTAAAGCAACACAAGTCTTTTGCTCTCTAACAGCTGTGCAGTGAAGAAATCTCCTGTTCACATTTCTCCATCCTTTTGAGAAATCTGGGACAATTTTTGGAATCACTGCAGCATGCACTGAGGAACATCTGTCAGCTGACGCATCAGCAAAATCAGTTTAACTACTTACATTGAAATTAAAGGGCCAGCAAAATAACACCCCTGCTTGAAAATATTAAAGATGTTAGTTAATGCATTCTCAGGCTATGGTATTTTAAAGTTATACAGACTACTCCTCTGAAATATTTTGGAAAGCTTTCAGAAAAAAAGAAACCATATGTAAAGCAAAATACGGTGTCTAGAAAACATATCTTTAAGGTGCGCAAGTTTTTCATTCCTTCTATATTTTGTATTTATTTTCATTTGCATAAAATAAACATTAGGATCAAATGATAATGCTACACTTTTGCACTTTTTTTTTACCTAAAGTAATTTCCACATGGGAATTCAGCAGTATTCCAGCAATCTTGGAGATTACTGTTCTCCTTATAACTGAGCTGTTACAAGATTTATTTAAAGTCAATGGTACAGAACTGACTAATAGGTTAACAGGTTGTTACAAAAAGGAGGTTGACAGAGAACCATAAATGCTCATCCAGATTCATTAAAATGGCTTTGAAAACTTTAATTTAAAAGGTCTAATAATAAAAACAATAAAGTTTAAAAATCTCCATCCCCTGAGAAGAGTGAAAGGATGTTATGAGGTTGACAATATTTAATATGCTCAAGGTGGCCCAAAAATATGAGCAAAATATATACACTGAAACTTATAGTTTCATTAAAATTGTCGTATTAGAAAAATATCTCCCTTGGTTCAACAGCTCATTAATCAAGTTTCTGACAGTTAGTGGAAGCTACACTGGTACAACGCAGTTGTGTATACATGGATATTGGAGATCATGGCTGAAATGTTACTTGATCAAATGCCAAAATATACAAGTACCACAATACAGTGCTGTAAAAGCTCTACTGATTCTGGATACTATCTGATGGGTCCTTACTTTTTCTTTTATTACTCTGAAAGCAAAGCAAGCAAAACCAGAATGCAGGTTATTCAGTTGAAATGAGAAGGGTGTATATGCACATAGTCCTAACATTTGTTAGGATCGAAATCTGAATGCGGGACAGCTAGTTCCGACTAATGACTTAAGACAAGGATTTTGGATGTTTTAGTTATGTTTTATATTATATGTTGTGAAAGACAGCTATTTTCTCCCCTTTTGTTCCCATGCTCCTTATTCCTCTTTGCTCTTTGTTCCCTTCTGCTTGCAAATGTTATGGATGTGTTTCATGATGCAACAGAATGTGTGTCTCAAATCACAAATCATGTTGATTTGGGATGGAATAGCACTATTGTTGGCAAGGTATGTTGCCCTGCGGAGTGCAACAAGTCCAATCACCAAGTGATTATTAAGCATCTCTGAAAACACCTGTACAAAGATCACTAAGTGTGGAAATAGGTGATTAAAATCAAAGTGAAGATGAAGTATGGTTTTTCTAGTTTTACTGCCTTAATATTTAAATGCATGTATTTGATTAAAGATTGGCCTAAGATTTTTCCCTTTGGTGTCTACTCAGCCCTGGTGAGGTCACATCTGAAGTGCTGTGTCCAGTTTTGGGCCTCTCCGTGTAACAGAGAAGACATTGGGCTCCTGGAGTGGGTCCAGCAGAGGGCAACAAGGATGACTGGAGGACTGGATGACTTATGAGGAAAGGCTGAGGAAGCTGGGCCTATTCAGCTTCAGGAAGAGAGGACTGAGAGAGGATCTCATCAATGTGTATAACTATCTGAAGGACGCGTATAAAGAGGATGGATCCAGGCTATTCTCAGTGGTACCGAGGAATAGGACAAGAGATAATAGACAGAAACTGGTGCATGGGAAGTTCCACATGAATATGTAGAACTTCTTAAGTGTGCATATGACAGTGCACTGGAACAGATTGCCCGAAGGGGCTGTAGAGTCTCCCCCACTGGAGATAGTCAAGAAATATCTGGACACAACCCTGTGCAAAATGCTCTAGGATGACCCTAGTTGAATAGGGAAGTTGGACAATAAGGTCCATTGTAGTACCATCCATCCTTGACCATTCTGTTATTCTGTGATTCTGGGATTCTATGTCCGTGCGTAGCAGTGCCAGGGTACAGACACTGCTCCTCTTAAGGCATCCCTGGCAGTCTGTGGGTGCCTCTGTTCTTTGGGATCTGTCCAAGATACAGAGTCACTTCAGCCTATTAAAATGTAAATTAGAGATAATTTAATCCTGCTCTTGAGGTAGGCCAGTCAAAGTGGTATCACAGTCTAGTAGTTGAAGGCAAAACAAGACACAAAAAATGAAAGGGGAAGCAGAATAATATATTCAAATGTAACTTAGTTTTTTGCACTTTTAAATGAAAGCTATAAGGTTTTTATTCCTCTGACAATTTTTAAATTAAATGGTGATTGAATGCTTTGTTTATGCTGCCTAGTTTAGACATGAGTTACTTTAGGTAGTTACTGAGCCTTGTGTAAGACGGGCAACTAGACAAACCCAAGTGGGTCTTCTCCAGTACATCTCTCATTAGCCTATTTCTCTTCCTGAAAGGAGGAGTGTCTTTGAATAGGCAACAGCTTCTAGTGGAGAAAATGCTATAGAGGGACAAAAACATTCGAGATACTTTCATCAATCGCAGGCTAACGGGAAATGTTCTTGCCTGTTATTGTAGCCCAGGTGAACTGTATGCTTGCCTGCAGATGTTGGGTGCAGACAGACAAGAGCTTCCTTCTCCTTCAGGAAGTTTGAGCAAAGTGATATCTGCTCTGAAAATTTTGCTTTGAGCACAGTTGAATTAATAAACTTCACTTACAGGCAGGATATACGAGTTGTACATATGGCAGTATTACATGGCTTCCAAGCAAAATTGGGCTCTTTTCTGCATCCTCAAAAGTTACATTATACATCTCTGAGATGATTTAGATCCCAAATTATGAGAAAAATTAAGAGAAAATAGACAAGTTTTTCACTGGTTATGTTTCCAGCCTGTCCTTACCCGTAAAAAGATTCACAAAATTAAATTAGCTCTATGAACTAGGTAGCACTTCAGAAATTATCTGTGCTATTCAAAAAAAACACACTATAACTTTATATCTGATATAAACCCCTCAATTCAGCTGCACAGAGGAGCAAAATTCAATTTCTGAGAGGATTTTTTTTCCCTCCATAACTGGGATAAAACACAAATATTTCAAATCTCTGTAGGAAAAGGCATGTGCCTCCAGCACCCAAAACCCGAGTATATCTCATCAAGAAAGTCACATTCTTGAAGCCCATGTTCCTAAGTAGTCCCTTGGGCAGTAAAACATTAATTCACAAGAGACTTTGAAACTATGTAGGATTTGCTATAAAGTTCTGCAAAACTGAACACATCTGATTTGTTGGACAAATGCCAAAAAGAAAAATGGTGCTTGCTCCTTTAAGTGGCAAAAGACAACTAAAAAGTGAATTGGAGTCAACAGAAAGACTTGAAAATACTGTCTATAAATGTTTGTAATATGGTTTTAGTATTTGTAAATTCCTGCTGTAGGTCTTTGTCTTTAACCATATCCAGGAGGCAAAACATTAAAATAGAAATAAATTATATAAAGATATTCTTGTGTTATTTTCATTCAAATTACATGGAAATCTGATTGCCCCTGGAATTTGCATCTGATGAGAAAAAAAAAACTCTCATTTATGATTTTAAGTCTGCAAGTCCAACAAATTGCAGAGTAATTCATTACAAAGCTAGATGTGGTCTTCAACTGAAAAGCTCCTATAATTTATTAAAGGAATCGTTTTGCCACATATGGCAAGAGAATTTTATTCTCTTTCACTCTCTTTCATTCTATACTGATACATTCTATCCTCTTTCATTCTGTACTGATGTTTTAGATACAACAACTACAGCACACAGATTCAGTGGCTTTGTTCATCCTGGAATTCCTGTACAACAGTCCTTTGCAGAGAAAATACAACACCTATTTCTTTTTTCCATTTTTTTTTTTTCATGAGAGGATGGAGCTGGCATTTGGAGGCAAAGGGAAAGAGGCTTGCTGTTGGGTGGTTATTTTTTTCTCTCTTTCCCCCTGGTCCCATGGAGATTAGTAATTTTATCCAGCACTGAATCACTGAACAGGAGTTGAACCTTACAGTGCGTAGTAGTAAAAAAATTTAAAAAAAAATGCACACCAAGGCAGTAAAAACTAGTTTCTCTATTTTGTGAAGCTTCATGCTGTACCAGAAGCGTAAGTAAATATAATTTTGTTGTCCTTATCTCCATATTACACACAAGTTGAGGGTTTGTCAATATTCTTCGAGGCTCTTTTGAACGTTTATCAGTCAGCATTGGCAGCTGTGACAGGATGACTGCTCACTGAATACCAAATGCAGCAACACAAAGCTGTCATTCTTCAACCAGTTACTACTTTGAAACGATTAGTTTAAAGATAAGTTTTCTACATATATTTAAGTCACACTTTCCACCATTTCTGAGTTCTAGGAGGATGTAAAATACTTTGATGCAAATTGTATCTGTAATATTAATCCTTCTGTGTAAGTGGAACTTTGTCTTGAAAAGGCATTCGATTGTTCCCTAATATATCACGATCTTATATATACTACTGTTTATACTAATGCTTATAATTAGTAAACTCTAAATATTTTTGATGGAAACTCACGCAGAAAGTAATGGCATTCTTAGATTAATATATGTTTCTTTACATATTTACAAGAAAATCCAATTTGACTTTTATTAAACAGAAAACCTGCACCGCACTGAATGCATAGAATGTCAAGGTTAGAGGTGCATAATTTCTCCAGGACTTGGAAATGCTTACTTCACAATAACTTAGGAGCTGAATGAGGGTACAGCAGGAAGAAAAATGCTTACTCTACAGAATTACAGATGTGCATTTAGAATAGAACTGTTTCCATACCATTATACATTTTTGCATCTGAAGTGGTATTTGTTTCTATGAATTCTCCACTGCTGAGAGGGTGAATGAATATAACTCAGGAGCTTGAGATAAACTGTGTTTGCTTTAAAGAAAGCCTGATCACATTAAAAGGTTTTCTAATCATCCCACAGAACATAAATGTAATGATGGTATCTATGCAGTGCAGAAATTATCCGCCTTTTAAAAAAATTGAGTGTTTTTGTCAATTACAACATACACTTACAACATATCTTGAAGATTAATTAATTAATTGATTACATTAATTTGGGAAGATGCTGGAAATGTTGCTTACATACTTGAATTTTCTTTTTATTCATTCATTCTTTAAATAATGTACTTTAATGATAATAACTGAGACAATCCACTTCCTTTTCTCTTAAAAAGGATCTGTTTATAAAAAAAATAATTGTGGTTTCAGTGTCTGAGAAAATAAATTACGAAAGGTTTCTAGGGAGTGAGAGAAACTGGTTTTTTAAGACATATGGTGTAAAATGTTCCATATAGCTAATGGCATTCTTCTATGGGTTCCTTGTAAAATATTTATCTAATTTAGCAAGTCATAGTCATAATTTTTTTTTGTTAATATTTCAAAACTTGTTTTTTTCATCAGTGTTGCTTTTCCTACATTCTTTAGTCTCATTACTATTTTGCTTGGTTCCAATTGGTATTGTTGCTGTTTCTTAGTTAGGTAAAGGCTACCCTTACACTAATTCTTCATCAGTTTTCATGATGCTGGAACTCTATCAAATGAATACAGGAAGAAAGAAAACACAAAGGAATGAATATACCTTTAAAGAAGATTCACTAACAATGTGAATAAGTAGGCCTGCAAATAACTTTATTGCATTTACTCAATTCTAGTCTTGTTTAATTACACCTTGAATTCTGTAAGCTTAAGTCTGTTGCTTCACTTACTTAGGCTTTTTCTTTTTCATCCAGCTTGTATATTATTGGCTGTTTTCAGATCTCTGTTGTTAAAATGGCAGAAGTTTAATTATTTCTTGATTTGCATGTAAAAACATGCAATTAAGAGGAAAACCAGGGCTGATGAAAACCACTGATTTTGGATCAAAAACAATGAATTCCTCCAACTGTGTTCATATTTTGTGTTGTTATAGTTATTCAGGAATCAGTTGAGTCATTATGTAAATATCTGTGTATCTTCAAGAGTTTAGGGGACCTTTGAATAGGTAATTAATTGTGGTAAACTTCTTATTTAAAATGGATTATTCATTATTTTCCCACTTAGTCTTTTTAGCATCATAGGAAGTAGGAGCCATAGTCATGGACTAGCACTTTTGTTGGATAAGCAGACTGTTGGAACAGCACATGGACCTTATTTGAAGCCGGCACAGTCTAAACGCAAGCTGAAAGGGCACGAGCAGACAGAGGGAACAAAGACAACTTAAAGCTTATTTGGAAGCTTCACTGACAAATCATCAGGAGTGTTATTTTCAAGCTTTTTATTAGAATTTGCATTGAGGGAAAGAATTTTGAGAGCTGAAGAGTGGTTAGTCCTTCTACTTCTTGAGACATGGCTTCCCAAGTGTGAGAAATAGTGTCTGTAAGTACTTGAAATTTAACACATGAGCAATAGAGGCAGGTATAAGCAGAAGTGGGAGCAAGTAATGAGTGAAAGGTGATAATACGTAGGAAGGCACATAGCTGTGAAGGTCTTTGAAAGTGAGGAAAGAAGCTTATGCTTGATTCATTGGAAAGGGACAAGTGGCAAAAAGAGAGTGGGTGCTACCAAAGCTTAGAAAATGTTCTTCAGAGCTGCATTAAGAGCGGGATGAAGCTGTACTTATCATAAGACAACAGAGGTGACAAAAGTCTGAATGTTACCTGCATCTGAATTTCCAAGTCCTTAGGGAGACCTGGCTCTTAAGGAGAAAAGGGATATCTAAAATGCATCTCCTGCAAGGCAATGAAGGGAGGGAATATAAAGGCTTGAGGGAAATACCTCTTGGAGGTATGCATGAAGATTGGTTTTTTCCCTGGTTCTTTGTTGTTTTATTTTAACTGATCCACAACAGTTTATTTGCGATTAGTTCTGCAATAAAGAGGTTCAATTTGAAGTTTTCTTTACACAGAGTTGTTTTCATGAGCCAAATGACATTTTAATGGACAAGGTCATTAAATTAAATAAAGTTTGGCTAAATAGAAAGTACATTTTCACCAGGAAATCACTCCAATGAAAAATCTTTGACTATCTTAAAGTGAATATTTTGTAAGCAATCAAATATCTGGCAGGGATTATCAAAAAATGTTTTTGAATGATTAGACATTTTGCATGCAAACTGAGTACTGCACAAAATGTCAGAAAAATATACTTTGAAGAATGCTAAAATTCTAATTTGTGTCTGTGTTGTCCTTACCATTTTTTTCATCACTACGTTTTTTTTCCTTTCAGCACATAATGCTAACTGTAACATAGACTACAGAGAACAAATGCACAAATATCATGCTGTAAGTAAAATATCTCTGTATTATTTCTGCCTCTGCGCACTATCAAGGACCATAGTTAGAGAGAGTATCTGTAAACCTTCTTTTAAGTGACCTTGGGTTGCTTTAGGAAATCTAGTTAAGACTTTGCAATAATAATAAACATGGACTAATAAATTCTGTAGATAACTTTGAAAAAGCAAGGGAGAACCTGAAGAAATTGGTAATGATCTTCCTCTTCATAGAAGCTTTGAATCACAAAGCTTAGTTAGTCACTAGAATTTGCTATAAAGTATTGGTAACTACCACCTTTACAGTCCTAATGTGTGACAGACTGTACTTGGCTGGAAATATTTGTGATTCTGGGGCTCATCTCTCATAGAAACATATAATCATTCAGGTTGGAAAAGACCCCTATGATCATCAAGTCCAACCATTAACCTAGTGCTACTAAGTCCACCACTAAACCATGCCTCTAAGCACCACAACTACATGTCTTAAATACCTCCAAGGATGGTGACTCGACTACTTCTCTGGGCAGCCTGTTCCAGTGCTTGACAAACCTTTCAGTGAAGAATTTTTTCGCCCTAATACCCAATCTATACCTCCTCTGGCACAACTTTAGATTGTTTCCTCTCATCCTATCACTTGTTATCTGCGAGAAGAGAACGACCCCACCTCTCTAGAACCTCCTTTCAGGTTATAGAGAGCAATAATGTTCTCCCAAACCTCCTTTTCTTCAGGCTAAACACCTCCAGCTTCCTCAGCTGCTCCTAATAATACTCATGTTCAAGACCCTTCACCAGCTTTGCTACCTTTCTCTGGACATACTCCAGCACCTCAATGTCTTTCTTGTAGTGAGGGGCCCAAAACTTATCACAGGACTCGAGGCATGGCCTCATCTGTGCTGAGTACAGAGGGACAATCACTGTGGTTCCATGGCCACACTATTTCTGATACAGGCCAGGATGCCATCGGCCTTGTTGGCCACCTGGGCACACTACTGGCTCATGTTCAGACAGCTGTTGTCCAGCACACCCAGGGTCTTTTCCTCTGGGCAGCTTTACAGCCACTCTGCCCCAAGCCTGTAGCTTGGGGTTTATTGTGACCAAAGAGCAGGACTTGGCTCTTTGGCTTGTTGAATCCCACACGACTGGCCTCGACCCATCCGTTCAGCCTGTCCAGATCTCTCTGTAGAGCCCTCTTCTCCGGCAGCAAATCAGCGTTCCCATCTAGCATGGTGTTTATTGTCTGTGAACTGACTGAGGCTACTCTCAATCCCTTCATCCACATCATTGATAAAGGCATTAAACTGAACTGGCTCAACACTGAGCCCCAGGGCACGCCACTTGTGAACAGATGCCAGTTAGACTGAATTCTGTTCACCTCAACTTTTTAGGCCTGGACATTCAGAAAGTTTATTATCCATCAAAGAGTACTCCCCTATGAGCTATGAGCAGCCATTTTCTCCAGGAGAATGCTGTGGGAAACAGCGTCAAAGGCTTTGCTAAATTCCAAGTAACATCCACAGCCTTTTCCATTTATGGTTTACAACACTTCCTGGTGTACTATTACAACTTCGGTATGGTTTAATTGACTTCCATATTCACTAGAAATTCAAAAAGTCTGGGGGTTTACATTTTTCAGAGTGTTGTCACTGTTTTGCATATACTTACTTCCTTCTTAGTTAGTATCTGTTGCTTAGATAGCCTACTTTTCTTTGAGATGCATTTTTCAAGGATGATTGTTGTGTTCTTCGTCTTTGGTGTCTCTGGATGTTTGAACTGCACTGCTATAACAAGTGATAGACTTCATAAAACAATTTGCCCACCACTTCTTTCCTTATACTACTTTTTATGGGGATAATTTGAAATGCGTTTGTCATTTCAACCCTCTGATATTTTTCTAAAGACCAGTCTACTCATTCTGGGGGTAAATCATCACCCTGCAACCTACCCATAATAAGCTTAAAAATGAGTTGCCAGAATAGATGACATGCCAGATTTAGATTCAGAACTTGAGGTACCGAAGAGGAAAATAAACCATGCCAGCACAGTACCACTGATGAATTAATGTAAAGATCCTGCTCTGTCCCTTTCATACCTATCTCATCTTTAAAAATATGCTCTTAGAGACTGAGATCTGAAGCAGGTGGTACAAGTATGGGTTAGTGGGTTATAGCCTTTAATTACCTGTCATATCCTGAAGGACTAATGACAATCTACCACACAGATACCTGCAGAGATCATTATTTTCCCTTTTCAAAGACTAATTATCTCTAGCATGATGAAATGTCTCATCGAGCACACAGAAATTATTACTTCAGTTTAAAAATTAAAAATCATGAAACAAAGATGTTCTGCTTTTTTCTTAGCCATGGTTTTATTATGTTTCTCTATGATTGATTGTTTTGCATAAAGATTGGATTAACATATGCGAAAATATTAACTGGAATATGTTCATGAAGTGCTTTCACTAGAGCCTCTTCATCTCAATTACATGAGACACTGGTGCATGGGATCGTTCATATTACTGGTTGCTAAATGAAGTAGGTGAAGCCTTAGGCAACACAGTACCACAGAATTACCTAATGTGACTATATCCTAAAGCAATGCATGCCCTGCTACATCTTTTGACTAAATTGTCTCATGAATATGCAAAATGTGGTTAAATTGTGGAGAATGCAAAATTATTTACAATTCAAATACCATCACCCAAATACATATTAAAATTAATGACTTTTGGATAAATGCTAATGAATAGGAAATAATTCTGCTTTAACAATAATAATCGTACATCAATAATTGATGTATTTTTCTTTTGAAAATAAGTAGCTTCATTTCCAGTTAGAATAGAAAGAATGCCTCACTAGTTACTTGTACTAAATGGTCTTTTATCAGAGCTTATATTTATGCCTACAAATAATTTCATGTTGCTTTTCTGCTTGTCAGCATGACCATAGTCAGAACTATTTTATGTAGAATTAGGTTTTGCACATACAGATCAATACCTTGGCACAAAGGTATGACACATGACTAGAATGGGTGTGCTAACTGCCAAAAATTCATAAGACAGGTATCGACCAAAAAAGGAAAAGTAGATATGTTTCACCATGTTTGTTTGTGTATACTCTTTGGGGGGGTGGATGAAGCTCTAAATGATGGAAGAAAAACACATGAAATCAGGAATTTTCTGAAGTTATCAGTTCAAAATGCACACTTACACTCAACACTGGAACAGCACAAACCATGCACCATACGTGCTTCTGCTTTCGACGGCTAAAATGACAAACCACTGGCTACCAACTGTGAAAAATGGTTAATTTCCATATCAAGTCAGACAATTTAACATGTAATATGGTCCAGTAGAACAGGGACTTCTGTGAAATACCTTAAGTAGGAAAGAAATTACTGAAAAAGTCAATTTAGTTATACAGACGTGTTCATAAATAACTTAGAATCACTGAGAAGCATGAAAAGAGTTCTTTTTTAGCAAATTCACCATGTTCTGCTTTTAAAATTCCAGTTAATGATGGATTAAGCAGATTTCTTGAATCACTCAGGTAAAAAATGTGAGAACAGGACTTAAGCGAAAGAGGATCCTCCATTTCACTTGTCATTAACACTGAACTTTAATTTTGGCTTTACTCTACTGGCAACTAAAAAAAGGTCAGATTTTTCTAGGTAATGTAGTCTGCAAAATCTCATTACTTCATAATTGTTTGGTCAGACTTTTTAGAGACACCAGAAATGGCAGAAAGAGTCATTTCCATTTAAACATCGGTGGAAGTCAGCCTGTGCTCTTTTTCTGTTTTTTCTCCCCTGAGGCTCCCTGCCTGGCTAGGCTGCTGTTTCCCAGGGCCACTGACTGCTAGAGGAAGGCAGCTCCCGTCCAAACTGTCTTCTGAAGCAGTTACATGGAATCAGGCACCTGGGAATAAACTGCAAATTTCTGTTTCTCCTACAGCAAATTGTTCAGAAATCTCCTTTTTTTAAAATCTCATATTTGTGTTGCCTTAGTCCAGTGCTATTAGGCCACTCTGCCCATCTATGCTTTAACAGATTTGTGATCATTTGAATGCTAAAGAATATAAAGAATCTCTTAATCCTATAAATCGCTTTCAGACCAAACATCACAATGCATAGATGAGGCCCAGTGATGGATACATTTCATACTTTATCTTCAGAGGGTCCAAAGAGGAATACATCAAAAAATAAAAAAAATTTGCCCAAACCACCCCCCCACCATTTCCCCTGAAAAAAACAAAAGCCAAAAACCAGCCTAAAAAAAAAAAGCACACTGTGAAAAAAACTCAAACCAAAAACCAAAGTCAGAGTTTCCAAATAAATACCTTCTTCTTTGTTTCTTGTTAAAACTTAAATACTTCAAGCCACTTAAAAAGAACACCACTTTTTGCAATTCACTTAGTTTGAGCAGTGAAAATAAAAAATATACTCTCGATACAGTAAGTGTATAGGTTTACAGTGTATATATTCCTATATAGTCATTTTCAAATCTTTTAAATGTGTTTGCAGAGTGCTGCAGAATTTTGATCATGAATGAGGCAGGGCAACATTCAAATCCAAAAACTTTGTGACATTCAAAGTCACAAAAAATTTTCTGCTTATGACCTTGGTAAGCCTTGAAAATGTTTGACTTTCCAACAGTTCCTATGAAAAATGTATACATGATGAAAATATTTTTTAAGGAAATAAATTAAAGCAAAGCATTTAAATAATTTCTTTAAAGGTAGAAATAAACTTGCCCATCTCACTTTTTCACAGAAAGAAAAGGTGTCTGATTAAATGTTGTATTTCATGCACCGGAAAGCATGCTTTCAGTAATCCAAATCTTTGATCAGCTAGAAGCTGACTGGAGACCATGCAGTCCTTGGAGAGCAAAATAAATGAAATGTCTCCAAACAGCTGAAAACCAACTTAGTCACTTAGGGAAGTGATAAACCAGGTTTTGAATTTGATTTTGCTCATGATAAAAGTGCTCTAGTAATCTTTAAAAAAAATTGCAGGACATAGAGAAAACTCAAGCACTCAGTAGGTCATCTCAAAAAGCAACAGATTGTGAGGCTGAAAGATTATGTTACTCAGAAAATGTTCTGTAGTCAGACTTCTGTGATATAATAAATTGATATGTAAGTGGTTACTTTCTCATGCTAATTTCTCTGATCTGAAGTCAGTTTTATATACAAAATGTGAACTGCGAGTATTGTGCTCCTCTTATTATGTTCCTCTTTGCAGTTCATGTCTATATTTTGTTAGTTTTAGAGTGTAAATATGTTCAACTTCATACTAAATCAATTTAAAGTAGTTCCATCAGTGCGTGAGAGTGTGATTCAGGACACTACTGAGAATAAATAAGGGAATAAAATAAGTAGCTATTTTGGCTATTTTTTATGGTGAGAAAATGTGGAGGTGATGGAATGAACACAGATTCTTTGTGGTGTTTGTTTTGTTTGTTTTCTTTTTTCCTTTCCTTGATAGTCCTAACATAGCGCAGTGTGTGTTCCTTCAAAACACTGGAACAAAAGAGGATCCGGAACTTGTGCCATTACATCTTTCAACAGTATCTTGTCCAAATGTTGTCTGAGGAAATAATGTATGTAGCAGTAAAATCTTAAAGCACCAGTGTAGGGCAAGGGTTTTATGTGAGTAAATTTATGTATTCTACTCAAGTTATCAATACAGTTCCTTCAGTCTTGGTAAAAAAAGATGTCTCCTAATGCTAGTCTAGTGACTATCAGAGCTTGATCTGTAGCTTTGGAAGTTTTCAAGATGACCAGCAAGGGTAGGGCACTGTCGGCATAGCTTTCAGCCTTTGTCAGGAGGGGAATGGGAATTGCAGAGATAACACCGGTTAAGTGTTAAAACCAGAACTGCTCATTTAGCCATCATTATGCTAATTTGAAATTAGTTGAAAGCAGTAAAACTGAATGCACTATAGGGAGGCTATTCTTGGCCTCCTGACCTTGTAAATAATGTTCAAAGACCTGGATGCACCAGTATTTTGACTGGGTTAGACTAGAAATCAGATTTGGCTATGTCCTGCTCTCAACTTCAGAAATGTGTCCAGAAAGTTTAGGTTGTTGTGCTACAGTGAATAGCTTGATGAACCTTTTGGAATACCTGAGGTAGTTTTAGTTGCTTGCTTGTCCTCTTTAAAACTTTACTCCTACTATGGACTACTCTTTTCATTCCAGGGTAAGCGTTCAATACTCTGAATTACTTCTTATGTGTTTATCATCAGAACCCTGAGGACAAAAGGATGCAGGGGAGTGTGCAGTGATATAAACCAATAGGGATCAACATGAAGCCATAACTATGTCTGACCTAACAAACTCTCATGAAAGTCAGTGCTAATTAGCATTATGTTGTGACAAAATGAAAAGACTCTGCAACTTTAAGCCCCACATTATTCCCTGTGCAAGTTTCCTGGGGCAGCATCAAGAAGCATGATGCAAATGCTATCCAAAGTCTTAGACAAGGGGGATGCTTGACCTTGCATCCCAGAATGTTTGTCTGGAGGGATGTACAGGAGTGAAATATAGAAAAAATGGCCATTGAATAGGTTTGAGGAAAGCATTTTCATTTATATGTGTCAAAAAGTAATTATATTTACCTTAACAGTAAAGACAAAATCATTAGCCCAGTTTTCATCTCTTCCTATGTGTTTACTTTTTGGGGGTACTTTGAGACATGTAGAGGTTGAAATATTTTTAACCTCCAGCTATGACTTTCCTACCATATTCAAAGAACATTTCATACAAACTTGTCTATTTGATAATCTCAAAAAGGAAGAACATCATATCCACCATATCCTCTTTACAGAGATGGAAGTATCTGAAGCACAGATGAGCAAAATTACCTCTAAAGGTTAGATGACCTCTCAACATCCAGGTTAGATAGTGGGGAATAGACTACAACTCCAGTCTTCTGACTCATAAACCATTATATTTCAATGTATTTCTCTGTTCTCTTCTTACTGATTCTCTGAATGGGAGCTGTAAACCAGCACAAAGCTTTTTATTTGTATAACCTTTCCCCAATTATAGTACAAAGATTTGTCAAGCATCCTAACATGTCCTCCACTGAAAGAGTTCATAACAGTAGTTTTACATTCGTAATCTGAAAGTTTAAAAATAATTCTTCGTGGTGAGTTGGCAACCAGGGATGATAAATAAATAAAAGAATTATGAGGTACATGTTCTGTCAGCAATGGAAACAAGCAAGTGAACAGTATCATTTGTCACCATACTATTGCCACTTGGGTAAATAATGCCTTGGGAACAATCCCTTAGGGATCAATTAAAAATCTGCCCCATATTATAATGAGCTCAAGCTCCTTCAGCCATGGTATGCAGCCTAATGAAGAGCAAAAATAGGAAATATAGCTGATACAAGAGTTTTTGTGCTTAAGTCATCTACATTCAAGTAAAGTGAGAGGCAAAAAGAACATACAGTAAAGACTAGATTCGTTAGAAGGACTAAATGCCTCTTTAGGCAAGTATTTCCAAGAAAAGGTACTTTGCTGCAGATTCACTAGAAGAGAAATCTTTTCTTTCGGCTAGGAGAGAACCCAGCACTCTGAGTGAAGGGAAAGGAAAAATTACATGAGAGTTAGACACAGTTTCATTTTGGCATTGGATGTTTCCCAGATCGCTATTGAGTGTGCTGGTGTCTGTGAATGTTGTTCTTCAGCAATTATCCCTTACAATGGCATTATTCTGCACCTAGAAACATGTTCATTTCTAAATAAAATAGCTAAAGAAGAAGAAAAGAGACACCTAATGAAAGGAACTTTGTCATATGCAGGAAGAGACTCAGAAAGAGATACGGAAATATAATCTGGAGAAAGATAATACTTAAAAAATGCATATGACATGTAGCATGTAAAAAATAGAGCTACCAGAGTGCGAAATGACAGGATGAAGTCAAGATTTAGAGAATTACTGAAATTTTGCTGAAAAAAGTACAGACTAGCAGTGAGGGGAAACCTGAGCTAGAGGGAAGACTTTCTGTATTGGAAAGGAAGAAGAAATTAGGAATTAATTATGTAAACCATACTGTTTTTTAAAGACGGTGATAAAGAGCAATAGTGAGAAAAAATTATGAGAGAGAGCCTGAGATCAAAGGGTGAGTTCTTAAGAAAAGAGAGAGAACATTTAGGTGACATGACACTAGGTCATATGTGATGTGTGAAACTGTATCTATAGTCTCGTGACAAATACATATAACAGACCTAAATCAAAAATACAGCCTTCTGTCTGGGACTTACTATATGATCAGCTTGGCTTCATCTGGAGTGACTGTATTTGAATAGGAAATTACTTTGGTCATTAGAGAATCATTTCTGTAAATCATCTCTGTTTTTCACTTTATCTCTACTACTGTTCTTTTGGATTTTAGTCCACCATGAGAATGGGAAGAATACAAACAAATAAAAACTGGGGAAAGTTAAGATCTGTGTAAGTAACACAGTGCTGTCATGTCAGTAAATACAAACACACAGTCATAACTAGGTACAGAATTTCAACATTATCTAAATAAATCTGGATAAGCACAGAAGGTCAGGAATGGTTTGTTTTTTAAGAGGCTGATGAACTTTTGATGGAATAAAGAGCAGCTGAGAATTTGTAGGGACTTGAGCAGCTGCTGAAAGCAAGAAAGTAATCAAGACTGTGGGCATAGAGTGAACATTTGTCAAACTGACAGCACTGGAAACTGGCATAACCTCTGTACTCAAGCAACAAATATGGTGTGAGGACCAGCAGTATAAACTTCCTCACAATTACATTCCTTAGAAATGGAAAGTAAAGTGAATGGAAGAAGAGATTCAGACTCTAAACCCATTCCCATTTTTTTTTCTTTTTCTTTTTTTTTTTTTTAATCCAAGCACACACATGTCTAACTAATAGATCTCACAGTTTAGAAATGTTCAAACTGGAAAATAGACTTAAAATATACTTTAATTTCATAGAGGCTCTAACAATTATAACGAGTATAGTGTTTGTTGATTTCAGCCACATTTGAACTACTGACCCAGACAGAAGAAGATTAATTTACAACTGAACTCTTTCAAACAGTGTAGAACATGGAGATTTAGCCGATTATATTTTTCGTAACTAAAACAAAACAACACTGCTGACATTTAATTAGCTCAATGAAATTATTTTGTATTTTCTGAACTAACAGTTGTTTTCTAGAGGTTTATCCTAGCAGTGAAGCCATATTTCAAATTTAGCCAGTAGGGATTTAAATTTTTTTCCTCCTTGGTTCCCCCTATTATTACAAGGATGAAAATATACAGAGATAAGGCATAGGAAAGAGCATTCCTGTGTCATAATTTAATTATTTATTAAAATTATTTTATTATCAATTAATTATAAAATAATACACATAAAAGAGACACTCCAAAGAATTTTTTTCAAAGACTTACCATTCAAAAATTAGAAAATACAAAAAATACTACAACTATGCTACCATTTATAATCAGAAGAGTATGCTTATTTTTTAAGTCTACTTAAAATACTGAGTCTCAATTGATTCTTACTTCAACTCTGTTTTCCCATATGCTGTGTTTGCATTTTTGGGTACATCACAACTGTACCATACTGTTCTCAGCTGTAAAATGGTAATAATAGTAGTTCTCAGAGTCATATCAATTCTTCATCTATTAATATCTTATTTAGTATTTCAGCTGGAAGGCGCTAACTGGGAATTAAACAACAAAAATTATGTCACTACATTTATGGTAGAGGAAATCTGCTACCTTAGACCACAGACCTACATCAGTCTTGTTCTTGTCCATTCTTTTAATTAAAGAAATAAGACTTCTCTGTGTATCATGGACATCTACTGAGGGTTATACAAGCATTTTTCCCGTGCAAATCTCTTCCACAACTTCGTGCACTGCACTACGATGATTGTCACTGTACACCACATGTTTTCTTACATTGTACCAGCATTTTGCTTCAGCAACTGGTATTTGTGTAAATCTGTGCTCCAAGGCCTATTGCCAGCATTGCTGATCAGAATCAGAAGGGTCACTTGGTTCTGAGGATCAAATCAGACTGGCTCAAACCAGCTGTTCTTTCCTTTTCAACAGGAGAAGTAGATTATCCATACTTAATATTTTTTAGTCTAGAATAGTCCCCCCAAGGTCAGTCAGCTGGCTGGGCCACACTCATGTGACTCAGAATCAATTGTCAAAATTAGTGGAAGTCATGTAGGCACACACAGCACTGGGATTTTCAGTCTGGACAAAAGAATAGTTTGGTTTTTCTCCCCACTTTTCCCTTTAAAAAAACCAACCAAACAAAAACAATCAACTAAACAAAGAAATAAAGCACAACCCCAACACAGTGAGGAGATGCATGATGCACCTGCCCACTAAAAAGTGGAAGTTGTGTTGCCACCTTAGGCTTTTCTGATGGACCTCTTTCTTTTTCAGTCCTAAAAAACTTACAGAAAATTTGATTCAAAACAGACATTTTAAATATAATTTGTAAAAAACTCAACATTCACTAGAAATATAGGCAGAAAAAGCAAAAAACTTATATCTTCTCCACATCCTTCCATTCCTGCTGAGCTCAGCAGGTTTTGTTCATGCAGTGAATGCCAGAGCATGACCCAGATTTATAACTTTTCCCAAAATTTGCAGACATTTCCCATGTAAAAGACATTGCTAAAAAATGTAGAGTTTGGCTGAGACTAACTGTTCTGTATGAGAGCAAACCTCTGAGTCCAACAGAGGCTTTAGAGGATTCAGGAAATTGTGATGGTCTGAATTTTTAAATGAGAAGAGAGGATCACACTCTATACAACTGCTGCAATAAATGGAGCACAACTGCAAAGCCCAAATTGTGAACTGCTCTATCCTAAAGAGGCAACAAATGCAGAAGGAGCGTGAACAATGAGAAGAATTGATCAGCCTTGTATAATTAAAAAAAAATAAAAATAAAAAGGAACGGTTGAGTGAAACAAAGGACATTCCTGAAAAACAGGAATTGGACTAAGAAATCTAGGATATAACATAAAAAACAGTTGTGGTGAAAATATAATCACTGTTTCCAAAAGAATAATCACAAGAGAGCAATAAACCTCTTTAATCCCTCACTAATTTTCACAGATCTATGCTCCCTATGAAAACAGATATATAAAGTCTGCTAACATTAAGCATATAAAAAACATCAAAAGCATAAAAGGTCACACAAAGTTCCAGAAGAAGCTTGCAGCTTTACCTTCATGTTAGTAAGAGAAAAAAAAAATCAGCTTAATTCTTTCATGGTAGTGACTTAGAAAGAAGCTTTTAAAACCAGTTCCCAAAAAGTAAAGATGATATTCAAAGGCAGGATGTCATTTTCAAAATCAGATTCGAACAGGATTACTTAATTAAAAGAGACAAATTAAAAATAGGAAATAGTACAGCTGGTGCCTAGGAAAAAAAAAAAAAGAGGGGTGGGATGAAGAACATCAGTAAATGTTGAGGAAAAAAAAAAGAAAAAAGAAAGAGATAAAAAAGTTCTCAGTAAATGTTGGCATCAAACAAGAAAAAAAGTGGAGATTTGGAAAATAATAATTTCTTAAAGACATGTAGGCTATAATTTTAGCATCAGAAATTCCATTAAGCATAGACAGAAAGAAAGAAAAAGCTCGTTATCAAATATTAGCTTTGAAGTATGGGTCTATGACAAAGGTACTGTAGTGGATGAAAGCCAGCAATATTCATGGCTTAATAATTTAGCATTTCTCTCCAAGGCACTCTCTAAAGTTGTATCAATCAAACCAAAAACGCATTTAGAAATAGGGTACATATGCAGAGCAAAAGACCGTGAAAGCAATCTGAATATAGAAAAGCTGGAAAAACTCCTGTCCAACTCACTTAAAACAGAAGCTCTCATTAAATGTTTGCCAAATATGTGCAACTGAGCTTATGGGCAGTGTAGGATGACAATATGTACCCTTTGTTATTTTTCATTTTATTTTTCCTGAAGGATTAGGTAACAGGAAAGAAATAACAACACTGAAATACTGAAGAACTGCAGTGCATAAGGTTGAAGGTTTCACTGGGTTCAACAGGTCCTGGGGGAATCAACTGCAGGGCAATTAAGGTATAAAGTGATTACAATTCCCCTTATTTTTCATTTTATTGGGAAAAATCATTTTTATTTCTCAGCTCAGAGCTGCATAGTGTGGATGATGATGTCCCATCAGACTGTCCTGACAAAGTCACAAGGCAGTGGGAATCTTGCAGCTGAACTTCAGGCTGACTCACACTAATGATTTTCCTTTTCCAAAACATTTTAAAAACAAGAACAAAGCACTACTGCTACACTTTCTAGGCTAATTTGTACAAAGCCATTGAATAGAAACGGACAGACAAGAAGATTTTTTCCAAGCCCTAGCTGATAATTACATTTCTAATGAATGGCTGTGAATGCTGAAAATTTCTAAAAATCAGGCTCTTTGTCCCAAATAGCAAACTATTCAACCAAGAATTTTCCATACATGAAACCCTTTTCTGTCTGTCCTGCAATAAGAAAGACCATAACTTTCTTCCTCTGCCCCACTGTTGTTTGTTTATTCTCCCCTATTTTCTACTCCTACACTTTTTCCCTCTATTCCCATTTCTCCTTCTTCTGTAGTGCTATTCTTGGTGGAAGGTCTTTTCAGGCATTCTTCAAGTATACCCTGTTCAGCTGAACACAGTCACTAGTGGTAGTGATTTCTTTTGTTTTCTGTCTTCTCCCCAACAGTGTGAGTAAAAAACACTAAGACAAGAGTACTAGCAGACAGGTTGTTTTTTCTACTCCTCAAAGCATTCTGTGACATGCCAATTTGATCACAGAAGTACACAAAATGACCACACAAATTTACAAAAATCTATTTTGAACCTCTATCCCAAAAGATCTAATTACAGTTGCCTGGGTAAAATACAGACACCCCATAATGCTTGTCACAAGGCATTCATCATCCCTTCCCGTTCTGTTATTCCTAAAAAGGTATTTAATGGAGCAGACCTGTCACTCATGTGCTCACTTCTATTAGCTTTGAAAATCTGAAGCCAAAAATCCATAGTCAGTGATAGGCTGCTCCATTATTACTTTGACCTGTTATCTATTCACAAATATTTCCCATTTTCATTATCAAATCTTCACCTGTAAACCAAGTGAGGAGATTTTAGGTTGTATTTATACTTGGTATAGAGTAAAGTGGTATTTTAGAAACACTTTTGGCATGCTCAAGTAAGGCAGTAAAAGCCCTTCTTTCTTTACCGTGTATCAGTCATATCTTCCTAGATGTATATGAAGCATACATCAAACTCTTTCAGAATAAAAGAAAAGAGTGAAGAACTAAAAATTTCTTTACTTTGACAGCATCTTGATATAGTCCAGATTTGCCAGCATGATGGGAATTGGAAATATACAGGGAAAGATTTGAGCAAAGGAAGCTGAGGTCAAACCCTGTGCTATGTCAAGGACCTCAAATGTAAAAAGAGATGTAGCTCCATGCAGCCTGAATAGAAAGACAATGAGATTTAAAAAAACCTGTACTTGGAAAAAAAAAAAAAACCTTAATAATAGATTTTTTTTTTAAACGGGCTGTCTTCAACTTCACGTTTTAGGGACTTGGCATCTTACCAGTCCCTGGAGCTGAACTTGCACACAGGTAGTTACTGCGTAATCTAATGCAAGCCAGTTTTAAAGGTATTTCTGTGGGACATGTTCCAAGTTTGCAGAGATTATTGTTTCATAAATAATTTAAAACTACACAAGTATCTTATCTGTAAAAATTGAAAGTTTCCACCAAACACCTTGTTATTAGTTTCTTTATATTCATTTCAGTTCTTTAATTAGGCATTTATTTCACTTCCCCTTTCTCAATTTCACTAATTATCTCAGCTAAGAGCAGATTATGGAAGTGTCTATAGACAGCATACTATCAAGCCCTGTGAGCTGCCTTTTCAAGCCTTGCAATCAGAGATCTATTACACTCATTTAATTAGAGCTGGAACGTAAAAGCTAGACTCTGCCTGGAAATCTGGACCTGAGTTTTACATCTAAGACTTTGTGCTCTGTAGGTGCAAGGCAGATATAGTTGCAGACCCACTGATGGTCAGACTGTCTGCATACACTGCAACATGCTAGTGGAGCTTACTTGTTGCTTACATGAAAGGGTGCTGCCTGTTCATGCTGCTGAGTAATATCTTGTCTCTGAGAAAGACCAGGACATCTGCCTTACAACTCCTGCTGGAATGGCAACAGGGCAGTAATACTTCTTACTGGGCAGGTACCCACCTTTCTAGTAGGCACAGATCCACACTCTTAAATTCTTTCATTTCTAGTTTATGATAGACATCTGATTTCATCAATTCTCAGCTGTAACCAGAATAAAAAAAGGTCCCCATGCCTGATTCAGCAAAGGCCAATGCTTCTACAAAATCAAGTTAATAAAAAAATAGTGCACCATTTTTGCATTTAAAGAAAAAAAAAAAAAAAAAAGAAAAGAGGAAAAAAAACTTCTGGATCAAAGTGAAGCAACTGATGGACAACCCTCCAAAGGAAACCCAACTCTGCCCAGCTGGGTTTGCTGAAACAGTTTTACAGGTAGGAAGAAGGATGGCTCAGCAGCAGTGTCAGAAGGTGCCTTGCCAGGTCATTGCTGTCAGTTATGAGAGAACAAGCAATATTGCCTAAAGTTCAAAACATGGAGAGTGCTGAGGAATGCCTACAGGTGTTTAACCCAGAGGAGTTCAGCATGATATTGTTCTCAAATACTACAAGCATTCCCTGTGTCTAACAGAAATTGTTCTTTCTAAAGTACACCTGAACATTGTTTTCAAAGTTAGTGCTGGAAAAATAGATTTTTCTGCATCTAATTGGTCACTTTTAAAAATATTGTTCTGTTATCTCTTAATACCGGGGTTTAGAATTTTTTTGTGGATACTTAATCTATATTCCGATGGCCATGTTTAAGTGTATTTTAAATTCTTATTAACAGATTATTCTCAAGAAGATCAGTTGTTATCTATTTTAAGGAAATTGCTAATTGTGTTGGAATGTTTGACTATCTAATATATTCAACAGGCAACTTGCTTTTGTTAGCTTTGCCTTCTCGGGGAGATATGTAGTGCAATCCCTATATGCAACTCCACTTGCAGAAGCAGTATTAGCTGTCACACCTCCCAAAGCTGTTGTGATGATTGGTGATGGAAGAAAATGGGTAAAAATCTGAGCCACTTTTCTCACCCTCATTAAACTTTCTCTTCAGCAGCATGTGGCACTGCAGGTAATGAGTTCCATCTGTGTGTCACCAGCCTCACCTACAGAGAAAAAGCATTCAGATGTTGGAGGCAAAAACTGACTTCAGAGAAGCCAAAGTTTGCAGCTAAAAATACGCTTTTACTTTCAGAGTTCTACAGAACTCCCAGATATTCCAATTACTTTTCCGTGTTTGGTACGCAGAAAAAACTTTCAGCAATACTGTTATCAGATGATCTAGCTATCTGGTAAAACTAAGTACTGATAATCAACAATCAGAAATAGTTTTCTTCAAATTTTGAATTCTTCGATTTATGAGTTTAAAAACTAGCAAATTACCTCAAACTTATAATACTTGTCCATAACAGATGTTTAGTATTAAAATTTAGAAAGTAGGAAATAGTCAACCTTAGTTAATGACGAACTGCAGACACTGTTCTGGAGACAAAATCCTATAGCAACCCAGACCCTGAATTGGCTAACATGAGTTGTTTCACAAAGTTAATATTTCGAAATATTAGGAACTGCAGTTGCTAACAACTCTGTACATTAATGCACATCTGCTGTACTAATGCAGTAGAACCATCTAAAAATGAAAGAATGATCACCTTTCACATCAGCATTTCTGCACTTCCCATTGCATCCTTCCAGCAGAAGTGAAGGCAACTGGAATGTTCATCAAATCAAACTTTCACATCATATGTCGTAAAACACACACCATCATAACAGAGTAGTAAGTATATCTATTCAACACCTGTAGCAATGTGTTTTCACTGAAATTTTTTATCCTTTTTCCTAATTTTGCAAACAAGGGGATAATTTGATCTCACACTCAGGATTTGCAGTGAGATTCGCCTAAATCTAGTCAATTATGCATTGAAACAAATTTTTCATTTGCACAATTCCATGTTATTGTCTGCTGATAATAAAAAGTTTATTTAAACCCTGTTGTGTAGACCTTTATTTTTTACCCAGTGTGCAGCTGAAAAAGAGTAGGCTAAATAAGCCAGTCTTCAGATATGTAGAAGCACATGCCAGGAGCTTCCCTTTTTCAGTCACATTTCACTCCCTTTGTTCCAACAGATCTCTTACTCACTTGAAATTGAAATTTTGACTAAGGACTAGAATATTTAATCTGTGTGTCAAACAGTGGAATAAAGTATGCTGTTTTCCCTGACATTTTCTACAGCTTTAGCTGTACACATTTTGATGGTCTCCAGTATCACCAGACGAGATTTTTTCCTTATTATTATTTTCTTACCAGGATTTTCTCACTGATAACTTTTGATCAAGTTTGCATAATAAAGTTCTCATGCATTATAAACTGTGTTGCATATTCTGATAACTTTCAGAAGCCTAATTTTTCATATTCAGCAAGCTTTGAAGTCTTTCAGAGATAACTAAGTAGTCATTGAAACTTTTCATGTTGTACCTACCGCTGCAAGGAGAGTCCATTAATTCATTTCTCTGATCAATAATAACAGGATACAAAATTCCAACAGCTTATTTCGCCAAGGTGCTTATTTAGGTAGCTTTGGCAGAACCTGATAAGTCACTGGATATAGAAGTAGCTTTCCAATTATTTAAATATATAATAATAGCAGCCCTAGATATAAATTTTAATAACATGTGCTTTAAGTGGATAATATCTCACAGCAGACTTTGGTACACATAATGTTTAGATGCAGCTACAGAGGGCTTCCAAAATACTCATTTTCACAGCCCAAACAACCTCAGAAATTGTGGGGTTTGTTACAACATAGCCAATCTTGTCTTTTGCCTGCAAAAATAAATCACCTGCTGCGTTAGGTTTCTCTAACTGCTGACAAATTAGTTAAACGTAACTTGTATAAATTACATCTCACTTTAGCCAAAAATATAGGCACAATGATTTTATTTAACCTATTGTAATTGACTGCACTTTTCTAAGATATGATTTCAAGTTCTTCAATTACTCTGAAATATTGTCTTTGAAGATCTCCGCCTGAAAGCTATGATTTTTTTCCGAACTGTTTGAACAAGCAACACCTTTTCTGGTATTTCTTCTTTTATCATAGTCAATGCATCTCTGCTTATCAGCACTGAAACACATAGCTTAAAAATACATACACGCAGATAACGCTTCGCTCACTATTTTTCCTGTGATGATAAGAAGAGAAAGCAATTTTAGTGGGATTTAGATACATATTGAAAAGCCAAAAAGAGCTGATGAAAAAAAACCTGTGTTAGTATGTAATAAGACTGTGAAAATAGCAACACCAGGTTCACTTCATACCAGGGGCTAAGGCTGTTTCTTTTTGTCTTGTTCCGTTTGTAGTTTCTTTTTTTAAAAAAGAGATATTCTGTTGTTATAAGCATATGGGTCAAATCGGGCAGTTACAGGCTTTAGAACCTCACCTTTAGCATATGTTAAGTAGACACTTCATGAAGAATTAGAAGTTAGAAAGTCTCTTTTTATTACAACACCTGAACAATTTTTGAAGCTTTAAATTATAAACCAAACCTTGTTGATGTCTTATCAAACCCATCATCTCAGTAGGTTTATTTTTTACTTGATTTTTACCTCTTGGATGGAAATTGGTTCCCATCTGTGTTCATCTCAGATTAATATTTTCAACAAACTTTAGACAATATCACTTCCTTCTCTGAGAGTGAAGCTAAAGAAAGCCAGGAGTCTTCATAGTCTTAAATGATTTCTAATAATTTTTCCATAGAGGAGATTGAGTGGATCAAAAGAAAATTTTGCCGTATTCAATGTGCTATTTTCTGATCTACCAAAAAGCCTTAGTCAAAGCACAAATTTACAGCTTGCAAGTCACTATAAGAATGATGGGGTTTGTAGCTAAAACCTCCAAATACTCCACAGTGAGACAAAGTTAATTTATTACTGATTAGACTTGGTTTGCTACTAGTTTTATAGTATCCATTTTACCAGTATTGTCTATCCTTTTATTTTGGTATATTTTTGCAATGTTTATATCAAAGCATATCCAAACTGTCCACTCAAATATGAGTGATCCTCAGTTTTTATCACTAGCTCTCTCCATTGTAAAAGAAACATAATAATATAAACATAATTGTCTCAAAAATACCTCTGTGTGTGCATGTTTGTGTGTGTCTTGAGACCAGGCCACTTGTGATTTTTCCATATTTCAAGTTGACCATTAGTTGAGCCCTGTAGGTACTATCACAGTATAAAAAACTGCAGAGCAATAATGAAATGTGTAGTTTATGTATTAACAATTGCTTTTTAAAACCTATGTTGGTTATTTCATATTAATTTTATCAAAAATATATTAAGGAATGTTTTTGCTGACTGATATCATGTACAAGAAATTATTCTGTTGTGGCTTTTTACCTTTGTAGTCCATTTCACTGGCATCTTTCCATTTCACATCAGTGTTTCTGAACTTTCAGGAAGTTATCATGTATGAACCCACATTCCTTTGTTCAAAAAGCTTCAAACCACTTCATTTATAATTATATTTTTGTATCCGATACCATATCCGTGTCATATTGATTAAGTATACTTTTTTCTTAGTAAAGAGCAGGAATAATTACATGTCTATTTATTTTCAAATAGCAGTTCTTATTGTGCTCAACCTATCCTGCACTAAAAAGGGAGCAAATATAGTAAAATAATAATAACACCAAAAAAATTTCAGAGATTCTAAATAATATGGGGTTTTTTCCATGACAGAAAAATTGTCATCAGTAGTAGAAATAAGGTCGAAAACTGGATATTTTTCAGTAAATTATTATTTAGATGGTTGATAGACAAATTTTTTGTGTGAATCAAACTCTTTTCAATAATGTTAAACAGATGAGTTTAGAATAAAATTTAATATTAACATAAGAGAATTTTATGCTAGAATAACATAATCATCAATGATGACCCATGTTCAATTTTTTGACCTGGTTAAATTATCCTAGGATCTTTTAAATGGGATGATTTTTCTAAATTCCTGTTTAATTTCTTCTGCATTTCAAATCTTAATAGGTGCGTTGGTTTAAAAGTTTAAATTCTTAGAAGCATTTTGCACATTATAGTGATGATTCCAAAATTGTAAACATTGTTTTGTTCAGGTTTGAGTCTGTCCCCCTTATAAGACATCACAGGGGCACTAGCCCATTTGATCTCACTTCTATATCCAATACCAAGAAGCTGGGTCTGGAATACTGATTCAGGAATTATTTTAGATTTGAAATGCATCTGACCTTCGAGCATGACTCAAAAGCATTTTTAAACAGATCTTAAAGTTCACCCATCTCCATCTAGCTGGTATGATGAAACAGAGGAATAATATAAAAAGCAATAAAGCAGAACATTCATGGCATTAACTTCAATTTTATTCTGAAATATTTCTGGATTTTACAATGCGTAAATTCACAGCTTCTGTGAAGACTCATTTTCTTTATTTTTTTTATTTATGCCTGTGTGCATGTGTGTGTGCGCGTGTGTGTGCACATGATATGCCCTTATAATACCAAAAAGGCTTGTGGTTGCCTTTAACCTATTAATAGCATCTGAGATATCTCAAACACATTTGTTCTCCTTTGCAATATGGACAGCCATTGATGGAGTTCAGAAAGAAATAGGCAATATTGTAAGATGTTAGGCAGTCTCTACTAGAATATTTTATTGAGAGTCTTTGTCTCTTATCTGTAAGGCATGTTCAGATTTCATATCTGTCAACTTCAAAAGGTAAAAGGGCTGTGGAAGAGAATTATATGCTCCTCATACTTTCTTGGGAACCTTGAGCATCCAGATTAACAAGGTGTACTATATATCTGATATTAACTCTGGTCAACTCAATGCAAGGGTTCTGCCTATTCTTCATCTTCCATCATCTTGTCTTCTCTGTTTCGTTTCTCATTCTCTTGTTTTATGAAAAAATGCACTTACAGGATAATGCCTTGGATAATACCTTGACTTTGTCCAAAACCTAGAAAAAAAGACAGCTCTGATTTAAAAATATATATATGTATGTATGTATGTATGTGTGTATATCATCAAGGAACACTTGCACATTTCTGTTAGCTGTAGATATTAACCTTTTGGTCGATCTCTTGGCCATGAGTAGTGTGAAATTCTGCAGTGGTCTGATTCATTTAAGTGCCATTAAGTTCTCAGTAAATCAAAGGGCATATTTTCGCTCAGTTCACAAACTGTGAAGACAATTCCTCAGTTCATCCTCTGAAACCTCTTTTTGGCATTGAAATGAGGGGGACTGAAGACAATGTCAGTTAACCTTCAGTCTGCTTTCTTTGAGCTAAAAACTACAGCCTTTGCATTGCAGAACTCTCTGACAAGGTTTAAAAACACACTCCTGAACAGAAGTTGTGCTATCCCCCTGCTTATATCCCCAGTTGTGCTGTAATATAATGCACTTTAACAAAATTCACAGAAATGTTCTACGAGTTGCATGTTGGAAAATTCAAACAGACTGGTGCTGCCATCTGCTACTTCTGATAAGAGACTCATCTGTCTGTCGAGCAGGTAGTGGAGAGACAAGTGAAAAAAAGAGAAGATAATGAAACACTGAAAACATGCTGTATCTCACAGTTACTTGTGGACACGCATCACCTAATTGGGGGTCAAACCAATGTTGTTAAGTATTTAGAATGCATTTTGGATTCAACTGGAATTAAATATGAATATATGCAGAACATTACAAAGTAAACCTATTGATGTAATTTGGCCACTGAACTCAACTCCATCTCTGTTTCAGTGACAAGATTAACAAGAGTAGGTGCAATTGTGAAGGAACACTTATTTCAGCTGTGACACTCATAGCACAATACCAAAATCCTCAGCCTGCTGGGGGCACACAATTAAAATAGCATAAAGGTTAGCTCCATAATTACAGTCTGTTTTGAGTAAGGACACCGTGCAGTTGCGGTGTTCTGGAAGCAAACATAGAAATTATTCATTCCCCTTTTTTTTTTTTATTTCCAATATCAACAGAAAAGTGCTACAGTCCTGAGCTATTTTAGAACATTATTATTTTATTTTCCCTTCCTGACTGATACACATGCCAAGGCATTAAAAGCTTGACTTTTCCTCACGCCTGGTTTGATGGTTGCATCCTTGGTAGGCGTGGTCTCCATTCCATGCTCAATAATATGAAATGCAGATAGCTTGATAAGTCTTTAATACCCTTGCACCCTTTATTTTCCTTCAGGTTGCCAGAAAGACAGTCCTTTCAAAAGCTAATGACATTAATGACATCTGTTGGTTGTTATGGGATAGCAGCCCACTGTTAGCATCTGTCATTATGTGACAGATGTTAACTCTGAAATAAGTCTTAAAAAGTAGCTTAAATGTACTGTTGGTGACACCTGAAAAAGACATGTTCATGATGAGGAAATGAGATTAAAAGGAAGAATCTAAAGCAGATTATGAAGATGCTTAGGATGGTGGTGTTTTATTCACCGTCCTAAGAAAGGATAGGGAGAAAGATGGCCTCACAGGGATCATGAGAGGCTGAAAAAGGATCTGTCATTGGGGAAAATGAGAAGAACAAAAGGTAGGAACTGTGATTACCTCCAGGAGTGGATCCTTAAGAGGAAAGATAACTGCAGAGGAACAACTGAGTGGGGTAGAAGAAACATTAACCTTCTTAACTAAATCAAGAAGTGTTTCTCTCCAGGCTGGATGAAATCTTTATGTAGATCTTCTTCTCCCTTTGGCCTGACATATTCTATCAACTTCCACAAGAGGATTTCTGGTGTTCATCTCTTCCACTGACCTGGCTGTGCCCTGTTTCTAGATGTGCATAGGTTTCACAGGCTTATCTGAACATTTCATGTAATTTTGTGAAGTTTACAGACCCCTTAGACCTCACCTCCAACTATATAAATGTGAAGAGATTTTTCAAATCTGCCTTGATAATTTGAAAATAGAAGTGCTAACCCAGCAAGTATTACTGATGAAATTTAGTTTGAAAGATAAAAAATCCAAATGTTGGTGAGACAAGCCACTCTTTATTAAAACTAAATGACACTTCCTGCACTGCACGGTAGTTTGGAATATCAGTAGCTATAGTCTTATCTCCCTGATTTACTTTCAGTGCATGTTAAAAATTCAGGGACACAGGTGTTAAATAAGTGTCTATCTCAATACTTTGGCAGAATTATGTTAAATTGATGCAGCAGAGTGATCTCAAAATACAGATAAACACAGTAGAAAACTTGCTGTAGGAGCAAAGAAAAGTTGTAAGACATTCATGTTGCTTTTCTCAATCCTATTGAATCTTTCGTGAATTTCATTAGGAAGAAATCTGATCTATTTACATGTGTTGAACCAGCTTAAGAGGAGTATGGTTTGGTTACTCAAGAAAAATTGTTTTGCAGGATGGGTGAGAATCTGTACCAGTTCACTCCAGTCAAAGTTGGTAATGTATTTTTTAGTCTATACTATATTCCTGTTTCAGTGACTGCAATAATTCACACAAGAATACTCCTGGACCACTGATCAGCCTTCTATCAACTGAAAGCTCCTTAGAATATGAGAAATTATTACAATTCTCAGTAAATTTCTTAGATTTCTCACTGCCCAAAATTTCATCCCTGAATGACCATTGATGTTTCATGAACACCACTGAAGGCAAAACTTTAATAAATACAGGGCACAGAAATGCCTGTGGAGCTTCTATACAACTTTAATCCTTGTTAAGGCAGACACAATGGAGAAAGAAGCATACACTCACAGGTAAAGTACATATAAAGTACATACATACATACACATACATAGATTAAAATATTAATGGCAAAATAAAGCTGAAAACCACAATTTTATAGCCTCATAGAATTACAGAATTGTTTCAGTTGGTAGGGGACCTTGAAGATCATCTAGTTCCAACCCCCCTGCCATGAACAGGGACACCTTCAACTAGACCAGGTTGCTCAGAGCCCCATCCAACCTGGCCTTGAACATTTCTAAGGATGGGGCATCCACACCTTCTCTGGAGAACCTGTTCCAGTGCCTCACTAACCGCACAGTAAAGATTTTTTTCCTAATATCTAATCTAAACTTACTGTCTTTCAGTATGAACCCATTCCCCCTTGTCCTGTCACTACATGCCCAGTAGTATTTACAGTCTTTCCCCATCTTTCCTTTAAGTACCCTTCAATTCCTCAGACAAGTATTTCTACTGCATTAGAACTTTAAAATTCTATTTATTATCAATACAGTATACCATTCCCATAATATTTTTTTTCTCAACTACAAAAAATTCAAGCATCTCTTTATCTTGGTTATTGCAGTAACATATGCTGATGTGTCAAAAGCCAGAAGTTTGGCAGAAGCCTTCTTTGACAATAAAACTTCATAAAGGTGTGGTTTTATATGGAACTGGAATGAAAATGAGTGTTAATTGTCCTTTGTAATAGAAGTTATGTATTTTAAGCAACTAGACCAAGTTTGACATTTTATGAATATTTTGTGTTGCTGCTTTGGTCAGACAAGCTGTTTTATGCACTCTGTGTTATGCGAAATCTCTCAGCTTCACTCTTTTTGATTCGATTTATGCATCTGCTCCAAACATAGCAGAAACTTTGCAGCTTTCAGTCTTCCTTTTCATAGTTGATCCCTTAAGAAGTGGCAGCATAAAAGCAATATTTACCATGGTGGATGTGACTGAGTCTGCCATTAGTCTTCTTTTTTTTCTACAAATGAATTGTCCTTGAATTAGTATTGGGAATGACCCCAACCAGTGGATCTTTTCAATAGCGTTCTTTTGAGATGTGTGGTACAATTTGTATCTGGTAGATAACTGTGTCAGGCTTTCTGCTGGCATGGAAACCATCGACAATAATTTTTCTTGGCTCTTATCTTTAAACTCTTTGTAAAAATTGTAAGGAGTTAGATAGCCACTTCAGTACCAGCGTATTCAGAAAGCTATGGGCACATCTGTTATAACCAATACTGCCCCTGGTTATCACCCTTGGATATCGACAGTGACCTTTCTTATTAGCACTACCCTCTAATATAATGAATAGAGGGTTATAATCACCTGAAAGGAACACATTAATTATCACCTTTTTTTTTAATGCAAGTTGTCTTTACCGTACAAGATCACATATGTGACTTTGGAGAATGCTATACACCCTACTCCTGATATTGTACTGTAGTGGGTTGACCCTGCCAGATGCCACTAAAGCCACTCTCTCGCTCTCCCTCTGCAACTGGGCAGAGAGGAAAGAAAAAAAACAGCTGAGATAACAGCTGGGAGAGGTCACTTGCTGATTATCTTCGTGGGCGAAACAGACTCAAAGTGGAGATATTACTTAAATTTATTACTAACAGGATAAGAGCCAAAGAATGAGAAATAAAACAGTCTTAAAAACACCTTCCCACCACACCTCCTTTCTTCCATGTTCTCCCTCCTCCCCCCCAGCAGTGCAGGGGGAAGGGGAATGTGGGTTATGGTCAGTTGTTGTTTCTGTCGCTGCTCAGGGAGAAGAGTCTTTCCCCTGCCCCCATGGGGTCCCTCCCATGGGAGACAGTCCTTCACGGAGCTCTCCGGCCTGAGTCCATCCCACAGGCAACAGTTCTTCCAAAACTGTCCCGTGGGTCACTGCTCTATGGGGTGCAGTCCTTCACCAATGAGCTGTACTGGTGTGGGTCCCCCACAGGGGCCACAAGTCCTGCCAGGAGAAACCTGCTCCAGCATGGGCTTGCCTCTCCGTGTGCTGCAGGTCTCCAGCAGGACCCTGTTCCATCTTGGGCCTCCCACGGGTTCACAGCCTCCTTCATGCATCCATCTGCTCCACCATGGTCTGCACCACGGGCTGCAGGGGCCTCAGCTCTGGCACCTGGAACACCTCCTGCCTCTCCTTCTGCACTGACCTTGATATCTACCTTGTTGTTCACATGTTCTCACTCCGCTCTTCCCTGGCTTGAATTTTTCCTGTGCCACAACCTTCTGTTCTCAAATATGTTATCACAGAGGTGTTACTATTACTCCTGATTGTCTTGGCCTTGGCCAGCAGCAGGAAGCCCATGCTGGAGCCAGCTGGCATTGGCTCCACGGGACAGGGGAAGCTTCTAGCAGCTTCTAACAGAAGCCACCCCAGTAGCACTCCCTCACTACCAAAACCCAGCCACAAAAAACCCACTACAGGTACACACACAGTCAATGAACAGTATACTATATTTTCTATAACTATAGTAAATGGTAATTACATGTACATATATGTATT
Organism: Cephalopterus ornatus; assembly: GCA_013396775.1. Taxonomy (NCBI): domain Eukaryota; kingdom Metazoa; phylum Chordata; class Aves; order Passeriformes; family Cotingidae; genus Cephalopterus; species Cephalopterus ornatus. The sequence continues at coordinate 185,401 of VZRE01006754.1, forward strand.
GGGTCTGGATGAGCTGCAGTTCATTTCCCCACAGTAGCCCTCACAGAGCTGTGCTCTGCATTGGCAGCTAGAAGGGTGTTGATAACACACCAGTGTTTCAGCTACTGCTGAGCACAGCAGCAGGTCTGTAACATTCCCTCCTCAGTTGAAGGCAAGATCCTGGGAGGTGACCCAAGTAGGCCAGCTGACCCAAACTAAACAAAGGGATATTCCATACCACATGATGTCAGCTCAGATATAAAAGCTAAGGCAAGGAGCAGGAAGAGAGGCATTCACTGTCGCCAATGACTGCCTGCTGAGGAACTGTTTACCTGTGCTGAAGCCCTGCTTCTCGGGAGTGGCCAACCATTGCTACTGATGGGAATTAGAGAATAAACCGTGTTATCTTCCACTTCACTTTTGCGCGCACAACCTTTTGCTTTGCTTTTGTTTTAAATAAACTGCCTTATCCCAACCTATGAGTTGTTTTCCATCTTACTCTCTCCGCTGTCCAGCTAGGAAGGGAAGTGATAGAGCCGCTGGGTGGGTACCTGGCATCCAGCCAAGGTCAACCCACCACAATATATTAGAATAGTTGTTTCTTGTTTAAATGCACATAATTCCCATTCAATGAAAAATGAATAGTTAATCAACTATTCACAAGCATATGCAGAATATTTGTTTATATAATTCCTTTGTGTATATGGGAAGCCCTCCTGGCAAAGTTAAACACCTTTACATGCATACAAAATTTTCTATTTCAATTGACAGAGCTTCATTAAATTATTTATAATTAGCTTCCTCATTTCTTTTTTTTTATGACTGGTTTGAAATAGATATGTACAAAGTAATTTCTAATCGTGCACTGCATTAATATGAATAAATATTCCAGGAGGCCAAGATTATGCATCTTCCACATATATTTAGCCTGTGGAGTTTAGTCAGCAAAATCATGAATCACACAATTTCTGATAATACACTAAGAAGTTCAGAACATTTCCTTTTTATATTCTCATAGTATTTTTTCTATTGCAACCTGAAAAGTATGGGGCATAAAGAAGATATAGTGGGAATAAAAGATATACATAAACGGTACAAAAGAAAAACTATTTTTCTCTTACTTTCTAAAAGTATTCCATTGGTGTTTCTGGAGTTTTGAAAAATTAATATACCTATTAATAAAAAGACAGCTTTTACTGTACTGTAAACTACTTTTTGTAATTTTGACATTTTGTGATATTTAAATTCTATCACCATGTGTTGTTTTAAGAATTTCCTTCAATTCTTCTCTTTTTAGAAAACGGAGTGAGATAACAGAATTCAAGACACACGCTGAACTTTTTATTTTTACTCTATAGATGCTAATTATATATCAGAAAACTTGTTCAGGTCTTAATTTGGGATCACCAAAGTGGCGAAGTATGACCAAATAAGACTTCTCTCTCAACACTGAGTTTGAGTATCAGGGCTGAGTACTAGGATAGCATAAGCGAGGAAAGTGAACAAAGATGCAATTTTTACTCCTGCGTAAAAAGAGTACTTTGCACCAGCCTATCTTGTGTATATATGTGTTTACATGCACGCTCTACCTATGTAGCAAACACAAAGTAATCAGTGTTGGTTCAGAGTGCAGTGAAAAGAGGGCTAAACTAATTCAAATTACCTAGCACTTACCTGGATTAAACAGTTCACTTGGACAATTATCGTGGATCAGCTGTGTCTAAAACCTTAGCTTTTTCTTGACTTGATCTTCTGTTGCATGAGTCCTAATTAAATATTAATTGCCCCAGAGAGAGAGATAAAGGGTTCTCCTGATCCCGTTGTTAAACATTGATATGAGAGGGGTTATCTGAGTTGAAATGGATATGTGCTGGAACAACTTCATGAGAATTTTAGCTGTTACCAACTTTATCTGTTAGTCTGATGGCTAAAGTACTTGAAGGGGATTGAGAGTTCAAATATTCTCATTTTAAATATTTGTCTAACCACTAAGAAAAGAGAAAGTAGAGCCATCCTCAGCATTCTTTTTCTTGTTCACTTTCTACTGCAGATGCTCCAAATTATCTCACATGAATGGAATTTGGTGTTTTGTTTGGGTGAGAGAGTTACATATTTTAATTTGGGATTTAGCTAGCTGGATGCTTATTATTAATTTTGTTCTTAATTTCTGATTAATGTCACTGAATTGAAAAATTAATTACTCAGAAAAGAATTCAATGAGAACTTGTAACTGCCATGCAAGTGCTTGTGGGACATCATCTCTGTTTTAATGCCCAGAGGCTGGAAAAGTTCTGTTCCAAAAAAAGGTAAAACTCTGTTCCCACTGGTAAAATCCCAGTCCCACTAACTACTTGAGACTGACTACTGAATTCCAGGATTAATACCCCCACCCTTCCTAAAATTCACTCAGACTGTCAGATGAATAGTATCTATATACTATACATAATATATTCATTTTTATATTTTATGTCTATATGTGTATGTACACTCCAGAGGATAGATGTAACAGGAAATGAATTTAAATCAAGTATGTGCCACCAAAGATTACCTAGAGTATTAATAAAAATCAAAGGTCCCACGAGCATAATTGAAGCTGTGCAAATTTCAGGGTTTTTTCACAATGTAATTTTTATGACTACTGAAAGAATATCACTCTACTGTGACAGAAAAACCAGAATAATTTTCCTTCCAATCAGCATATGAACTACATACAATGTAACTATTTGCACAATCTACTCTAGAAAGTAATTCAGGTACATGTTTGTAGATGATAGTTAAAAAAATCTGTGTTCCTGTACCGTCAATAGAGATAGGTAGAATCTGCTGAGAAGGTGATTCAAAGTTATGAATAGCCCACAAAGCTTGCAAGCAACATACCTACACATTCGACAGACAGCAGACACATTAAGGTTGGATGTGAATATAAAAGAAGGAGCCTGCATTTCTTTATGGTCCCAGGACACCAGTAAAAATGTGTAGGTGTGAATCCAAAGCTCTTGTGACAGTAGTTGCATACTGGAGTAGCCTCTGATAAATAAAACAAAAGTCAGATAGTATCTGTAATAGTACAGACAATCTTAGCTAATCACTTAACTAGTGCTCAGTGTCATTTCACATAAAGTAAGCAAAGGTGAAAATGAAACATTGACATTGTGAACACTTGATTAAATCTGGAGCCGATTAGGCTGGCACAGTTTAAGTTAAGAGTACAGGTGGTAAATCATCTCACTCTTAGGTCAAGTCAAAGAAGAGATACAATTAGAAAGACAAGCATACTGCAGCCAAGATGATTCAGAGAGTGGAAAATTAAATGCTTGTTAGCAAAGCCCTGACAAGTATTAGGAACAAGGTATTTTAAATAACTGCTGATTTGGATTAAAAGCGTTCTGTACAAATTTGTTGAGGTAACAGGGAAGCTGTAGTTGTTTCCCCTCTATTTCTATATTTAGAATTTTTGTTTATAAATAAGTGATTTCATTCACAGGGACCAATTCTTGTAATTTTTTCTAATACTCAAATTTTCTCTCCATATATCCAGACTGATACTGTTTCTTCCTTCGCAGCATTTCAGTGTACTTTACTCTCTCTGTATATTCTATTCTACATAAATCTTCATTGCTATAGGATCTGGCTTCTTTCCACTACTGCATTATGTATTAATTAATATGCTTTAGCACGTTACAAAAGAAACTTCAGTCAGGCATAAATTATTTGGCTTGGTGCAAAAGTAACTCCTATTGTGCAGGAGATTGAGTAATCTAATAGGTCTGTTTTGTCCTTAATCTCTGTGGTTACATCTAAAGTAGCAGATGCAAGGACATCCGCTCAAAGGTTGATGTAGGAGTGTTTGACATGCACCAAGGTTCTCCTTATCCCCAGTTAGCATCCAAGGTTTTCCTCTCATAAGCAGTGAACAATCATAGACTCAGAGAATTGCAGAATGATTTAGGTTGGAAAAGACCACCAAGATCATTGAGTCCCGCCTTTGACTGATCACCACCTGGTCAACTAAACTGTAACACTAAGTGCAATATCCAGTCACTTCTTAAACAGTTCCAGGGATGGTGACTCCACCACCTCCCTGGGCAGCCTCTTCCAATACTTAACTGCCCTTTTAGTAAAGAAATTCTTCCTGACGTCCAACCTGAACCTCCTCTGGAATAGCTTGAGGTCATGTCCTTTTATCCTGTCACTAGTTGCCTGGGAGAAGAGATCAACTCCCACCTGGCTACAACCTCCTTTCAGGGAGTTGTAGAGAGTGATGAGGTATCCCTGAACCTGCTCTTCTCCAGGCTAAACAATCCCAGCTCCCTCAGCCTCTCCTCATGTGATTTATTCTCTAGATCCTTCCCCAGTCTCTTTGTCCTTCTCTACACACGCTCCAGCACCTCCAAAGTCTTTCTTGAAGTGAGTGGCCCAGAACTGGACACAGTACTCAAGAACAGTATCATAAGGACTTTAATGAGATTCCTATTTGAAATAGTTTCGGAAAGAGGATTCTGACAGTTTAACATCTAATGTCATATGCAACGTCTGAAACTATGTCTGCATTGTGGTCACTTCTGACTAACTGTGTCTCAAAAAGGCATTGAGAGAGTCTGAACGTGTTTAAAAATAAGAACTGTAATCTTCTGTTTTATTTTGGAGCAATATTTTTTTCAGATCTCTTGAGTTCTGACAATTGGTAATTTAAATAGGATTGAAATCAATAGGTGTGACATTAACTTTCATAGGGACATCTTGTGTCAGCAAAGAACAGGTGAGTTTACTTGTGGGATCCTTGCTGTTGATGGCACTAGTTTCTGTGTTGCTATCAGTTAATCTTTCCAGAAACTGATAGTTTTGTATTGGTTTTTTATTTTCACTGCATGACACATTTTTCTCGGCTTCTTATCATTTGTCCTGTGTTTGGTTTTCTGACTAGCCTTGGTTAGAAACAAATTATTTTTCATCATACTTTTATATTTGCAAGTCAAATGGTGTGCTAGAGGCCATAACACACTCTAGTAAAATGGCTAATAGCATCCACAATATTATCCAAATAAATTATGTTCCATTTGAAATTACTCTTTGTGATATCCGAATTTATAATTCACTGTACTGAATTTGGAATAAATGCTGTTTTCACAGATGAACTGGAAAGATGATTTACCTTTAACTGTAGAACTACTGGCCAAATGCTTCTATTTAGAATTAAATTTGGGGTTGTGTGCTACTCTCAATGTAGTGTGATGCAAATAGGTTGTATAATTCAGCCTGTCCTGTTTGAAAATCCTGTTGGAAAATATTTAGCTTCCCAATTTTCTTTGCTTTTCTGAAAGACATACAGTAAGCTTTACCAGCCCTTCCAATGTAAAGCAATTGCTTTCCATGTCAAACAAAAGCCCTTACTAGTGTGAGGTAATGTGTTAGCTGCTAAGAAAATTCTGGTATGCTAGCAAACTAATAAATATTCATAAATAAACTTGAACTAGACAATGCACAGATTCTCTGAAGAAAGTGCTATAGTCTTAATCCAAAGAGTGTTGTAGTAATTAACAGATAAAAGCGGAGGTTCATTAAATGAATATGCAGTGTCATGAAATCAGAGCTGTGCATTGATCACTGTTAACTTGAAGATTCTTCCTTAGCTAGAATATTTTGACACCCCATTTATCACTAGTCCTATTTTTAGATTTTTAATTAGCAGATCACCAGCCCTTACCTCATTAACTTAGCCTCTGCAAAAACATTATTTCTAGAGATAATAGCTAGGTTAGAATAATCACCACTCCCAATTTCTTGAGCTGTAAGGAAGGACATGACTTCAGTTTCTATGACATGAAAATGTATTTCATAGCAGGCAAATCTGACCTTGACTCAAGAGCATGTGTCTTATTTTCTGAACAATTTCTCTTCACTTTATTTTCGTAAATGCATTAACCTCAAAAAGTGCACCTTTTCAAAGACAACAGAAAAATTTTCCTAATTTATCTTAAATGTTTATTTCTAGCCCTCTGTTGGCAAAATTGTTTGGGGATATATTTCAGCAGAAAATTGTACCTTGATGTGTGTAACACAGCTTGCTGCATATTTGTATAGATAGGTTTTTAAACTGTTGGCCTTTATAGGCTTTTTATGAGAGAAAACAACGTTTCCAGAAGTGAAAATGAACCAAATAACGACATATTTACACTTATGTTTGTTAAGCATAAAGGCTTAAGAAACTAATAAGAAGCAGACAATTGACAAACCAATGAAGTATGTCTTGTGCAGATGTTTTCTTCAATTTGAAGTGCCTATTTTATTGCTTATACTATTGGAAGGTATGTTCCACCACTGGTGATCGATAGGAGTATACATTATGCCATACTGTTTCAAGACTATATAATTATCTCTGAGACATGTATGTTATATTTTCAACATGCTGCTTAAGGCTTGCGGTTTTGCTGTTGTGAGATCCACAATTAAATCATCTTAATGTCCTTTTGCTCTAACATATGTAGCAACAATGAAAACATTAGGCTAGCCTCAATTAAATGGCCAATGAATTAGGTAGCTTAACAATATTTGCACCCCTGGCCATTCTATCCAATTAAAATTCCTATCAAATGGAAGAATTGATTAGTTTCTTCAAGCAGAGAGGTTTGCATCATGCAAGCTGTCTAAATAATTTACATTAAAGCTTTCAACACATTTCAAATGCTGTCATCTCTGCCTCATGAAACAGTTTATGGCATCCTAAGACTTGCTCTCATTACATTCACTGATTTTGCAATCAATAGTAAGCCAAAAGTTCAGAACACCATCGAAGAAGGTCATAGTGCTGCCACTGAAAATAGTCTGGGGAAAGGTGACCAAATTATTTTGCATTTTGTGATGTTTATAGCTATGCTTTGATATGTATCCATGTGTATGCAATCTCATTAAGCACTAATGCTAGCTTTGTAATGAAAACAATCCATTTTCAAATGTAAGATCTAATTTTCTCATTTGCAACATCTTTGATGTAAAAAATTTAGAGCACAGGACTTTGTCAAGACGAGTATACAAAGTTTGAAGCTTATCATTACATTATGCAATGGATGACAAAATTAATTTGTGGAAAAATATGATTTGCTATAATTATATTAGAGAGTTTCAATTCAAGCAATGGCACACATATTTGGAAAGACTCATTCAGGCTCTTTTTCAGTGAATAATACAAAACTGGAGGATGCTGTAACCTATCGTAAAAAGTTTGCAATAAGAAGAAAGGATCTTATCAAATTCTGACAAAATTTTTCAAGAACACTGGTAACTTCATGAAGAGTCAAGGGGTCTAATTCTGCTGGTAGATCTCAGGAATTACAGCAGTTTTTAATGCATCTGGAGTATCTAGATGCAATCTGAGGCAAGTAGAGAGGCTTTCACAAAGTGTATAATTTTTATGTATACTTCGATCTTTGCCCAAAAACTGGCAATTGAGATGAATCTCCTGAGCAAATGTCTGAAATTTCTTGACACTTGCCCTATCTTCTGATGTAATTAACCTTTTTTTTTTTTTTAATGCAGTAAGCTAGTTTCTTCTCTTCATCCCTGCCTTGGCACATGCTTGTGGGTAGCAAGGAAAGGAGGTCAACTTGCTCCAGTTTGAAGGGAGTGAGATAAACTGGGGTAATTTTCCTAGATGTGTGCTTGAGCATCCTTGTGCTCTAAAAATGATGAGTCTTGCTCCATCTACTAATCCCAATGATACTTTTGTGATTATCCCATAACCGCTGACCTGTAACCCCAAGTGGGTGGAGGCATCATGGCTTCCCCATGAGGCAGATGCCTTTGTCCCAGGAGAACAGCAGGCACAGGTGAACTACCAGGAGGAGGACCAAGGACCTATGTTCCCCGCACCAGCATCAGCTAACTTGGCATATATGTTCATACATGCTGTGACAGCACATTTGTGCAGTGGCCCTGAAAGGACAACATTATAGCAAATGTATTTCAATAACAATACATATAAAAAAATGTGCACTTGAAATGAACCATTCCTACATTTTAAAATATCTGTAGCAACAGAGCAGTCCTAGCATTTATAGAGTAACATATATAGATGTTACACGATCTCCCATAAGATGCTCCTAGAAAAGCTGGCAGCCCACAGCTTGGACAGGAGCACTCTGTGCTGGATTAATAACAGGCTGGATGGCTGGGCCCAGAGTGTGGTGGTGAACAGTGCTGCATCTAGAGACCAGTGTTGGGTCCAGATCTATTTAATATCTTTATTGATGATCTGGACGAGGGGATTGAGTCCACCATCAGCAAATTTGCAGACGATACCAAGCCGGGGTTGAGTGTTGATCTGCTGGAAGGCAAGAGAGCTCTTCAGAGGGACCTGGACAGACTGGAGATGATTCCAACGCGATGAGGTTCAACAAGGGTAAGTGCCAGGTCCTGCACTTTGGCCACAACAACCCCCTGCAGCGCTACAGGCTGGGCACAGAGTGGCTGGAGAGCAGCCAGGCAGAAAGGGACCTGGGAGTTTGGATTGACAGGAAGCTCAACATGAGCCAGCAGTGTGCCCAGGTGGCCAAGAAGGCCGGTGACATCCTGGCCTGCATCAGGAACAATGTGGCCAGCAGGACCAGGGAAGTGATTCTTCCCCTGTGCTCAGCGCTGGTGAGGCCACACCTGGAGTTCTGCAACCAGTTCTGGGCCCTCAGTTCAGGAAGGATATTGAGGTGCTGGAGCAGGTCCAGAGAAGGGCAATCAGGCTGGTGAAGGGACTCAAACACAAGTCCTATGAGGAGGGGCTGAGGGAGCTGGGCCTGTTTAGCCTGGAGAAGAGAAGGCTCAGGGGAGACCTCATCACTCACTACAGCTACCTGACAGGAGGTTGTAGCCAGGTGGGGGCTGGTCTCTTCTCCCAGGTAACAATCAGTAAGACAAGAGGGCATGGTCTTAAGCTCTGCCAGGGGAGGTTTAGATTGGATATTAGGAAGAAATTTTTTTACAGATAGAGTAATCAGACATTGGAATGGGCTGCCCAGGGAGGTGGTAGATTCACTGCCCTTGGAGGTTTTTAAGATGAGACTGGATGTGGTACTTAGTGCCATGGTCTAGTAACCACAGCGATGTTGGATCAAGGGTTGGACTTGATGATCTTGGAGGTCTTTTCCAACCCATTTGATTCTAATATTCTAATATTCTATGACCTAACACCAATAGCACAGCACCTAACATCTATGGCAACACAGAAAGGGATCTCAGATTAGGAACAGAGCTCTAAGTACCACTGCCAGTGCCACTCAGCAGCTATTCAGAAAAGTTTATGAGCCACTACACTACAAGATGAATACGAGGCAAATATACAAATAAGACTTTATTGTCTTTTTATAAATCAAGAGGTGCTGTAGGCTCATCCTGGCTACAGTAATGGTCACCTTGTCTTAGAAAACATATTGTGGAGGCAGAGGCAGAGACAGCTGGCAGACGAATGATGAATCAAGGGCATCTCAGAGATTAAGAGAGATTGAGAAGATTAGAACTGTTTACTTTTGAAATAAATATCTGAAGTACTTGAAGAAGTGTCTAAAAGACAGAGTGGTGTGATTGGAAATTACTCTTTTCTATGTCTGAGAGCATATCACAAGACTCCACTCAATTAAATTAAAATGAGGAGGAATTAAAACTGACTCTTAGGGACCTGAGGGCATTAACAAGTCCTCATGGTCCTGTCTAGTCTCCTGGATGCCTCCCACACCATTTTCACAGGCCAGGACCCCGCTTCAGCTGAGCCCACAGACATCAGTCCCTGCCCCAGAGACTTCTCCTTTGTCTGTGTCACTGTATCATTGCTTGTATCTCCTTGGCTGACAGAGACCTACTGCCTTGATCTCCCTGTTTCTCATGGGATCAGTAAGGCCCATAGCTAGTACCACCCTGTTTTGTAGGGTGACACCACACTGAGCCACACCCACACTCATCTCCTGGTCCTGTCCCCGTGGGAGCTGCCTTCCCGCAGCCAGCTCAGGCCACCTGGAGCTGGGGACCAAGCTCATGGGGGCTGACCTGCAGGCTGCCTCAAGGCAGCTCCATGAAGCCCTCTGTGGCCATTGAGCCCCAGGGTTTGGGAAGCATGTAAAGGCAGAGCACAGCCCTGCTGGCTGCCTGCTCCTGATGTTCCTCGGCGTCTTGCCTACACAGATTTCAGGATGAACCTGCGCCCTGGTTGGGAAGCAGTGCCATTCCAGTGAGTGTGGATCTCTTCACCACTGTAGTTCACAGTGTTGTGCCCCATGAGCTGCCTACAGCCCCACAGACTGCCCAACTGTTTTACAGCAGTCTTTGATGCTATGGCCCTCCTCACAGCATCATTACTGAACAGAGACTCAGTTCACAGCCAGACCCTGGACAGGTCTCATGGGCCTCTCCCAAAGACAAACCCAGCTTTCCTCCACCTGGCCAGCGTGATGGCCACCTTTGGCTCCCGGCTCTCCTTCCAATATAGACCAGCCATGCTCTGGCTGCTCCCTTGAAAAGCACAAAAAGAAACGCCTAGTGCCAAAGTGTTCTATTAGTTTGCAGAAAACCTTGATGTGACGAATTTAGCAGGTCTCAGAAAAAAGAAAGGTAATCTGGGTATCCATGCTTAGTTAATTTAACAAAACATGAATTTTTATGAAATAAGCATTAGACCTTCAGGCTTCAACTAACTCACAGGTTGATAGCAAGATGAGATCTCATGGAGGGAGGAGGTTTCAGCTTGCTGAAACACAGGAAGTCACATTGCAATATGAGGAAAAACTTTATTGTGAGGGTGACAGAGCACCAGAACAGGCTGACTAGAGAGGTTGTGGAGTCTCCTTCTCTGGAGATATTTAAAATCCACCTGGGCACAGTCCTGCATAATCTGCTTTAGGTGAATGTGCTTTAGCAGCATGATCTCCAGAGGTACCTTCCAGTGCCAATCATTCTGTGATCCTGTGGAGATAAACTTCTTGCTCTGAAGTTTGCAGTACTGACAACTACATTACAGAAAATAGATGTGCCAGCTCTTGTGTTTGTAACTAAAGAACCATAAATTGGATAATACATATAAAAAAATTCATCTTCAAGCAGTCTATGGTGACCACGTTTCAGATTTTCAATTAATGAGCTACTTGCAGTGCACTGCAGTATTGCAAAGATATAGATTTCTGCTGCAATTGCTCTTTGATTTTTTTTTACCTACAGTCAGGCATTCTCCAGTTCAAATGCTGGGGCTGTGTAGCTGGAAATATATTGTGTCATGGCAATGTGAAACGAAGCTGAAAAAGGTCTAAATCCTCTTAGGGCTGCTTCCTTTCTCCACCAGTCTTTACCTAGACTATCCTATAAATCTAGGTCCAGAAAAGATCACATGTTTCTTAAACCTCGCATTAAACTATCAAATGCATGAGTAGCAAGCTAAAGATGTTGGAAATTCTTTAGCAAAACCAAAGCTTTTATTTGAAAAATCCAGCAAAGTCACTGGAAATCACAAAAGAGCCCATGTCTCACTTGATGTATCAATTGACATGGCTGTACTTGACTCTGGATATCCAGGTTACCTTGGTTAGAATGATCTCAGGTATTCCTGCACCATATTGCTTATCTAGAAGACCTCCAGGGTCCCTCAACCTTCTGTGATTCTGTGATACATTAAAAAATGGTAGTTTGAAAATGAAATCCTTTACAGATCAGGGACTTATGAAAAGCCATCAATCTCTTCCGTTGCAGGATAAAGAATGGGCTTTATTTTTACTCCATCTCTGTCTAAGGCACTACTCTTATAAGACTTTCCCATTCTTAAAAAAACAGGCCTAGAGGACTGTGTTTCCCACTGGCAGAAAGTTTGAAAAGCTAGAAAGAGTTTGTGTTTCCTCTATTAAAATGCATTGCTTCTGCCCTGTAGGACCTGAGATCCCCTGAAGGACCTTCGTAAATTGTTGGAGTACTTTTTAGTTGCACTTCTAGTTTTCAGTTAATTTATAGCTGACTAAGGTCCAATTTTCTTCTGCCAGCTTTTGGCTTTCTTTCATGTACGTAACTTCAGTGGTTAAAATCAAATGTATAGTATAAGTTATTCCAGTTGTGAATTGAATTTTTTTCCTCCTTGTAAAGATGGCCTAATTATCAAATTAAAAGGAAGCACATGACTTTTGCTTTGTATCCGGAAAGGCGGTTTGGATATTGGGTCCTGTAAATATGGCTGTCACAAACATAGCTGATTATTTTGTCAGATCTTAGTCAAGATTAATTTGTATGGTTTCCTCAGGTACATGTCCCTTTGACTTGAAAGCATAAAATAGGAAGGTAGCAGCATGAAGATCTCCCTAAGTTCATGTGTATTATATGTTACATATAAATGAAGTCTACTAGAGTAGACAAACATACGGTACCTCTTTTGTCAGAGCAACATCAGTCTCTCTGAAAGGAGAAGTGACAAACCGCGATGCAATGGAGAGAAGGAATAAGACCTAAATGTATTCTTCCTTGCATTAATTAATACTAGAGATCTGAGGGGAGATAAGAATCAAAAATGAGGCTCTGTGAGTGTAATCCAAGCTTATGGCCTCATAAGCTTCCCATGCTTTACCAGAAGGAGAATGTATGTGTTGAATGTAACCTAGAATGTGGAAATAAAATAAAGCAGTTTCTTAAGTAGGAGCTGTATGACTAATATGGCTTATCTGATATTCAGTATTTCCCAGATCAGAATGCTAATACAGTAGGCTTTGGCAGCTCAGCTTTTCTTTTGCTCATAGATAACAAACTTCTACTCTATTTTTCATTAAGACTTACAAAACGTTTATTAAATGACAGCTAGAAAAAATTCTGAAAATTAGGAGCAAATCTTGACAATTTTGCTGCGGCATTTTTGTCCAAGCAATTCTCTTGCTTTGAAAGTTTCTCTTAAAATACTCGCAATAAATGCAAGAGTTGAACTGGAGCTCTAAAAGAACAAATAACAATAGTCACTTAACAGTTTTCATCAAAGGATTAGTGCAATGAAGACTAGAATATTTTTTCTTCCTTGATGGTTCTTTCCATGATCATGGTGAAAAATGTAATCCTTTTGGCCTCAACAAATAAACACAGTAAGAGAGTTATATTTTACAAAAACTTGTCAAAACTGGAGCAGGACCTGGTGACCCTGGACACTAGAATCTTGAAAAATCTCCCCATAAAGATGCTCAAAAGGACACCACTAGGGAATATTCAAATCATGGCTTAGGTGGACGCAGATATGAACTGGATTAAATTACTTTTAATGTCATCTTCACTTTGCTTCAATCTAACTATTATTCTCCGTATGCCATATTATCAAGAATCAAAGCATAACAAGAATACCTAACTCCATAGGATGAAGATTTCTCCAATACATTGGAACTTGTGAGATACAAGGATATGACTTACCCAAGCTATGTAGGGTCTTCCATAAGAAGAACTGTTGTATATGCTTCAATAATAGAGACTTTGAATTTGAGTGACAAGAAGCCTTTCAACAAATAATATCTATCAATTGAAGATCTCCCTTTGTTTGCATTCATTTTTATCTGAGTACAGGGCACATAGGGGAAAAAAAAAAAAAAGAGAAAAAGGAAGGCAAAGAAAAAGAAAAAAAAAGAAAAGAGAAAGGAGATAGAGATGAGGTGAAAGTTTTCTGTGAGATTTTTCTGATTCCATACAATTGTTTTTCAGTTGCACTCAAATAGCCTCTCTGCTAGCTGCTTCAGAGAACAGGAATGCTTTTCCCATACTCATGTTTGATTTCTTATGGTGATTGTACTGCAAAACATTGTATATATGGGAAGGGACCAAGAATAAATCTGATGAAAAAATTACAGTTAAATTCCAAAAATAGCATGGTCTTCAAGATTTGGTTTGCACAATATATAAAAATCAGGAAGGGATCATTCCAATAAATGAATTTTTAATTTTAATTACTTATTTGTAGTATTTTGATTTTCTCCATTCCAAATGCAGACAGCAAGTAGTTATTCAATACCTTTAATTTCACAGAAGCAACACACAACAGAGCAAACACTTTTTTCGTTCATTACCTTCTTACACTGTATAACTATCTAATGGGCCCAATACAAATCTGCAACTCCTCAAGTAAAAAATGAGACCAGAGCTCTTACGTTTGGTTGCGCTGCACTCCACAGCCTTGTTAAAGAGGACAGTTTCTTGTGGCATTAAAAGTTATTCAGCAGGAGTCAGTTTACATTAAACATGGCCCCCCTAAAAATCTTACTTGATAAGGAATTGAGTATGGTATTGGAGATGCTACCTTAGGGAAACTTCAGCATTTCAAATTAACAATTTAATCTTTGAAATATTGCAACTACAAATATTAAATTGTTTAATAGAAGTAATTATAAATTGCATACTATAAATGACAACATATGGCATCACTGTGAGTATGAGACTGAATTAACTTCTGAGGCTCTCATGTCATTCATAAACCTCACAGTTTGAGACTGCAGCTGAGTTCTTGAGTGAAATACAGCCTTGTGTTTACTCCAGGGCTATCTATTATGGTCCATGTTATTCAAATGTATTCTAGTGTTGATTCTTATCTTTGCCTCTAAATTGTTTTCCCCCAATCGTTAACATAAGCTTGTAACTTTTTCCCCTCACATAAGTCCTCAATTTTTTCAAGAGAAAGAACACTTCTGAACAGAGATATTGCCGTATTGATGCCACAAATCACATAGTCCACCAATTCACATGCTTTCAACATTCATGGCTGGCATAAAGGGAGCAATTTTATATGGAAAGGAAGATTTAGGGACATTTAATTCAGTTTTTCATCTGGATAAGAGAAACCAATTCTGGTTTCATTGATTCATGAAGTCTAAATAATGCTATTATACCACAATGACCTTCTTGAAATTATTCTAAACAAAAACCTCCTGGAAACAAGGCCCATCAGCCTAGCGGAGACAACAGAAAAAGTTCCTGATATGGAGGCCTCCTACAGACACTCAAGAATTCATACTGCCCCAACAAAGTTCTTAGAAAAATCAGAATATTAAGTGAGTAACAGGAAAAGATAAGATATTGTAATGGGTTATGTTGCACCACTATAAAGCTGGTAAGAACTGAAAAATCATTTTGAAAAGTTTTTGAATGTCTTCTGAGAACTCGGTTAAGGATGAATATGGCTTTACTAAGGCAATATCTATTGTGCTTCATATCTCTTTCAGAATCATTATAGGAGGCCTACTGTCAACCTCACAGAAGAAATCAGAATTCTTTCTACTAAATTGAAGGATCTTTGGTCAGGAAGTGCAAACTGACCACAAAAGCAACAAGCATTCAGTTTACATCCCATGGAAATAGGATATTTATTATGAAACACCAAAAGTTTGCTGAGATCAATAAAAAATAAAGTCCTTGTTCTAAGTAATTTTTTTTTAAAAAAAGGTGACCTGAACAGTGAAAAACATTTTTTGACTGACTTCTTAAGATAATTTAACACCCGGCGTTCAACTGAAATATTTCAGTAGGACTTGCATGAATATCTATACTTTCAAGGAATGCAACCTCTTACTGCCATTTTCCAGTTTTGGCACTCCAGTTTGAGTGTTCACTCATTATTTTATCTTCTGCCTATTTTGGCAAATTAAACATTCCTAGGACATTCCCAGAAATTTTCTGTAAAAGCCAACTGGTCTGAAATGGCCCACATCTAGGCTAATTCCTCAGAATCCAAGGTTTGGGACTTGAGGTAAATAACCCACAGGAAAGGATAAATCCTTTGAATGCTCATCTCCCAATGTATCACTGAGAATTACCTGGGATTCTGCCAGTTGGCATAAATCAACTACTCTCTATTATATCAACACACTATGTCCAGAACAAAGGAAATATTTACAAGTTTGGAGTGTGAAGGGATTTTCTGCAGGTAAGTTGTCTGCATCTCCAGAGCCTTTCCCTTTACATTGCTTAGAGTAGGACTTTGTTTTCCCTCTGTTAGAGAACAATCACAAAGCACAGTTACTCTTAGCATTTCAGGTTGCAGTCCTTCTGACTCTTCTTCTGATTCTGTGGCATGCCACAGAGGGCTCTTGGTATACTTCCCAAATTTATGCTCTAATTTGCTAAAATGACTCCTAAAACTGTGCGACTTATCCTCTGACTTCTTCCTGTTCTACACGTGCTGTTTACCTTCATTAAAGGTGAAATCAGAATCACAGAAATTAAAAAGGAGAGACATCCTTCTGGAACTCTTTTCAAACCTTATTATTTACATGAGAGTCCAATTATTTTCAATTCTTATTTTCTACATGATTTTGGGTCTGCTACACTCTGTAACCCTAGTAGCATCTGTTAGATATGGGACACCTCTGAAGTGTGGCAGTAGAGATCATTCCTTTCATATTTTCTGGTTATGACACTTCCACATAGGTGTATAGGTGTGACACACACATAAGTCCCTCGATAGCCCATATACTCATATTGACTCCTAATTTGTTCTTTCTCACAATACAGTTTCTGCTGTAGTCCACGGGTGCTTTCCTTGCTTGTTCATCTCACATTCTGAGGCTTCGATACTGCAGGAATATCTAGTCTGCAGCATTTGGTTTGATTGATCAGCTTGGATATTGTTGTATTCCATGACCTGCCCATTAAATAATTTGCATTTTGTAAATAACATTTTAACAATTAAGACTATGCTTTCTTACAAATCAAGTAAGCTGTACTGTTAGAGACCTCACTGTGCAAGGAAATTTTTTCTGTACATCAGCAAAACTTGACAGAGCAGTCAGCCTTAGAAACTAAATATAGCAGCTGTAATTAATAATTACACTATTCAGAATAATAGCCTGTAAAAGGGAGAAGGTGGTCATCACCTAAAATCAAAAAAATTGTTTCTCTATGTGCCTGACAAACCAATTCTATTTACCAAAAAGGAGAGTCTGTGCTTATTAATCTGAATCTATGCAATAAGTTCTAATAAACAGAAGACATATCTTGTTAAGAAACATGAAAAAAAAAATTCCCAAACATGACAAGATTAAAGGAGGCATATGTTTTTCATGTCCTTGCTATACCTGCTATAATGCTATACTACTGGAAGATTACTCTGGAATCCTAGTAGACTACAAGTAGTCTGCCAGCATAAATAGTATTAATAGGGTGATTTAGACTGCTTAAAAAGGCTTTTAACTAAACTAGCAGTTTTTCCAAGAACAAGAGTCAGAAACTTTATGGAATTACTTTTCTCCTCTGCTAACTTGCAGTGAATGGTAAAATTTCTTCCTGTGTATTGTTCTACTTCTATGTCTGGTTGTGAATTGCTGCCCTAAATAACGAACTAAAAATATGAGTTCATTCCTGTACTGTATTATGAATGTGTTATTGTCGCAGTGTGTAATTACAATAATTCACAGAGTGAACATGAGGTATGAATAGAAAATTGTCTTGAAAACAGTATTCTCCTGTTAATTTATGAATTCCCAAGCTTACCTCTCGATACTGATTAATAGTGTATCACCATTTAATGCTCAGGCCATTCAGTGGAACAGCCACCATACCTCAGAAGTCATTGCAGTGAAAAAACACTTGCCGCACAATAAAAATAAGATCTTATGACAATGTAATTAATGGATATTATACCTTTATAGAATGAAGATGCAGTCAATAAATATAAGAAATCATCAAAACATCTTCTACTACTGCTGCTAAGAGGAAAATTTGAAAAAAATGGGATTATCGGGGTAAGAAAAAAATGTCTTTATAGTGTAATTTGGTAGCATTTATACTTGGAGGGCCAGTTTTCTATAGACAGGGAGGAAATATCTACAGAGGAAGAAAAGAATAAATACTGCATTAGCAAGACATTTTTGTACCAGTTGGAAGATTTGTGCTTTGCAGCACTGTGCACTCAAGTTTTAAAGACAAATCTGTTCCTATTAATCTGTAATGACAACGTCTACCTCACAGTGAAAGATGTCTTCAGTGAACTTTGAGGCAGGACATTTTCTCATTTTCTACCTGAGCTACATTGCTGCAGTAGTGGTTCTATGCAAAAGGCATTCAGTAAAATGCCTTACCTGAATTCTAAGGAACCTGAAGTTAAGTATTGCTAAACTTTATACAATTCCTGCTGTTGAATTTTTTTTTCTGAGAAAAATACTGGTTTTTTAAAAGTTCTTTTCCCATTTTTAAGACCTCTTACAAAATGCATGTTATTTTTTGTTCATTAACCTATACAGAATCAAAGGTGATCACATAGAGTAAGAAGAACCATTTTTGTATGAAAGTAATTCACAGGTTATTTTTTAATGGTTTCATTGAAACAGAAAATTTTCAGCTGTCATTCTTTCAAAATTCAAAATTTAGTTCCCAGAGGTCAATGATTGCATACATCATTTCTTTAATTCTCAATTTTTTAATTATTTTGGTGATGATTTTTTTAAAGAGACTTCTGTAAGGAAAAAACTGTTTTCAAATTATGCTATCAATATGTTGGTTTTAACCATAAATTTGTTACTATGTGTTGGCTCATCTATAGGTTTAATAAGAATGGTCTTGTAGAACACTCAGACCGCTAAATATAATTGACCTTTTAAGAATTCCTCCTATGGTATATCTATATGTCTGGGCCTTAGCCTTTTTTTTGTTACGAAATAAATAATGAGATTATTTAAAGCAATGAAATAGTATAGGTCCAGAAATCTCATTAAATATGTTACAGTTGATTTGATTAGCAATCTACACACTATTTAAATGAAGCCCGTCTTATCAATTCTTCTGTAGCTATTACAATCACCAAGCAAGAAAAGACTATGCATAGGTTTCTATTTATGCCAAAATCAAGAGAACAAAAAATACTGCTGAAATTCTTAAATAAAATAAAATAATATAATAAGGACACAAAACTACTTCAATGTCTCTCTCTCAATGATTTCAGTGGGAGGTAGCTCCTAACTAATCTGTGGGATTACCTGTGCACTGTATAGGCAAAGGTACATTGATTTGGGAACCAATTTGCTCCACTAGGACCTCTGCTTTTGCCATATGACTTTACCTCATTCTAGGAAAAAAAAAAAAAGAAATACTTGTTCAGTACACAAGTTTTGAAGCCATTTTTCTTTCCGTGAGAAAAGAGTCTTGGGTACTTAGTTGCTATGACAAAAGTAATACATCTAAGGAATACACTCTGATACACTTGTAAGAGCCACTGGAATAGGTGAGATAATGGTATTTATTTCTGTTTCAAGATTTTGGAAATTTCCTTTTTTTCCCCTAATAGTAGATTTCCCCCCCACACCAATGCTCTCCATTATTCCTGTCTATTTGCACATGTTGTACTAATTTAAGCATTTTCTAGACTATTTCAACCCTGAACAGAACTTCCTTAATTCAGAGTACAAAGAGGACAAAGGCAAAAAACACTAAAGTAACTTTATGTACCACATCTGTGATTAATTATAGCCTATTCTTTTCCCAATCATATGGAGAACAAAAATTTTTCTCATAAAGGGGTTGCTACAGAGGCATTGGTTTTGTTTTGGTTTTTATTTGCTTGCTTTCTTAATTGACTTGCACAGAGATGGAGGTTTCGGCATGTAATACCATTGCAATTCAAAGGTAAATTCAAGAGCAGATGCTGTTGAGGAGATCTCTCTAGAGTATCCAAAGTCTTAGTATAAGTGAAATATTGTGATTAAGTCATAAACATTACACAACAGACATGCTCCATTTCGGCTTGGACACAAGCCATAAGCAGGAATGAGCAAGTCCCTCAAGGTCACTATCTCTGCCATGTCACAGTTTGAGTTGGACCATGGTGGAAGCAATCTCCCTAAATACCACGGCTCGCTCTTGATGCTTCATCACAGCATTAGATTGCAGCAATATGCAGATACCACCTCAGTTTGCTCTTCCATCAGTTTTTAATTTCTGTTAGTTCCTAAGTGCATTCAGAGGCTCAGAAAGTAATGCATACTACCACCTCCTTCTGGAACACCAGAACTACAAGAAAATGCATCAGCTGGCGGGTTAGCTTAGGATAACCTGATGAGAGACTCCATTTATTTATAAAACATTATAAAAGAAAGACTGAAGTGATAAAGCATCCCTGATTTGTTCTCTTCCTTTAATGAACCCCTAGATCAAAAGCAATGTCAATGTACTTCAAGTTCCTAGGCTATATAGACAGTAAGTGACAGATTCTGCTGTCAGTTGCTATTCACTTTGAGCGGTAACTTTTATCTTAGAGGATGCTATTGATGCTGGAATAGTATTTGAGATACTTAAGGATAACAGAATCCTGTATTAATGCAACACCTTTCCAGATTCAATCTGATTGCTTCTGTTAGTCACTGTGCATGTAATATTTATGTATCTTGTGTAAGCAACAGTAAGCAACTATAAGGCACGAAAATCTGATTTTAGTTACACCATATCTGTAGGATAATCTATTAAGTTTGCAACAGAACAACTTGTTTCCCTTAGGGCCTCACCAAGGCTAGCCAGTCTCATCCAAAAAACATTTTCCTTTATATTCTGAAGTGGGGAAGGCTGAGAGCTGAAAGTCCCTGAATGTCTCTGGCAGGCAAAGCATCATCAGAGAGGAAGGAGAATGAGCAAGGCCAGAGTGCTCTGGGTAGCTGAGATCAGGAAGACATATCTTGAGGCAATCATTAGAGTGAAGGGAGGGCTGTAGGCAAAAACTGGTACCTTTGTTATCAATATTAAATCTGAAAAATTCCTAACACTTTGGTATTGTCTATGTCTATCTAAAAATTACTACTGTAGAGAAGGAAACTGGATGTGAGATAAAGAGAAAAAAAAAAGGGAATTAAAATAAATCTTTAATAATCCTGTTTAACTGTTTAGTTCTTGAAGGTTTTTTAATTACATTTGATGCCTGTAATAGAAGGAAACTTGCTTAGTCTTCTGAGGAGAGACTTGAGAAATGGTGTTCAATAGTTACTTAGATCTTCCTAAGCAATAATCAATGAAGATTTGCAGTTTATGGAATTGCAACCTTTCTAAAATGTCTTTATATCTAATGGAAACCTTTCAAGTCCTGTTGCCTAAGCATAGATAGCTACATGTAGCAATAAGGTACAGGAAGGAATGATTAGCAAATAAAGCAGTCAAATAAGAAAGTGAGTTTATTTCTTTTCCCATAAAGATCTTGGTGCAAAGTATGTCACATTAAATTTTATCATTTGCGTAGTGTTTGCTGCATTGACATATGAGAAAATTTACATTATATAATATATGGCAATATAACTTCTAAAAGCTGCTTTACTCAATTTGGGAATGAAGCATCTTTGATGATGTAGACACACTTAGAGACTCTTTAGACAATGTGAAAGTACAGATTTTTAAAAGCAGTGGTCAACACTTAAAATTTCAAATTGCATTTAAAATTTTAAAATAAAAGTAAGGTTGCATGAGGTACTGTCTAGTAATAGGAAAGGAGAAATTATTATAACAGCAATAATACGGGTACACAAAAGGCATGTAGAAAGCACAGAGAGCATCACCTGAACAGGACAAGAAAACTCTTGTTAGTCTGGGTTATTTTACTTTATTATGGGGGTGGGGGGAGGGAGAGTGTTAGGGTTTTTTTCCAGTTATTGATGGTATTGGTGACCCTCATTCAAAACCCAAGAACATCATCTATTCTTACCTCAAAATCTAACACTGATATATTTCAAACACAACACTGTTTGAGTTCAGTTTTTAATAGTACTTTGTATTCAATGCTTCCTCTTTTCCTTTTCTTTTTACCTTTTCTTTTTCTTTTTTCTTCTCTTTTTTTTTCCTTTTCCTTTTTAGTTTTTCTTTTTTTTTCCCTCTTTAATTTTTTCTTTTTTTTTTAACTTGTCCTTTTCCACTTCTTTTTATATAGAGGACCTCATTCTAACTCAGTAAAATCACAGTCCTGCCAGGATGTACTGTTGTCTAAGCCTGGAAGAAACAGTTTCTATATCTCCATCTGTAAAAGGCAGATTGTAGCATACATGCTTTGAAGAGGTGTTTAGTTTTTCACATTTCATTGATTATGTGAAAGCTTATTATTAAATTTGTTCCTGATCTGGTTTTGTGAATGGTTGTACTGAGGAATCACAGAATCACAGAATTGTAGAATCAACTGGGTTGGAAAAGACCTCCGAGATCATTAAGTCCAATTCTTGATCATGGCTCTAAATAACACATCCAGTCTCATCTCAAAAACCTCCAGGGATGGTGAATCCACCACCTCCCTAGGCAGCCCATTCCAATGTCTAATTAGTCTCTCTGTAAAAAATTTTTTCCTAATATCCAACCTAAATCTTCCCTGGCAGAGCTTAAGACCATGCCCCCTTGTCCTACTGCTGGTTGCCTGGGAGAAGAGACCAACCCCTACCTGCCTACAACCTCCTTTCAAGAAGTTTAACGTCTAGGAACTTAGAAAATGATTTATTATTTAGCTTTGGGCTTTACATATCTTATGCTGCATGTATTCTTACAAAATATCCCAAGAGGTATTGAAAAGACGTAGTTGCAGTGGGTTTTAATAGGAAACACAAATGGTCTGTCTTTTCAGAATTTTCTGGGGACTTATGTATAGAAAAAAACTTAAGCAGTTCTAAAAATCTGGAAAATAGATTCAAAAGAGTAATTCAAAACTTTTCATTCTATTCCAAACCGTCTTGTGTGAAGAAGCGGTTTCTTTACAGGACTTCACCCCACTAAACCCACAAATAGTGAGAAATACTTGCATTTCTTATTAACCTGATAAAATTTGAGGATTTAGGAGATGCATCTTCTTCAAATGCTGGCAGAGGGTTCTTTCAAAATAACATAGGAAAGTAAAAAGTATATTCTTATTGTGGACTAGTATATATTTATCAAGATGATTTAATATGGGGATGTATTTGCTATAACAACATAGAGATCAGTAAAAGTCAGTTCGTCATATATTAAAGTAAGTATTTAAATATTTTTAAAGTTATTTTGATTGGACCTGACATTTGCGGAGAGCAATTGGGGTGGTGTTTCTAAATTTTTTCAACTGTATTAGTTGTTTTTCTTGGTCATAACTACTGATTGCAAAACAACCCCAGCAAACAAAATCCACTGTTATAGAAACACAGAATCACGGAATCGATTGGGTTGGGAAAGACCTCTGAGATCATCAA
>VZRE01006756.1:3243-24125 GCA_013396775.1 Cephalopterus ornatus
AACACGTGATGTATCTTATGCTGATTAAATTCCAACGTTCCAACAGTAAATCAGGTTGTTGCTAAACAGTCAATACCAAAAATAGATGCTGCTGGATCCAGGCTACCTGAAGGTATCGATCGGGAATTTTTCCAGGAGCTGAGTAAGGTGGTGCCTTTGCCATTAGTGTTGATTTCCAATAATTCCTGGCATACCTGGCAGGCACAAGGAGCTTGGGAGGTAGCACAGCGTCGATTTTTTAAAGAGAGAGGGAATGAGCTGGGTAATTATTGACTGATTAACCTGACCTTGCTTCTGGGAAAAATAAATGCAGTGCTTGAAGTGGAATTTGATCAGGAGAATTAAAGGAGGGTAAGACAGTTAGTGCCGTTGGTGCTGTAAAAATAGAGCTGAGGAGCTTTAGTTGGTACCTGTGCCCTCAGTGCCCATGGGAGGCCTGGGGTGGCTTTGCTGTGAACCCCAGCACTGCATCCCAAGTGTCCTCTGTCCGTCCTGGAGCTGGTGGGGGTTTGTGCATGGCTCCAAGTGGGATGGGAGCGGGTGGTGGAGGGACTGTGTGCTCGTGGTGGTGTTCAGTGCCAACCTGGAGCTAACAGGGTGGATGGAAGGGCTCGGAGGAGAGCATGGAAAGGGAAAGAGGTTTTAATCATCAGTCAGCTGATTTCTCCTGGAGAGCTGAGCACCCCAAAACCTCAGGGATGATGCTGCAGGGCTCTGCCAGATGGGCACATTCGCAGCAGGTTGGGAGCAGCATCCGCAGCCATTCGCTCACATAAATTTTGCTGTCTTAATTGGGTGCCCCTCGTGGAGCTGGGATGAGTCCCCGGGGGGTGCAGCCGCCTGCAGCGCCCACCAGATCCTGTGCTTCCATCAGGGCTTCCATCGGGTCCATTGCCTGCTTTTAATTAAAAGATCTCCTAAACTCCCCCTGCTTTGAGCTGTTGATCCTTGCTGCTTCCTGCCAGCTCAGCGACCTCCCGCTTTCCCAACAGCCACCCCGGTGGAGCTGTAAGCTGGAATACGGGCGTGGGATGTGTTGGGCTGAGGATGCTGGAGATGAGCTGTGGGTCTGGGTTTGCTGCTGAGTGTGTTGGCAGGAAGCTCCTTGAGCCTGCTGCAGGCAGGACGGGCAGCAGATTTTGGGAGCCGTGGGTTCAAGCTCACACCAGTGTCCAGGCATGAGGTCATTTACATGACCCTCCTTCATCCCTCACTGTCTACAAACTGGTGTTTTAGTGTTAATTGGGAAAAAAATGAAATCCGAACTTTCTCTGAAAACAGAGAAACTGGAGCAAGCACTGCACTGCACCAGCTCTGCTCCTTGCACAGGGTTTTCACCAAACCCAAGTCCTTTGGTGTGACCACTGTGATCCCCTCATTTGTGCTGCTGGGCCATAAACAGCCAGCAAGTGACTGCAGGAGAAGCTGTTGTTGTCAGCAAGTGTGGCCAGTGGGACCAGGGCAGGGACCATGCCCCTGTGCTGGGCGCTGCTGGGGCACCTCGAGTCCTGGGGTCAATTTTGGGCCCCTCACAACAAGACCTTGAGGGGCTGGAGCATGTCCAGGGAAAAAGGAATGGAGCTGGGGAAGGGGCTGGAGCACCAGGGGCAGCTGAGGGAGCTGGGAGGGCTCAGCCTGGAGAAAAGGAGGCGCAGGGGGGACTTTCTCGCTCTGCAACTCCCTGACAGGAGGATGGAGTCAGGTAGGAGTCAGGCTCTCCTCCCAGGGAACAAGGGACAGGACAAAAGGAAATTACTTCAAGTTGCTCCAGGGGAGGTTTAGGTTTGATATTAGGGAAAATGCCTTCACTGAAAGCTCTGGCACAGGCTGTGCAGGGCAGTGGTAGATGTCAAAAGTCAAAAACTACCATTTAATCCATTGTGGGTCACCACAAAACACAGGTGGACAGACGAGGCGTTTCAGGGAACACTTTTCCTCCCAGGGGATCCCTAAAGCTTTTCAGTCCGTTCTGTGCCTCATCTCTGTTCTGGTCCTGTATAAAAGCCTGGTGACATTTTGCACTGACCTTGAACCCTGGCAGTGTCTCTCCTTGCTGCACCTCGAGCAAAGTGTGTCCCTCCTGGCATGCAGGAAGTTAAAAATCCCAGGGCTGCTGGTCCTTCCTGATGGCACTGGATGTCTCCCGTGCCCTCGCTCCTGGCGAAGGCAGATGGACGACCTCGCCGTGTCCTATTTCTGCAGCTCAGCAGGCAGCTGGAGCTCCTTGTGTCACTCCTCTGCGGAAGGGACAGCCCCAGCTCTGCTTGGAGCAGCTCTCTCCTGTCTCCCCTCTGCCTGCTCCCCATTCTGTCACACCTGCTGCAGATGGTTGTGTTGGTCAGAGCTGAAAAAACAAGAAAATTGGGGAAGGGTTGAGCCAGTGTCTGATGATTTTCTTCTTGTTTTCCATAGCTTGAATAAATAAGTTTCAATGTCAGACTCTGAGCTCTGTTTCCAAGAATAAACGTCAGCCTTTGGGAACTGAAGGACTGCACAGAGGTCACTGATGTCCCAAATGTCTTTTGGCAAATGGAACTTCAGCTGGATCGTCCTTCTCCACAGGGCTGTTCTCCATCCATCCCTCTATCCATCCCTCCATCCATCCATCCCTCCAGTCTTTGCTGGTACTGGGGATTGCCCTGACCCAGGTACAGGCCCTTTCTAGCCAATCTCCTCCCTGGTGGCTTTTACAACAGATTTCATTTGTACTGCTTTAAGACGGTGAAACGCTGTGGAAAATGTTTCAGCCAACTCCGTAGATCCCTAGAAAGGATTCATTATGGAGTGCTCCCAGACACCAGATCATTGTGGGGCTTCCAGATCTGTGCTTCCTCTTTGCATTCACCTTTAAAAAATACTCAACATTCAGTAAATGGAAGTGCCAAGATAAACAAGAAAGGTTTATTTTTTATTTTTTTTTAATTTCCTTTAAGGAACTGCACTCAGGATCTTCTTTATTTTTTTATTGAAAGAACTAAGTCTTTGCCAAAAAGATTATTCTTCCCAGCTTTGCCAGGTAACTCAGCTGGGAATTAGTTTGGAATTGTGCCTTTCTCGATGACGTTGGTTGGTTGTTGTCAGTAAAGACTTGCAGGTTGCAGAGGTGAAGGTTTCTCAGTCCCAACAAGGAGTGAGGCAGCTCGAGGCTGAGCACCCTGTGAGCGGAGTTACTGTCAGTGTGATGCCCAGGGGAGCTGCAGCGGGTGGGGACAGCGCCTGCCCTTCCCTGTGAGGGATGGAGGACTGTGCCTGCCTGCTCCTGCCTGCTCTTCTGCCTCCTCTCCTGCCTGCTCCTGCCCATTCCTGCTGGCTCCTGCCTGCTCCTGCCTGCACCTGCCTGCCTGACTGCTGCACCTGCCTGCTCCTTCTGGAGCTTGCCTGCCTGCCCTTTCCTGCCTGTTGCTCCTCCTGCTCCTACCTGCTCCTGCCTGCTCCTGCTTGATCCTGCCTGCCTGCTGCTCCTGCCTGCCTGCTCCTGCATGCTTGCCTGCAGTGTTACCATCCTGGGCTGGGTGTTTGCTCTCTGCCAGACAGGTGCCCCATTTGCTGCTGGCAGAGGGAGGAGAAAGAGCTCCCACCTCTGCCTGCACCCCTGCCTGCACCCCTGCCTCCCCTGCACTGCCTGGGTTGCCTCCTGGACAAGGTCACAGCAGGCCCTGGGGCTTCTTGGGGGCATAAGACTCGACCTTGCACCAAAGCCTCCTCCTCCCTCCCAGCGGGGACATGACCCCAGTGCTGGTGGCTGTGGGGACATCCCTGCTCCTGCTGCAGCAGAGCAGACATCCCAGGTGGGCTGTGGGATGTGGGGAGCCTGACCCATCCCCTGAAACATCCCCGCTCCCCCCTCAGTGCTGCTCTGGCGTGGGGTGACACCGACCATGGCGTGACAATGTTGTGGTACTTCAGCTTCCCAGGGCTGGATGTCACTCGCTGGGAATGGTTAAATAGATGTGAGTGAGTCACTTAAACAGACGCCGTGGATGTGAAAATAATTGTCTGGGCAGCCTGTGCCTGCCAGGCCGCCAAGTAATCCTCACACGGCCTGTGACTCAAAGCCAGCCAGAAGGAGAGTTCTCCCTGCTGCTCAGTTGGAAATATTTTGAGGAAGGCACCCAGCTCCTGTTCCCTGTCCCCTCCATCCGTCTGTGTGGTCCTGTCCCCGTCCTGAGTGGCCACCACAGGACTGTGCTCACTCACTGCCCTGTGCATCCTCAGTGGCAGCATCATGGCAGTGTATCACGGGATCATAAGGGTCCTTAAAGATCATCTCATCCCACCCCCTGCCATGGGCAGGGACACCTTCCACTATCCCAGGTTTCTCCAAGCCCCATCCAGCCTGGCTTTGGACACTTCCAGGGATGGGGCAGCCACAGCTTCTCTGGACAACCTGTGCCAGGGCCTCCCCACCCTCACAGCCAAGAATTTCTTCCTAATGTCTGATTAAAACATGCCCTCTGTCAGTGTGAAGCCATTCCCTGTGTCCTGTCCCTCCATCCCTTGTCCCAAGTCCCTCTCCAGCTCTCCTGGAGCCCCTTTAGGCCCTGGAGGGGGCTTTAAGTTCTCCCTGGAGCCTTCTCTTCTCCAGGTGAACCCCCCCAAGCTCTCCCAGCCTGGCTCCAGAGCAGAGGGGCTCAAGGCCTCAGAACATCTCCGTGGCCTCCTCTGAACTCTCTCCAGCAGCTCCATGTCCTTCCTATGTTGGAGGCCCCCACACTGGAGGCAACACTGCAGGTGGGGTCTCACGAGGGCAGAGTAGAGGGGGAGAATCCCTCAGCCCAATCTGACAGGGAGAAGGGAAAGTACAAGGCAGCAAGTTATGTGACATTGTTTAATAGGATCGAAGGTGGATATGGGTGGGAAGTAAGGATGGGAAGGGACCTTGGAGGTCCCTGGTCCAGTCCCCTCCAGCAAGTCCATTGGATCTGGTTGCTCAGCTATATGCTGAATATCCTTAAGGAAGGACCCACAGCCTCTCTGGGTCCAGTGTTTGACTGCCTTCATGACCATTGTTTTTCCTAATATCTAATTTGCATTTTGCTGACCCAGCTTGGTCCAGCACTGGTTGTCCGTCCCTGTGCACTGTCAGGGTTCAGCAGGAAGCTGAAGGTTACTTACAAGGACCAGCAGGATGCCTAGTCCCAGCTTCTCCCCCCACTCCTTCAGGGCAGTTGCAGCCTGCAGTAGGAACCCCCTTGGCCTTCCTCTTTCCAGGTGCACAATCCCAACTCCCAGCTCATCCTTGTGTGCATGGCAGTCCTGGGTCCTTGTCTGCTTCCCCAGCCTGGATGGTTTTGGGGAGTTATTCAGCCCAAGCTGGTTTGTTGCTTTATTAAGAAACAATCATTAATTCCTTATTATTATAATTACTAATTTCTTATTATTACAATTCCTTATTATTTATTTACTTCTTATTATTGCAAATTCTTTCAAGAACAGGAAAAAAATAGATAATTAGTCACTTAAATGAGAACTCAAACTGAAAATATCCTCTTCCTGTCCCTGTGTTTGTGCTCATTCTCTAGCAAATATTGGGGGGTGAAGGAATTCACAGATGTGTCCCTTTTCTCCTTTTCCCAATAGTGCTGAAGTTCATAGCTCTGGGTCAGGAATGTGTACAGCCTCTGGTACGATGGGACCTTCCCCCAGCACATTCCCATCATCAGGATTTTCTAATTATGCCTGTGACTGGCAGCTGGCATCGGAGCCATTGACATGACTCAGTCAGTGTGCCTCGGCTCTATTAAACAATGTTTTATTTAATTAAGTCTTGATCTCATCAAAATCAAGAGGGAGTGTTGGGGTGGCAGCAGGGAGAGCTGCACTGGCCGGGCACAGGGCTGTGCCCCTGCTCCAGCCTTGCTGCTGTGTCTGGAGGTCCAGCAGTTTCTGGAGCACAGGGTGGTGTGGGGCACGGCTGCACGTCCTGGCTCCTTCAAGATCATGCTGGTTTCTGGGAGAGGAACTTGGATGAGATCAGACTCCCAGGATGGTTTGGGTTAGAAGGGACCTTAAAGACCATCTAATTCCAATCCTTCTGCTGTGGGCAGGGACACCTTCCACTGTCCCAGGTTGCTCAAAGCCTCGTCCAACATGGCCTTGGACACTTCCAGGGATGGAGCAGCCACAGCTTCTCTGGGCAACCTGTGCCAGGGCCTCCCACCCTCCTGGTCCAACATTTCTTCCCCATATCCAACCCGACCCCACGCTTGTTCACTTTAACCCTGTTGTCCTGTGTTGGGACCCCAGAGCTGGAGGAAGCTCCAGAGGGGTCTCAGGAGAGAGACCAGCATGGAGAGTGAGGTGGAAATGCTCTCAGTCTAGGGGTGGGAGTTGTCTCAGTCTAGGTGGGGGGAGTGCTCCCAGTCTGGAGGAAGGAGTTCTCCCAGTTTGTGGGTGGGAGTTCTCCCAGTGTGGGGGTGGGAGTGCTCCCAGCTCTGGTCTCCACACACTGCGGGACCAGGCAGCAGATTTTTGCAGTGTGTCCAACACATCCATGTTGCTCTTTCCTCTCTCCCCAGAAACGAAGGAGGAGCTGGAAGAGCTGATGTCTGACATAAAGAAGACGGCGAACAAAGTGCGCTCCAAGCTAAAGAGTGAGTGTTGGCTTGTGGTGGAGCTGTGGGGCTCTGCCAGAGCACTCCCATCCTGGGCTGGGGGTGCACCCAGGGATGGGCATCACCTTCCCTCCCCTTGCACTCTCCAGCTGCTTTTATTTGCCCTTTGTGAATTAGCCCCCTTGTGCCCCGCTCCCAGGATGGAGGTGAGGGAATGGGGCCATGAGCACCCAGTGGGGTCCATCCAGTCCTGTGCCACCACCACTGGCGGGTGTTGGGTTCTGGGCAAACCCCTGGCACAGCCAAAGGGTGGGCTCCAGGGCTGGGTGGGTGAAGAGGTGCTACTGTGGGATGCGCTGCAGGACATGACCTTCAGTTTCCAGCACTGGAAGAGTCAGTCAGTCTGTCTGACAGCGAGGAGTGAGAACAATGTGACTGTCAGCCTGCTAGTGGACAGGGCTGTGCTGGAGCACTCAGACGAGCCCAGAATTCCATGACTGGACCCCAGGGGATTCAGGGGTCAGTGAGGACACGCTGGTGCAGCTTGGATTTGTCTCTGGTAGTCTTGGACACCAGTGTGGGATTTGGTTGAGATTTGTGCAGGAGACCTGGCTGTCTGAAGGGTGGGAGAGGAGCTGGTGCTTATCCCATGGCAGCAGTGTCCTCACTAATCCCAAGGTTTCATGGGAGACCTGCAGTCCTGGAGGACTCACTCAGATACCTCTGGAGTTGTTTGTTGGGTTGGTCACCACTGGCATGGCCATGTCCCATGTGTGTGCCCCGAGACCTGTACCTCTATTGTCCCCATGCTCCCCCTGTCCTCCCGACACAGGATCTCAGCCAGAGCCAGGAAGGAGAGCCAGAGGCCATCTTACCCATTGCATAGTCTGGGGGATCCATTCCCATGGCCCTGGGCACACTGGGATCCCTGGTGACAGGGTTTGGCCTGTGCAAAACAAAAATCCTTTTCCATTAGTGTTTTGTTTGGTGTTTTTTAAGAGGCTTTGAGAGCCTGAAGGATTGCAGGACAGGTTCCAATTCCTGTTTCCTGCTTCCAGAAAAGACTCCCTGGTATCATGTTTACCTGGAGCAGAGGATGATTAGTCCTTGTGCTTTGTCCCAAATCACCTCATGGCCAGCATGATCAGTGACAGAAAACAGTCAGGACTGATCCAAAACAACATCTGCTGACAACAAACTGACTTCTTCAGGCCAGATATTGCTCATGCAGGGGCTAATTCTAATTACCAGCTTCTTGGGAAAATGTGATTTTATTAATTATCATAAATGCCCAGTGTTCGCCAATACTGTTCCTTGGGAATGGGTTTGTGACGAGAGTGGAGGAAGCCCAGTTGCTGATGGAATACACTGAGCTGTGCTGGAGGCTGAGGGGGCAGCTCCAGGGAATGGGCAGCTTCTGCTGCAGGAGGAACCTGCCCCATGCTGGGCTCGAGTGACCTGCTCCAGTGGGGAAGGTGCTGGGAACAGCTGGGCTCAGAGGGCTGTGGGACATCAGCGTTGGGAATGGGGTCTTCAGCCACACTGAGGGGACACCACCAGCTCACACCTGGTGGTTTACATGGAGAGGTGTGTACCTGCAGGCTGGCCAGCCTCCTGGGGGGAGCTTCCTTCCAGGCTTTATGAGTCCCTGAAATTAAGTCTTTGAATTAGCAGGTGGCCTTGAGGAGAAGGTTTCATAGAATCCTAAAAGATGGAATGGTTTGGGTTGGAAGGGACCTTAAAGACCATCTTGTTTCACCCCACTGCCATGGGCAGAGACACCTTCCACTAGACCAGGCTGCTCCAAGCCCCGTCCAACCTGGCCTTGGACACTTCCAGGGCTGGGGCAGGATTGCACTGCCCTCATCTGTGCCAGCCCTCCTGCCCTGCAGTCCTGTGCCCTCTCCCCGCCCAAACCATGGTGGGACATGGGGCACTGCTCCTCCCTGACATGATTCATGGGCTTTGGGCAGTGAGGCCTTCATCTCAATTAGCTGCATAATTAAAGGGGCAGATCCCTGCCCTGCTGCAGGGCTGCTCAGCATGGTGAGGTGCATTCTTGCCTGGTGAGTCCTCCCTGTGCCAGGCTGGGCAGCTGGAGGAACTGCTATTTTTAGGGTCCCTGGAGAAGTCTTGAGGTTTGGTATTTTGCAGAGACATTTTAGCTCTGGGTTTCCTCCTCCTGAGCCACCGGGGGCAGCAGCTCTCCATTTTGTTTGAATGCTGACCTGAGCATCACATCAGTTTTGTATGGAAGTTCTGGCTCACCAGCCTGGGAATGACAGTGCTGCCCTTGACAGCCCCAAATCTCATCCCATGGCCAGACACCGGGTGTTTTGCAGTTGTGAAACGGGGCTTTGCTGCCGGTCCAGGCTGAATGTCAGGCTGGAGTCAGGAGCTGGGAACAACTCGATCCATAGGCTTTAGTCTTTCACAGTCCCTTTGCCAAACAATCCCTTTCCTTTGGTCAGGCATTGGAACAGGCTCTCCAGGGAAGTGGCGGAGTCACCATCCTTGGAAGTGTTCAGAAATGAGTAGATTTGCCATTTGGTGATGTGCTTTAGTGGGCATGAGGTCGAAGTTTGGATTTGATCATCTTGGAGGTCTTTTCCAACCTTATTGATTCTGTGATTCTTCCCCAAACAGCATTAAATAATTTGTGTCCTTCTACCCCAACCAGGTATTGAGCAGAGTATTGAACAAGAGGAAGGACTGAACAGGTCATCGGCTGACCTGCGGATAAGGAAAACTCAGGTGAGTCTCTGCCCTCTGGCACCAGGAGGATGGGAAGAGGCAGCTGAGGGATTCCAGGAGGTGCTGGGAGAGAAGGGCTGTGCTCGGCTATAGAACAGCCTTCTCTGGGTGAAGCTCTATCTCCTGCCCCACCGTGCAGGGTTGCTGTGTAGTTTTTTTTACCTCCTGGTGATGCTTTGGTGAGAGAGCACCCCGGCGGGATGCAGCCATTGCTCCAGCCTGGAATCTGCCCCTGTGTCGCTGCAGTGCCTAGTCTGCGGGATGTGGGTGAAGACAAAGCACCTCAAAGCCTTGTTCTGCAGCCAAGAGTGGGGTTTAGCAAATTATTAAAGGGATAAAGGCAACAGGAGCTGCCAGTGTTGCTGTTCATCAGCTGGGGTCGGATCCAGACGTGGATCTGCGGCTCTCGGTGGTCGTGCACACACACAGCTCAGTAAAAGTCCTGCTTTCTCCACACTCTGCAGTGGTGTTGAAGGAGTTCTGGTGTTTATAGTTTGTTTATCTCCCTCTCAGTCTGGGAGGCCACTCAAAGAGCCTGTTCTCCCATCCGCAGTCGGTGCCAGATCGATACGGCAGTGATGATAACTGATCACCTCTGCGGAGGCGGCTCCCAGCTGGAACCCCAGCACCCTCCTGCTCCTCTCTGCAAAGCTGGGGCAATGGAAAGGCCCACCTGTCTCTAGGGCAGGTGGGACAGGGAATTGCTGTGGTACAGTGGAACCGAAGGATGGTGCAGCAAGAGAGCAGCGAGTCCCACTGCAGGCAGCTCTGCTGTCCCTCCTGGAGGGACCCAGCATGGGCAGAGCTCTGCTGTGGTTGGAAAGGACCTTCAAATATGATCCGATCCAACCCCCTGCCGTGGGCAGGGACACCTTCCACTATCCCAGGTTGCTCCAAGCCCTGTCCAACCTGGCCTTGGACACTTCCAGGGATGGGGCAGCCACAGCTTCTCTGGCCTGGGCTACTTTCCCCTCATTTGAGGAGTGAAGAGTTGCTGGCCCCGGGTGAAACAACCCCATTTTCTATCGAGTTAGTATTTTCTGTTTAATGAGTTTCTTTCAAACACAAGGTACATTTTGATAGGCATTTGATTTGCTGCGAATATTCAGGTAGCTTTATTTAATAACTGAAAGCCATCTAAAGTGCTTTTTTTTTTCCAGCCCATTTCGCATGAAACTCTGTGTTCCTTCAAAAATCAATGCGTTTTGTAGACACGTGGGATGCCCGTGGGAACATAAAATAACAATCTGAGAAAATAAACACTGAGTTAAATAACTTCTGAAGCAAAAGAGGTGTAGTGTGGTGTGTTGGTGAGCAGGAAGAGTGTCACTCAGCACCCGGGCTATATTTGTCTGCAGATCAGCATAGGTTGGTAGTTTTCAGCTGAATGAGAATGAAGTGGATTTTAGGAAAAACAGTTTTGGAAAGGCAGAAGAGTCGCTTGGATGGCACGTTGCTGGATTTTGAGCTGAGATGCTCAGGAGCTGTTCTGACCTTGCTCTGGGCCAGCACCTCTGGAGCAAAGGCTGGAGCCGGAGCTGCCAGAGGCATTCGTGTGAGGTTTGTGGTGGAGGAGGGAGAAGATGAGCTGAGGCTGTGCCATAAATACTGTGCTGCTGCCGGCTCAGAATAGCTGCAGAGCAAATCCAAGTGTATCCTCGAGATGTCTCCAGTGCCGTCTCCTGGAAGGAGGGCTGTGCTGGCTGGGGCTGCTCCAGGTGTAACATCACCTGCACCAACACGGCTGAGTGCGGGTGGCACCAGACACATCTGACAGTCACCGTCCCCATGCTGGGCACAGACTGTCCAGAGAGGGGCAACAAGGCTGGAAAAGGGCCTAGAGAGTCACATGAGTCATATGAGGAGTGGCTGAGGGAGCTGGGGGGGCTCACCCTGGAGAAAAGGAGGCTCATGGGGGGACCTTCTCACTCTCTAAAACTCCCTGACAGGAGGTTGGAGCCGGGTAGGGGTCCGGCTCTGCTCCCAGGGAACAAGGGACAGGATGAGAGTAAACGGCCTCAGGTTGCTCCAGGGGAGGTTCAGGTTGGACATCACATAGAATTTCTCCATAGAAAGGGTGGTCAGGCACTGGAAGGGGCTGCCCAGGGAGGTTTAGAGTTCCCATCCCTGGAGGTGTCCACGGAATGACTGGAAGTGGCACTCAGTGCTCTGAGCTGGGTGACAAGGTGGGAACTGGGCACAGGGTGGACTTGATGATCTTGGAGGCCTTTTCCAACCAAAACAGTTCTGTGATTCTGTGACTTTGAGCAGCTTTGGCCTCAGCTCCAGTTTGCTTGGGCACAAGTGGTGCGAGGAGGGTGCTGCCAACCTCCCCAGGGTGTCCTCTGGGGGCTGAAGGCTGTGCTCAGTGTGAGGGGTGTCACCTGCTACCACCTCCCCGCCTAGTGCTCTGTCACGTTTGGGCTGGAAATGCCTTTGGGGTGCCTTGAGGTGCAGGGGGTGCTCAGGACTGAGACTTCCCTGCCACAGGGATGGCAAGGCTCTCCCTCCTGCAGGACCCTCACCCCTTCTCTCCTCCTCTCCCCTCCACAGCACTCCACACTGTCCCGCAAGTTCGTGGAGGTGATGTCCGAGTACAACGCCACGCAGACCGACTACCGGGAGCG
Source organism: Cephalopterus ornatus (assembly GCA_013396775.1). NCBI lineage: Eukaryota > Metazoa > Chordata > Aves > Passeriformes > Cotingidae > Cephalopterus > Cephalopterus ornatus. The sequence goes on from VZRE01006756.1 coordinate 15,179, forward strand.
CTGCAAGGGCAGGATCCAGAGGCAGCTGGAGATCAGTGAGTAAACCCGGAGTGGGAACACAGCTGGGCTGTGTGTGCCGTGGGGCCACGTCCTGCACTGGCTCCTGAGGGATCAGAGCTGCTCCTGCAACTGGGTAGAATTTCCCTGGAGAACCCAGGGTGCAGAGGGGCCCATGGGTGTGACTGGGACATGGCTCCTGTGGGAGATGGACACCTTGAGTTTCAGTGGCAAAGCATATCCAGCAAAGCGCATCCCGAAATGCTGCGGAGAGAGCGCCGGGAGCACAGGGAGAGGAATATCTTCCTTGTTTGCAGCTCATTTTTAATTCAGAGGAGCTCATGGGAATTCCCGCCTCCCATGGGTGCCTTGCCTTTCCTCGGAGTGCTCTTCAACGTGGCTGAAGTGGGCTAAACATGAAAGCGGAGAAGGCAGCTCTTGAGTTGGGAGCACTCCCTGCTCCCAGCGGTTTGCCTTGCACGGGAGGAGCAGGAGCCTCAGTGCCTGCCCCAGGCATCTCCCAGAACTCAGGACCTGATGGCTGTTAGCAGCAGTAATGTTGTTTTCTGTCCAAGGGTGGGGGCCAGGTGACACCTCTGAGGCTGGTGACACTCACCCAGGTGACACCACTGTGGCACTAGGATCTCTCTGAGTCATCCAGAGCCCATCGTCCAGGATAAGTCTTGTCCTGCCTGTCCAAAAAACACTCTCCTGATGGTTCTTCCGGGCAGCCAGTGATACTTGGATAGTTTTAGAGCAATGGGATCATCTCCCAGCAAGGAAGAACCACGTCACCGCCATAATTAGGGGAATAAGCAAGGGGAAAGTCAGGGCACGCAGAGATTTAAAGAGATTTTTGTAAATAATCTCGTCATCAGAGGCGTCGTGGGGTTTGTGCTCAGTATAGAAGGATCTGAATCCTAGTCCTTTTTTTTTTATCTCACAACCAAATGGATGTTTTTCTTCCTTTCGACAACTCAGCATGAATAATGACAGGAGGTCTGTGAGTCAGAGTGGTGTCCTTGGTGGTCTCCTGTGGGAATGTCTTTCATGGGCTGGGATGCCTGGAAATCTGGGTGCTGTGGGGTTTCTGTGGAGGGCTGGAGGGAGACTCAGCTGTGCAAGCCTTTGTTAAAATTAGTCTGTAGATGTATGATAGTAACAGGGCTGTTCCAGGGTGGCTGGATGGGAAGGCTGACTGACACGAGGCTCAACAAGAGCTTGCCAGTTTGCTGTAAAGCAGGATGATGTGTCACTGCTCCAGCTGCCTGACTCATCCATCAGCCAACGTCATCCTGCAGGTGACAGCCGAGGGGTGGCTTGTCATGTGAACAGGAATTTAAGGTACCCCTGTGCCTCCTCTGAGAGAGGAGATTTGGAAGGACTCAGCCGTGTCCCTGATTGGCTGCAGACCTGAAGGAAACCTTCCTCTTGTTTTCCTACTGGATTTTGGAAGGACTTTGCTGTTCTGCTTAATTTCTGGAGATACATCAAGTTGTACTTGTGTTTGCTCTGTCTGTCCTGCGGGGCTGCTGGTGCCTGGCAGAGCCTGATGGGTGCAGGAAAAGGGCTGCTCAGGGTTCCCCGTGGAGCAGAGAGGGGTGCAGAGGAGGTGTCCCACTTCCTGACAGCGAGGGACCTGCATTTCCCTTGGGATGGAGGTGTGGAGCAGGTGCAGAGGCAGGATGGGGTTGTGCTGGGGAGGGACACGGTCCTCTGTGCAGTCCAGGCGGGATTCCCACATCCGGACAGCGGGAAATCTCTCCTAGCATAAAGGCTCATCAAAAGGAACAGCTTATGGAGGTTTTTAAAAGGGCTCTGCTTAGTCTGGGGTGTCCCAGGCAATGCCTTCAGCTCCGGCTGCTCCAGGGACTCCTGCACAGGCTCTTTGGAGCAGAGCTCAGCTGGGATGTGGCAACTGCACAAAAGCTCCACAAAATCCTCAGCTCTCGCTTTCAGCTGAGAAATCCAAAGATAGAAAGTGCTGGGAGCTCTGACAGCAAAGCCAGTAAATCACTCGGGTTTTGGAAGTGTGAGAGCAGGGACTTTTCAGCAGCTCCGGGGGGGCTCCCCAGCGCCCAGCAAGCTCCTCCATCCTCACCACATCTGCTCCCGGCTCTGCAATAGGACAGCTGCAGAGCTGGTGATGTGGACTCACTGCCCTGGGCCATGGCCACTCCCTGGGGCTCCCCACAGCCCTCTCAGGATCTGTCCCTTCTCCTTGTGTAAGCACTGCCGTGTCTGTGTGTGTGCCAGAGATTGTGCCTCAGAGACCATCACCATCACCCTGCCCAACCAGAAGCATGTCTGATGGGATGAAGTGGATCTCTCCTCTCCTTCTCCATCTCCCTTTCCATCTCCCTTTCCATCTCCCTTTCTATCTCCCTCTCCCTCCCCTCTGGCTGGAGCCCCTCCCCCTGCTTCTACTTCAGCCTTAATTGTTGGCCTCACCCCTTCCTTACTCACTTTGCTCTGTTCCCAAGCACTCCAACATCACAGATGCCATGGAGGAATCACAGGATACACTGTGAAGGGATGGCAGGATGCTCTGTGTCCTGGGGTTGGTGACAGCAGGACAGATGTGCAGTGGCTGGACCGTGCCCCCCTGTCTGCTGCCAGGAGCTGCCTGTGGTGGGAGTTGTCACTCCCTAATTTTTTTCCTCTCCTTTTTGTCCATTAGGAGAAATTATATCTTAAATCTAATTAGATTTTGCTCCCAGAGAAATTGGATTTGGAGCTTGGAGGAGCTCTCTGTGGTGGGTGTGCAGCTGAAGCTGTGGAGGTGCTGCACAGACACCGCTTGTTTTTAGGAACAGTTTTGTTATGTGCAAGACCAAGGAGCCAAAAATAAAGCATCTGCTGTCTCCGAGGGCACTGTGAGAATTCATTGGTGCCCACCCTGCTGTGCCAGGCCTGCTGAACTGGCATGCAGAACAAAGAGCTGTGGGTGCATCCCACCCTGAGCCAGGAGGGTTCAGGGCCCTGGCAGCTCATCTGGGCTGCCCCAGGTGACCCCAGAGCTGATTTAGGATTCCTGTGGCACTTTCATCTCAGGAATGACCACGGGATTTATCTTGAGTGCAGGTGCTGGCACAGTGCTGGCCACTGGCCCTGCCACCCCTGCCCAGGATGAGCAGAAGCACCCTGAGGGCCGGGGAGGTTTGTGGCACTTTGTGACATGCTGGGCAAGCTTTTGTAGCTGAAACCTTTTCATCCTGACACCAGTGTGGGCAGTGCCAGTCCTGTCTGAGCTAGGGGATGTCCGGGTGCATCAGTGACTCTCACATGTGGGCAGACAGGACAGCGTTATCAATCTCTCTGTGAGTTGTATGGACTTGTGTCTAATGAGGGCTTTAAAAGCCAGCTCCAGATAGAGGATCCCAGCCTTGGGAAGGTGCCCTGGCCTCGGTGTGTCCAGCCGGAGCTCCATCTGTGGCTCTGCGGGTGCTTGTGCAGCCCTGCTGCTGGAAGAAGGGATGTTGCCCGCCCCGGGAGCCCAGCTGAGCCCTTTTAATTCAGCCACAATGTGTTGGACTCCTGCAGCCCTGAGGTGCCTCGAGTCTTTCCTATTTATAGGGCATCTGTGTGCAGAATTGGGCAAACTGGCATCAGCTGGGTGGTGGGGGAGAGCTGTGCCACTGGAGGCTTCCCTGGGAGCTTCCCTCGCACCCTGCCCCATCCCCTGGGAGCTGGTCCATGGGGATGGTCACTCCATCCAGGTGGGTATTGCAGGGCCAAGGACTGTGCCTTGAGGTGGGAATTCTCCTCAGTTGCTTCATGTCCACCTGTCCCAGAGCTTCCAATGGCCCTGGGCACTGTCTCTTGCCATTCTCTCCTTGCCAGCTCAGGGCTGAGGTTGCTTCTTCCTGTGTGCTGCAGCTCCCACCAAGCTCTGGGCTGCTTGTGTTGTTGGCAGAGCTGCTTCTCCCCAGGAAACTTTAATTTCTAAAGTTGCCAACTAAGAAGCAGATGTACCTTGGAGCTCTCTGGGGGAGGCACAGATCCAATTCTCAGGATTTTCCAGTGTTTTGCCAAGTTTCTGGGCAGTAGAGTTCCCCCAGGCTCCTCTCCCTTTGCAGTTGACTCTGTCCTTTCACTCCAGTTCGTGGCTGTGCCATGGCTCTCTGGTGATGTGGGCAGCAGATCAGGCAGGGACCCAGTACACTTTGAGCTGTTTTTATTGCTGCGGAGGAGCTAATGACAGCTTTTCCAAACCAGGAAACCTGGCCAGGAGGCAGTGGCCTCCCAGGGAAGCCCTCTGGGGTCCTGCAGCTTGTTTATGTGGTTATATGGCAGGTGCTGTGCTGGACGGCGTGGGCGATGTGCAGCCTCCGGGCCCTGTGCTTTGGCTCAGCATTAAAGCAAGTTCTTCCTGACCAGCCATGGCCCTTGGCCAGGCTGCCACTGCCTGGCTGGGTGTTAATCCTTGTGATGTCTTTTCTCTCATCCTTTGCTCGACGCAGCTGTTACCAGCCCTGTGCCCTGCATTAGGGGAATGAGGCAGTGAGGAGGTGGTGAGAGCCAGGAGGAGAAACGTGTACTCTGCATCCTATCCCACCTCTGCCCATGAGAGACGTGGCTTCTCCTGGAGCTGATCCCACCGCTCACCCTTGGGGCTGTCTCCAGGGCCTGCAATGGGCAGAGCGAGTAGCCCACCTGGCACACTCCTCCTTGTCACTGCGCAGTGACTGCTCAGAGCTGGGCACATCAACAGGAGGGTTTGTAAATCTGTGCTATTTGAGCCCTTGTTCTCCCTTCTTGGAAGCAGGGCAGTGTCAGCCCAGAGTGAGGAGCCAACAGGTAGGAAGGGCTGGCAAGGGGGTGTCACGGGTCACCCTTGGTGGGCATGATGCTCTGTCACCCCAAAACGTGTAATGGTGGCTGGAAACTGGCTGTGGATCCTTCCCAGAGCTGGGGGAGGTGGGGAGGGTCATTGATCCTGAGATTCTGAGATCCTGAGAGCCCTGAGCATACAGTGGCAGAGCTCAGCCCTCATGTGCAGCTGTGAGCTCCCACCGGGCACAGGCAGGTATCAGGTTGTTCTTGTGACACAAAACAGCAGCCTCTTGGGGTTTCAGGGGCATGAACATGTCGTAGTTGTCAAGACCAGCCTCACACAGGAGGCTAACTGTGCCTGTGGATCTGTGCCATTCCCCACTCCGAGGTGCCCGAGGTGCCCTGGACTCATCCTGGAGGATGCTGATGTCCCTTTCAGCATGACTGGCTGCTGGCAGCATGGTACAGGGAGCACTACACCAGACCCCAGCCCTGCCCTGCTGAGTTTGGGTTCATTGGGCTTGGTGAAGTCACTTCATGAGCTCCTCCTGCCCAACTGCCCCATCTGCGCCTCACTGCCCTCTCTGCAGGTGACCTGCTCACCTGCCCATCCCACTGGGCAGCCCCAGTGCCCTGCCCAGCATCTCCATCTGTTCAGGTGTAATTCCACGTGTCCCATGTGGCTGCTAGCCTGAGGAACACACATCATTTGGTGTGGAGATCAGTGCCACCCACAGAGTGATCAGCATCTCTCTGCGCTGTAGCAGTGTGGAGCATGTCCGTGGGAATGAATTGCTCCTGGAGGAGCCATGGAGGTCCCATCCCAGGAACACAGAGGGCTGTGCCACAGGGGGAAGGGCCACAGCTGCAGGGCCAAAACTTGGGCAGCCCAGCTGAGCCCGTTGTCCTCGTGGCCTTGAACTGGCCTAGGATGGGGTTTGCCAAGAGCATCTCTGCTTGTGGCTTGGTGCTCTCCATCATTCCTCCCTCATAGCCACCAACTGGATGCTGCTGGCTGCCCAGCAGGAACGAGCAGCATGACCAGGAGGGACAGATGGGCTTTCCTGGGTGAGCTGAGCCAAGCTGGCAGCTCAGTCCCCTTAAAAAGAGGGATGTCAAAGCTGGGCAGCGAGAGGGCAGCCGCTTGATCTGCCCGGTGCGCTCTTGGGGCTGGAAACTTTGCTCCATTGCACTCATGGGAAATGCCATGGAGCCAGCAGAGCCTTGTGGTAGGACTGTGGGACTCTGGGTGGGGACAGAGGACTTGCCCTGACCCGTGTTGTTGTGTCATTGCAGCTGGCAGGACCACCACCAGCGAGGAGCTGGAGGACATGCTGGAGAGCGGCAACCCGGCCATCTTCTCCTCCGGGGTAAGCAAGGGCTGCAGCTGAGCCAGCCCCCTTATCCAAGGGGATGGGCTAGTGGATATACTTCCACAGTGGCCCCAGTACAGCCCTAGGGTCTCGGGTCTGTCCTTACAATGCTGTTGGAGCAGAGCCTGCATCCTGGCTTCCTGCTTCAGACTACCTGGCTGGAGCTGTTGGAGGGGCTCTGGAGCTCCTTCTCATCCCTCTCTTGGTGCCCCCAGTCCCAGCATCTGAGCTGGGGCTCAGCACAGTGCTCAATGGCCTTGTCTCCTTTGCAGATCATCATGGATTCAAACATCACCAAGCAGGCACTGAATGAGATCGAGACACGGCACAGCGAGATCATCAAACTGGAGAACAGCATCCGAGAGCTGCACGACATGTTCATGGACATGGCCATGCTGGTGGAGAGCCAGGTAGGGAGACGCTGCGGCCCAGGGGCCGCTCACCTGGGGGAGCTGGAGGGTGATGGGGGTCCCTGCAGTGGGTAGGGAGGTTGGGGGACAGTGGTCCCTTGCCTGGGTGGGTGCTGAAGGGAAAAACCACATCTAGGACCAACATGGCTCCCAGTGGGGCTGAGCTGGGCTCCCCAGGGCCGGAGCCACCCGCCCTACACCCCAGAGCCAGGGGTGCTGCGTGCCTGGGGTGGGAGGTTTGGTGATGGGCTCTGGAGGGAGGGCAGTGGGTGGCTGCCACGCAGGGGGAGATTTCTCCATCTCCCCTGAGCATCGGACCCACATGGGCGAGCTCAAGGTGCCGCTAGCCCGTGGCACATGGCCCTTCAGCCGGGCGCGTGCTCTGGTGTCCTTGCTCATCCCCCTTCTTGCCCGCCATGCTGCCACGGCCCGAGGAGACGTCGGTGGCAGGTAAAGGCCCACTGGCCAAGCCCCGTGGTGCTGCATGCTCTGCTCTGCATGGCTGCCCCTGCATGACAGATGTGTGGGGTTTGTGGTTCCCGGCCCTGCTCTAAGGGCTGGTCACTGCCAGCACCTGCCTTGCTCTGTGGGGTGAGAGGCTCCGAGCTGCCAGCACTGGGAGCAGAGAGGTGCCAGGCTGGCAGCAGGGCTGGCAGCTCTGCTCTGCCCCAGGCATAGCACAGGTGGGAAGGAGAAGCAGCACCTTTAGGCAAGGCAAGGGAACAGCTGGTGGAGTCAGGGCTTGGGGGGTAACACCAGAGCAACCCTGGGCCTCAAGGCTTATACTCCCCATGCTCTCCAGTTGAGAAATGGGCATTGCAGAGCTGCTGGCCATGAGCCCCTAGCTCTGCAGCTCCAATTACCTCCATGCCATGCAGGAGGGCACTGGGCTTCGAGCCACTGGCCCCTGCAAGCCCTGTCCAGCTGCTGCAGGACTTGGCTGCTTCCCTGCACAGTCAGGATGGGGTCAAAGGAGGTGGACAGGCTGGGGGAGCTCACCCTAGCCCGTGTCCCCACATCCACAGGAGCCCACATGTCCAGCCCCCCATGCAGTGGGGGGCATAGTGGGGCAGAGGTCCTGGCCGGCCTCGCTCCAGGCTCTCCTGCCCTCGGCACAGTGCTTGTGTGGATTGGAGTGGTGGTCCCTGCATGCGCATGGTTTCGTGAGCATCCCACGTGGCACTGCTGGGGATGTCCTTGCTCCCTGCCGAGCCTCCGGTTTCTGCGGCGTGCGGTGCAGTGTCCGTGTAGACCCTGTTGTGGCTTTGATGTCACCTGAGATATTGGACAGGGCAGCTGCCAGGCCAGGACCGGGCTGGGAACTGCCTCGACCCTCTCTTTTGCTTGTCTCCCTGCTGGGATGTGCACAGAAGTCCTCTGGGACAGGGCATGCTGTCCAGAGCTCCCACCCCAGGGCACCCCAGAGCACCCAGAGCCCGCAGGCAGCTGATGGTCCCTCTCTCCACGCAGGGCTGCCGGGCAGGGCAGTGCCCACCCGGTGCCAGGGAGCAGCGGAGAAGAAAGGAGCTCACGGCGGCGCGCGCGTGGGCGCGTGGGCTGTGTCCTCGCTCTGCAGGGAGAGATGATTGACCGCATCGAGTACAACGTGGAGCACTCGGTGGACTACGTGGAGAGGGCTGTGTCTGACACCAAAAAAGCGGTGAAGTACCAGAGCAAAGCCAGACGGGTGAGTCACGGCTCTGTCTGGGGCCCGTCTGCCCCTGCCTGCACTGCTGACACCTCTGTCCCGAGGGCAAGGCTCTGCTGGCACCCTGCCTGCCCCTCTGCCTGCCCCGGGCAGGGTGGCACAGCCTCGCAAGTGCCTGGGCACTGCGTTACCCCACATCACTGTCTGCAGCCCACGGCCTGAGCGTGGCACAGCTGAGGCAGAGCTCCCAGCACAGGCTGCATGAAAGCTGACAATGAGCCATGGGGCAGGCCTGATGCCTGGGGAGAGGAAGAGGGACAGAGTGGATCCCCTGGGCCAGGCCTGCTGTGAGAGCCATGCCCCTTGCCAAAAAAATGTAGAGAAAAGGCATGGTCCAGCTCAGCTTGGCCAGCCCAGGGCTGAAGCAGGAGCTGGGGTGTTCAACCCTGCCCAGGGCAGCCAGAGCCCTTCTGGCTCCCAAGATGCTGCTCAGAGCCCACCACGGGCAAAGGGGAACAAGGGCAGACTGCAGCCTCAGCTCCTGGGTGTATCCTGCCCCAGCACTCACCATTCCCTCTCCCCTCTCTCCCTGCTGCTGCCGGGACACCTGAGCAGAAGAAGATCATGATCATAATCTGCTGCGTGATCCTGGGCATCGTCATCGCCTCCACCTTCGGCGGCATTTTCGGCTAAACTCACCCCACGGGACTGTTTGTGTGCGATGGACGGAGCCGCGCGTGCCA
>VZRE01006757.1:23777-40914 GCA_013396775.1 Cephalopterus ornatus
TCGCTCTGCTCTCCCTGTGCTGTGGGGGGCAGGATCAGACCCCCTGTCGCCAGTGCCGGAGCTGGGGAGGACCCTCCGGCTGCAGGCAGGGGCTGTGCTGACACGCGGGGGACGGGCCATGGGCTCGCCGGCGCTATCAGGACGGGATCAGCTGAATTAGTTACTGATTTGTTTTCCGAGTGGGATCCCAGCAGTTCCAGCGGGGACCCAGCGCTGCCGGGCGTCACCTTTCTCCCCAGCACCCACTCCCATCCCCTGCCTCGGTTTCCCCCACTGCGCCCTGGGGAGCACCGGGCTGGATCAGGGAGTGTCTGCAGGAGCACCGGGCTGGATCTGGGAGTGTCTGCAGGGAGCACCGGGCTGCTCCCCCCATACTCGTCACCTCGCTGCGCGGGTCTGTCCGTCCGTCCACACACCGATCGCTCCGCTGCCTTGTGCTCTGGCTCCACGGGTGCCGCTGGAAAGCCCAGGAGGAGGCATGGGGCAGGGCGAGCTCTTTTCCGCAGGGAAGAGGAGTAGGGGAAAGGGTCTCACGCCAGCCTGGGCTCACATACGGAACCATCAGCCCAGTGGGGTGTCCCTGTCCCGGTGACCTCCCTCCGTGGTTCCGCCGTCAGAGCAGGGTGATGCCGACGGGGAGGGTCTCTTGCAGTAACATTGTCCCCATCCTGGGGTTTCTGATTTGCCCACTGGTGTCATTAAACTGTCCCTGTGTCCCCAGCTCGGCCTGAGTCAAGGAGGAGATGTGACAGGCATGTGGGCAGGGATCTGGGGTTGTAGAAGTGGGGTTAGCAGGACCAAGCGGGGGGTAACTGGGCGGCTTCCCCCGTCATCCCTGCGGGAGCCTGGCCCCACCATCCCTCCCGCCCTCCCTCTGTTTCCCTCAGTCTTTACAGTGAGCAGCCGCCCAGGGGCGTGAGCCGAGCTGTCCACAGGGTAAACAGGGTCTGAAGTTAACTCCACACACAGGCTTGGGGAGTGCCACGCTGAGCAAAACTGTCCCGGAGGGATGGGGGCTGGGATGGGGACACCCTGCCCAGGGAGAGGGGGCCAACAGCATCCACTCGGTACCTGGGGAAACTGAGGCAAGAGGGTCCTTGGCCGTGCAGGATCTGCAGGCTCTCCACTGTCCACCTTTCCTACAGGCTGGCTGCAGGCTCCTCTCTGCCACAGTCATGCTCTTGTTGTGGTCTCCGTGCGGGAAGGGCTCAGTGCTGCCAGAGAGGGTCTGTTGTAGCCGCATCCCTGGCGTATTTCCCTCACCTTTTCCATGTGGCATTCCCATCCAGACCTCCATCTCCTCTCCATCCCCTGCCAGCCTTGAATGCCCCTTTCCAGTCCCTGAACCAGGACCGTGCCACCACTGCCCCTTCCCCAGGGCTGGCCGGGAGAAGCCCTGCTCCGTTTTACGCCCTGAAATGGGCGGGATGCTGGGACTGTGTGATTCCTGGGAGTCGAGGGCTGGCGCTGGGGCCGAAGGCCGTGGGGTGGAAGGTGCTGAGAAAACATGGGGCGAGTTGTGTTTGTTCTCTGCGAGGGCTCCATGGCAACGGCGCGGCGGCCACAAAGCCAAAGAATTTGCATTGTGTCGCTTCAGCATTTCGGAGGGCGCAGTCGGGATCACCGGCTGGGGGCAGGGTGTGCCGGCACCCGCCGGACGGGCCTCGCCGGCAGCCCATCTCGCCCTGGGAGACCCTCGGTGCTGCTGGATTTTGGGCTGGAGGCTGATTGCATATGGCAGGCAACTGGACCAGTTGCCATCTGTGTAGTGATTGGAAGTATAGACTTGGCCCTGCTGTGCCCATTGCTGGTCTGTCAGGCCTGGGCTGGCATCAGCAGATGCCTTAATGCTTGTGCCGTGTGTGGAGTGGTGTGGGCACCTAGAGCCTTTGGGTACCGAGGAGTCGGAGCAGTGATGCCCAGGGACAGGGTGGGCAGGCAGGAGCACGGCTGGTGGCTCTGGGATGGCTCTGCCTGGAACAGTGATCCCCAGGGACAGGGTGGGCAGGCAGGAGCACGGCTGGGGGCTCCGGGATGGCTCTGCCTGCTGCTCCCTGCCTGAGCCTCCCCACTCAGTCCCACCAGTGCCAAACCCACACAGCCTGACCCCATGCTGGAGCGGGGCCCGGCTTGCTCCAGGTGCATCCCTGGCCTCTTCTCCAGGCAGGAGCTGCTGGGGAAGGTCCTTGAGCACCAGGGAGGCCGAAGCCTCTTATCACCTCCTTATCAGGAAGCCCCGCCGGGCCCTGCTGAGTCAGGGCGGAGGAACGTGGCGCTGGGCCAGGCTGTGCCCAGCGGAGTCAGCGGGGATGTGGCCAGCAGAGAGCTCTGGGTGTGGGGTCACCTGGCACCCGCCTTCCCACCGGTGGGCTCTGGGGCGGGCTGCAGGGTCAAATCATGGAATCATGGAATGATTTGGGTTGGAAGGGACCTTAAAGCTCATCTCATTCCAACCCCCCACCACGGGCAGGGACACCTTCCACTAGACCAGGTTGCTCCAAGCCCCGTCCAACCTGACCTTGAACGCTTCCAGGAATGGGGCAGCCAAATGGCCCTGGGGGGCAGGTTTGGGGTGGTGTGCGGCCTTGAGGTTTCCCAGCGGCAGCGCTGGAGCGTCTCAGCAGCCCCAGCTCCTGCTGGGCAGCTCTGGGGTGGGCCGAGCAATTCTGGGCTCTTTCTCCTTCACAGCCACTCTCCGTGCCAGACGCACACTGGGCCGGCTCCGCAAACACCTGGGGGAGCGGAAAAGGGCAGGGGCCCAGCCTGGCGGGGGATACGCCATGATTTACACAGGCGCTTTCTCCAGGCACACCGGCCGGCATCCTGCTGCGTGCGGGACATCTGAGCCCTTCCCGGTGCCCCCTCCTGCTCCTGGAGCAGGGGAGGAGGTGATCTGCGGGTGTCCCGGGCAGGCAGCTGCTGCAGCGCTCGGCTCCGACATGCCGTGCCGTGCCCGCTTGGCACATGCCCTGTCACCGAGGGGCAGGGATGGGACCTGCCCTTTGGCTGTGGGTTATCCCCCACTCCATTTTGATGGCAGCCCCGTTGCCACCTGACGCCCTTTCTCCCATCTTCTTCCTGATCCCGCATTGCCGTGTCCATCCCAATCCCCAGCGGAGGATCAGCAGCTCCTCAGTGTTCCCTCGGGAGAGCCCCGCGGGTGGGAGTGGGGTTGGGCGCTGCCCGCGGGACGGTGGATCCGTGCATGGAAAAACCTGCAACGTCTTGTCCTTAATCCGTCTCCTGGATTTGCTCCTTCACGGAGCCAAGTTCCTGCTGTGACAGGCAACGCCTGCCATGTGAGCAGCACCTGGGCACCCTGCAAACACGCCGGGCATGACGGCACGCGCCGTGGGACGCAGCCAGCCCCGGGCACCGCGGCGGGGACCGCGCAGGTGCCGCCGCTGCGTCCGTGGGAGGTGGAGGACACGGAGAGAGGGAGATCAGGGAGTGACAGAGCTCTGGACTTGGAGGGAGGAGGTGCTGGTGGCCTGTCCCTGGCCATACGTGCCGCTGGCGGCCCCGTGTCACTTCCAAGGCTCTGCCTGCGGCCCTCTCCCGCCCTGTGCGCCCCATCTGGGATGTTCCCGCCCGGATCCGGCTCCTGGCCAGGGAAGGCTGTTATTTACCTTCAAACCTGTTTGGTGGCTTCTCTCGGGAGGGGACGAGCACGGGGTGGGGACGTGGTGGGATAGGCTGTTATAGGGGCTGGGAGTGAGGCACAGCTGGGCACTGGGGTGGTCCTGCCCCCCTCTGCAGCACTGCGACCCCCCCGGGCTGCTGCCAGACCCCCGCCCAGGGTCTGTGATAACACAGGGAGGAGGAGACGCTGAGTGTCACCGCAGGGCCGGCTGTGGGGCAAGTGTGGGACAGCAGCGAGGTCAGGGCCTGTTGCACAACCCTGTGTGCTCCTGCCATGACAGCAGCCGTGGCTGGAGGCGACTGGAGCCACGACTCTGCTCCGAGCAGGAGTTCACCCCGCGCCAGCTCCTTCATCGAGGCCCGTTGGCTCATCGAGGCAACACCGGGCAGTTTTCTACACTGTGATTTAGAGGAAGAGCAAACGATCCAAGTTTGTTTTCCCAGTTGAATTAATTTTAGTTCAGCCTCTGCGTGGGATCGTGTTTGAGAGCCGAGCCAGCAGCGCGGGTCGGGCGGTGTTTATTTGCGTGGTGGAGATGTTTTCCTGGCTGCAGCAGCAGCCCCCAGAGGGTGGCCGAGGGCAGGTTGGCAGTGGGGGGCTGCATGGCCAGAGCCACCGTAAATATTATCGTGCTCTTATCCTGCCTGGAGGGAGCACGGTCCTGTGATGTGTCCCAGGGTGTGGATCCTGTGCGGACACAGGGATTTGGGGAAAAAGAGTGGCTGGGCTGGTTATCTTCAGGGGCGCTGTGGCCCCCCAGCTCCCCTCAGCAGCTGAAGGGTGCAGAGGGAGAGAGGGACTGGATGGTGGAGCAGAGGGGCAGGATACAGTCCCTTGCAACTTGGAGTATTCTGTGATTCTGCGATACTGGCACAGAGTGTGGGGGCTCTCGCAGCCGTGGCAGGTTCCATGTCCTGATTGCTCCGTGGGGCTCTCTGGGATGGGGTTCCTAGTGCACCCCATTAGTGTTATCCATGCTCGCGGCATCTGCAGGCAACCAGGGGGCAGAGCGGTCCCCAAAGCCTTGGGCACGCACCTGGATGCAGCGTGGTGAGAAGGAGCCCCAAAAGGGTGGGAGAGCACCAACCCCGTGGGGCAGGGGGGCTTCTTGTTGCCCTCTGCACTGCTGTGGCTTCCACGAGCAGGGAGGCAAAGGCTCCATCCCGCTGAGCTGCAGGACACAGGCGGGCTCCCCTGGGGACCTCACAGCCCCTTCCCGCCTGGCTGCCAGCTCCCCCCTCCTCCCCATTTTTCTCCGGTGAGTCAGTGGTGGTGAAGGGGCGGGCAGGGAGCTGCTGCCTGTTCCCTGCCTCCTGCTGCTGCCTGTTCCCTGCTTCCCTGCCTCCCGCCACAGGACCTGCTGCTGCGCGGGGAGCAGGCAAGTCGAGGCAGTGCCGAGCAGGCAGAGATGGATGTTTGCAGCTGAGCCTGGCCAAACCTGCTGCCTGCAGGAGGCACAGGCCTGGCCAGGAGGGGGACAGAAGCTGGGATTTTCTCCTCTGGTGCTCCCCAGGTGAGGAGCAGCATCGTGGGAGCTGGACTGGCGCTGTGTCCCACTTGCAGCATCGCTGGTCCAGGGATGAACAGCCCCGGCCGTGTTCCTGTGGGGTCTCAGTTCTGGTCTCTCCCTTGTGCAGCCCTTGCCATTCCCACCCTGGTGCCTCCAGCCCTGCTCTGCCAGCACAGAGAGGAGCAGGAAGAGCTGAAGGCGAGGTACCTGGGGTTCCCTGTCCCTTCCTATCGCTGTGCCTTGCTGCAGGGATGCTTTGCTCCCTCCACACCGTCCCTGTCACACGTAGCAGCAGATACCAGCTCCGAGTCAGGGAGACCGTCCTTGAGAGAGTGCCTGGTACTGAGAACCCCCTGGCTCCTTCTCTGGGAGAATCCCGCTGCCACATGTGGATGAGGCACGTGTGTCAGCTGAGCCCGGAGGGGACGGGGTGATCCAGGATGTATTGCAAGGAATGCACAAGCACAAGGGCCGGGACACCAGCCCGGCTGGGCGTGTTGCTGCCGGCACCAGCTGCAGCTGCAGCAGCTTCCCCAGCCCACCGAGACCTGCAGCCCCTGCCAGAGGATCAGGGCTCTCTTCCTCCTGGACTCCCCCTCTTTTCCTGTCCTGTTTGTGGCAGGTTTCACTGTCTGTTGACAGAGCCGGGGTGAGGCCGGCTGGATGATGCCGTAGCGAAGGTCGCAGGGAGTGGGAGGGGAAGTGGAGGCTGCTCTTCGCACACTGCCACAAGGCTCCTCCGTGGCCAGGATAATCCCAGCTCTACCCTGGATTATCCTTTGGGAGATTGCAGGCAGCTACGCTGAGCTCTTTCTGTCCTGACCGTAGCCATGTCACACTCAGGAGGGGGACACAAGTGTTGTCAGCGAGGGATGTTCTCAAGGTCCTTTGTGTCCTTGTGGGCAACGGGCCACATGAGGGAAGGTGGAGCAGGGACAGGGTGTCTGCCAGCACCTGGGAATGTCCTCACAGCCCTGGGAGCAGCTTCCGTGTGTGCTGCCATCAGCAGACCAGCGGGGCTGAAGCCCAGCTGTGCCTGGGCCCTGCACCAGCAGCGCAGGGGGGACTGTCCACCTTCACAGGAGGGCCTCCCAGAGCTCCTGGTGCCATGAAGGGGCATTCCAAGTGCAGCCCCATCCATGCAGGAAGAGTTGGAAGGCCGGACCCTTCCCTGTGGAACCAGGAGCAGTGTCCCTGGGCTGCCACCAGCTGTGGCCCTCGCTGGGCTCGTGACGGGCTGCCCGGAGCGGAGAGGGCAGTGCTCAGCGCAGCACGTGGCTGCCGGCTTTGTGCTTCCTCAGCCCTTTAATTATGTCCCTTTTCCACTTGTGCTGTGGAAAGAGCCGGGGAGCGTCTGCCCGCGGCCCCCGGCACCTTCTGGGTGAGCGCATGGGCAGCGGGGCCCATCCTGCCCGTGCTGGGGCAGGCACTGGGTCAGGCATAGCCGGGGTGCTGCCAGTGTTGGGCGTTAAGGCCACGGAGGAGTTCCAGGGAAGAAATCCTTGCTGAGCCTGGCGCTGCCTGGCTGGGAGCACAAAGGTGCCCTTCACAAGGTCAAACTGTGCCTTGGGCTGCACAGTCACTTCCTGGGGTCTGCTGGGACCCTGTGCTGGGTGACGCTGCTCTGTCTGTGGCCCAGCCTCTGTCCAGCTGGAATAAACCCTTGGGCACAGACTGTGGAGAGCTGGCAGGGCAAGGAATGGAGGGTTTGACACGTTGGCTCCCAGCTGGCATGAGGACACAGCTGCCTGCTGGCAGGTGCTCTTCACCTTTTAGGACAAAATGCTTGAAAAGGGGGGGGAATGGGGCTGATTCCCAAGATGGCACAGGATTCCCTGGCTCCACTACTGCGGGAGCACGGAGCAAATCCATGGTGGGGACCATCAGTGCCAGGGCTGTGCCGATGCCTGACCACCCGGCATTTCTGCCCCTGCCCTCTGTGCCCCCGTGCCAGCAGCTGGAGCTACTGGTTAGACTGGTCTGAGACTTGGTTCTCCCCCGGCGCTGCCAGCCCTTGTGACCGTGACGTGGCCGTGCTGGATGCCCTGTCCCTAGGGACAAACACCCTTTGCCCCACCATGGCTCGTGTCCCCCTGCTCTGGGCTGAGCTGTGCCCGGAGAGCAGCTCTCCTGGCAGGGCTGGGGGGGGCTGTGGTGGGCACCATGTCCCGGGGGGCACGGGGAATGGGCAAGGAAGGGGAATGCCAGCCCTGCCGTCTGTGCTGTGTCATATCCCAAGGGCTGGTGCTTGCCGGAGGAGAAGCCTCCCAGTTCTTCCCAGTTTGACCGCACCGTTGTGGAAACGAGCAACTGGTTTGCGGGTAGCAGGTTCCGGGGTGGGGGGGGTCCCAGGGCTGCAACAAGGGGAAATCGGGGAAATCCTGGCCGTGAGCCTGGAAGAACGGATCCCTGTGGTCCGTGCCGTGCGTGGGAGGAGGCGGGAGAGCCGGGGGAACGAGCGGGAGGCCAGAGGAGGGGCCCCCGCTCTCCTTCTCCCGTGACCGAGGAGCGCGGTGGGCGCAGCTGGGGCTGTCCCCTCCTGCCACCGCGCAGCCGTCCCCGGGTCGGGCTTCTCCCCGCTCAGAGGCAGCTGCACCGGAGGAGCCTCTTTGCCTGGCCGAGCATCCTCCCACCGTGCGGATGAGGACGGAGGGAGGGAGGTGGGGACCGCCGGCATCCGCCTCGCCGGCCACAGCACAATAGGCTGAGCCTCTTTTTGGGGGCGGCGGAGCCCCCCTTCTCTGGGGTCCAGACCCTCTCCCCGGCCACCATGGTGGTTTTCATGGGCAGGAACCTCTCCTCGCTTCTGGCTTTCTTCAAGAAGAAGGGTGAGTGAGCAGCTGGGAGGGAGGGAGGGAGCAGCGCCTTGTCCTTACACAACCCCTGCCCGCCAGGACCCCCGCTGGTCACCCGCAGCGGGCAGGGGGGCTGCCATCCCCGGGGGAGGGCAGGGAAGGTCACCCCAGCCCTGGCCTCGCCCGCCGGGAAGTTAATGGAATAAATCACAGCGCTCCTCTCTCCGCAAGGCAGCTCCGAGGGTGTTTGGGGGGGTGTCAAGCCAGGGGCTGCCAAAACTGGGGGGGAAGAGGGTTTAGGAACGTGATGGTGGGGGGGCTGTGGGTGTCTTGTGTCTCCTGCGGGGACCCTGCACCAGCACAGTGGACCCCTGTGGCCCCAGGCTCTGCCGGGCTGGCCGTGCCCCCGTGCCCGTGGGTTCTGGCAGAGGCAGGGGCCGGCATGGCGGCAGGGCGGGCGGCTCCATTGTTCCAGGCCTGTTCCTTTGTGTGTGCTGGATGGAGTCAGAGCACGGCTGCCTCGCTGCCTGGCCGGGCTGGTCGTGAGGGGATGGGGGACGTGGGGGACATGAGGACGGGTGTGTGGCACTGGTGATGCTGAGCAGCAGGTGCCCATGGCCCCGGGGTACTGCCGCCAGCCCCAACGGTTTCCTGTGCTCGCCCTTCCCTTCCTCGGCCTCGACTTGGGTGTTTTTTTTCCGGGCAGGAAGAGTTTGAGGCTTTGCTCAGGCAGGAGCAGGCAGGGCTGTGCCTCGGTGCCGCAGTGCCCTGTCTGGATGGTGCCAGGGCAGCCCCCCGTCGTGGGCACCCCAAGATGCTGGTGATGGTTGTGGGGAGGGGGCTGTGAGATGGGGAGTGAGGGCTCTGTGCTGCCTCAGGCATGCCAGATGGGGCGTCCAGCACCTCGGGGGACTCAGAGCAGGGATTTGGGTCCTGTGGGGTCTCTGCAGCTGGTTGTGCCTCAGTTTCCCTTGTCTGTGCAGTTCCCAGCCGTGGGATGGGCATGTGGTGAGTCCCTACTCCTGGGGTGATGAGAAAGGCCTGGGAATGACGCAACGCTCCGAAGGGAAAGTCATCATCTTCCCATCCACATTTAATCCCCTCGTGCTGCCCTTCCTCTGCTCCGCTGCCCCCAGCCCTGCACAACTCACTCCCTCATTTGCCCCTAACGAAGGTTGGGGGGGAGGAGAGTGGTCCCATAACCAGCACAACTCCAGGCAGTTGGGGGGAAAGCCAGTGGAGACAGCCCGACTCCAGCGTATCGACCGGCCGGGCAGAGCCGCGGGATATGACTTCTCAGTTTGGGGCTGGGTGGGATAACGTCATCCCGGGATGGTTGTCATCACCCGGCGCTTCTCCCGGCTGCATCCCGTGGGTGGGGGTGCCTCGGTGGGAGCAGGGCTGAGCCCCCCGAGCCGAGCTGACCCCCCTGTCCCCCGCAGGCGCTGCCAAGGGCGAGGGTGAGAAGCGGCTGAGTGTGCAGTACACGGCGGGCGAGGAATGTCCCGACAACGTCTTCTTCCCCAGCACGCGGCCCCCGCACCTGGAGGAGCTGCACAACCAGGCTCAGCAGGGGCTGAAGTCCCTGCAGCACCAAGGTAGGTGTCCCCAGCCCTGGGGACACGGCGGAAGGGCAGCTGGCTGTCCCCCGCTCCTGGCTGGCTGGGCTGTGTGGGCGGCGCGAGGGGACTGACCGGAGTCCAGCGGTGGCTGGGGTGTGCAGGGGGCACTGCCAGCTCGGCAGCTGCTTCCCTGCCTGGGGGCTCTCCCAGGGGGATTTACCTCCTGCCTTCTCCCCACAGAGAAACAGAAGCAGACCAAAAGTGCCTGGGACCACGGGGACACCAGCAGCCTCCAGGTGAGCCCTGATGATGAGCTGCCTCTGCCTTGTGGTGCTCTTGGGGGTGCCCTGGGGGTGAGGGGACACAGGATAGCTCCTCTGTCCCCCCTAGGTGGTGTTTGGGGTCAGACAGGGAACCAGCCAAGGTGACGGGACCATGTCCAGGGGGGTTGTTGGACGGGAAGGGGCTGTGTGTCCCTTGGTGTCGTCCCCTTTGCCCCATAATGAGCCAATGTCCCTGTCCTTGGCCTCGGCACATTCTGCCCTGTGGGGCTCTGCCGGACACCCCCACCTTTCTGCACCCCTCTATCCCCCTGTTCCTGTCCCACTGTTGTCCCCTGGCAGCCCTGACCAAGGTGGAGGGATGAGATGGCACAATAGGGACCGTTGGCCATATCCAGCCCAGTGTCTGTGCCCCTCCTCAGCTGCTGACGAGGAGAAACTCCACTCTCTTGGCCAAGCTGGGCTTTGACGTGTCCCTGGGCTCTGACCTCGCTGCCAGTGCCTCACCTGTCCGTGTTTGCTCAAGCCGCTGCCTCCCGCTGGCCCCTGTCCCCCTTAACCCCTTGGAAGCAGGGTCTGGAAACCCCAGGGTGGCCAGAGCCACCGGGGCAGCAAGGTGGAGGGGTCAGGATGCGTCTCATCCCGACCTCTGCCTGTGCCAAGGGATGGTTTGGAGGGGTGGGAACACTGGAAGCTGTGCCTGACGCGCAGCTGTGCCGCTGGCCGTGCCCTTGGTGACACGTGAGTGCAGGGGGTCCCCAGCCTGCCTGCATCCCTGCCTGCCTGTCCCCTGTCCCACGCCCCTTTCCCAGCCATGGCAGCCCTCCAGCCCTGGGATCTGGGTCACAGCCGGGCTGGGAACAGCCGTGGGGCCAATTTTGGCTTGGCACAGTGGTGGGGCCGGCGGTTCCTTCAGGTGCTCCTCTGGCAGGCCAGACCCTGGATGTCCTGCTCTCTGGGGGGCTGTGAGTCCACACGGGGTCCCAGGGCTGCTCCCGGCCCCGCTCCTGGTGGGAGGACTCTGGATGCCGGCGTGGCTGACTCAGCCTTTGGCCCTCGGAAAAGCTTTTGTCTGGGCTGAGGAGTCAGTGTGCGGCAGGGAAGGGGCCTGGCCGGGGCTGGGGCAGCTCCGTCCCCGCTGCCCGGGGTCCGCTGAGCCCACTGTCCCTCTGTTCCCACAGTCCTGCGCGTCATCGGAGGATGACAGTGTGTCCTTCCGGAGCCGGGCGGCCTCCTGTGCCACGGACAGCACCTCTGAGGACGCCCTTTCCATCCGCTCCGAGATGATCCAGCGGAAAGGTACCCGGCTGGGGGGCTGCGAGATGGGGGGGACACCAGCCAAGGGGATGCGAGGGGGGTTGGAACTCGTGGCAGGAAAGCCGGGCTCTGCCTTGGCGTGGCCAGGAGCCAGCGCAGGGATTTGGGGGCCCTTGGGAGAGACAGATGAGAGCAGCTCTGGCTGAGTCAGAGCGTTGGGGCTGGGCGAGGGGGATGGACAGACAGACAGATACCGTCTTCTCTCTGTTTCTGCTGCCTCTCTGGGCTGTTCTGTGCCTGAGCCGGGCTCGTCCCGGCGCATCTCTGTCAGTGGGGAGGTGCTGGGGACACTGGGGACACCCTGGCCAGGGCCCCCCTCACACGTGCTGGACCCGCTCACACCTCTTGTAGGTTCCACCTTCCGACCGCACGACTCCTTTCCCAAATCCTCGGAGAGGGCTGGCAAGAAGAGGAAGGACAGGAGGACGACAGTGCTGGGCATTCCCCAACATGTCCATAAGGAGCTGGGTAAGCATAGGGGGTAGAGGAGGATCGTTAGGGTCTGCTCTTGTTGCCCAAGCTCCGTTTGCCTTGGCTCGGAGCGTCTGCCTTGGGATCACACTGAGATCATCTCTCCCTGCTCCCAGGTCTCAGGAACAGCCATGAAGCCAAGGGCCATCCCGGGGCTGACGGGCGAGGGCCAGCGGGGCGTGGGGGCAGCCAGGCAGCGCAGCCCCTGCTGAACGGTGGCCAGGTCTCAGGTGACGCCGTCCGCATCCCCACCATCGACGGGAAGCTGCAGCCTCTGGCTGTGCCCGGTGGCGCCCGCGTCTGCCTGGGAGCCTTGGAGGAGGCGGACGCAGCCCTACAGAAGCACATCAACAGGGTTTACTACGACGACACCTTGGTGGGGAGGAAGACAGTGGCCAAGCTGTCGCCCATGATGAGGCCCAAGTCGCTGGCCGTGCCGGGCATGACCACCTACGCCAACCACCCGGAGGCGGTGATAGGCCCCGTCATGTCCATCTCACCCCAGGGCACTTACATGTCCAAGATCATCCCCAACGCCATCCTGCCGCCCATGGTGGACGTGGTGGCCCTGACTCGGAGCAGCGTGCGGACGCTGAGCCGCTGCAGCCTCGTGTCGTCCAGCCCGGCCTCGGTGCGATCCCTCTCCCGCTTCTCCGAGCGCAGCTCCCGCAGCCGTGAGCCCTCCTCCTCCAGCGACAACTGGAGCCACTCGCAGTCCACGGAGACCATCGTCTCCAACAGCTCCACCATCTCCTCCCAGGGCGGCTGCGACCACCGGCAGCCCGAGGCGGGGCCGCACAGCGAGGTGGACGCCACGGCTCGCTCCGACACCGACCAAATCAGCGTCTACAGCTCCGCCAGCTTCACCAGCTCCTGCTCCAAGCCCCCTGCTGGCCTCACACCTGGGGCCTCGCTGGCCGTGGGGAGCAGCAGCGGCCGGGTGTCCCCCGCCTACAGCACGAGCAGCCAGGCGGACGGCTCGGACACGGGCAGCCTGGCCAGCGAGCGCTCCTCCGCCCGCAGCGTCTCCCTCAGGAAGATGAAGAAGCCCCCGGCCCCCCCTCGCAGGACATACTCACTGCACCAAAAGGATGACGGGGAGCCCAAGGTGCTGGGGCTGCCCCCCAAGCCTGACCGGCGGCCCCAGCGGGAGAGCAGCGCGCCCTGGTCCCCGCGCCCCGAGCCCTACAGCCCCACGGGCGAGGATGAGGTGTTCTCCCCGTCGTCACTGAGCGAGACCAGCAGCCTCCGCTCCGAGAGCCTGGCTGGGGCCAGTTCCCCCGAGGCCTCGCGGGCCCGCCCCGGCGTGACCGTGGTGCTGAGGGAGCCCCAAGCTCAGCCCAAGTGGAGCTGCCCGGATGGGTCTGACCGCACCATGTCCCCCTCCAGCGGCTACTCCAGCCAGAGCGGGACGCCCACACTGCCCACCAAGGGGCTAGGACCCCCGTCTGTGTCCCCGGGCAAGTCTCAGCCCCAGAAGCCAGACCGGGTCTGCTCCCTGCAGTCGCCTGTGCTCTCTGTGTCCTCCTCCCTCACCTCCATCTCCTCCTCGGCCTCAGACCCGACGCCCCCNCATCATCCCGCCACACCCCAAGGTTCCCGCTCCCTTCTCTCCACCACCCACCAAGCCCCAGCAGCCCCTGGCCCCCGCTGGCCCCCTCCTGCCCTCGCCAGACCCCCCAGCACCCAGCACTGCCTGCCAGGAGCCCAGGACCAAGCCCAGCGGCAAATCTCCACCTCCATCGCCGCCTCCTGCCTACCACCCGCCTCCCCCGCCAGCCAAGAAGGCAGAGGGGAGCCCTCAGACCAACGGGGAGCCACCCACCGACACCGCCTGGCCCCCGCCACCACCGCCGGCCCCCGAGGAACATGACCTGTCCATGGCAGACTTCCCCCCTCCGGATGAATCCTATCTCTCCAGCCTGCCCGATGCCACCCCAGCTCTGGCGGACGGGCAGAAAGCGACACCGAGCCCAGGGGCTGCATCTTCACCATCCTCAGCCGCCGCCTCCTCGTGCAGCCAACAGCAAGTCCCACCGGCCGTGGCACCGCAGCCCCCGTGTCCCGCCGAGCCCCTTCCCGAGGCCGTTGTGCCACCACCACCGCCGCCTCTCCCACCACCCTCGGCTCTGGCTCTGCCACCCCAAATCAGCCTTAAGAAGGCGGCCAACGGCCCGCGGGCGGACGCCAGGAAGGAGCCGGTGTCACGGAGCAAGAGCGGCCCCGTGCCCAAGGAGGACGCCAGCCTGCCCATCGTCACACCCTCGCTGCTGCAGATGGTGCGGCTGCGCTCCGTCAGCGTGGAGCCGCCACCGCCGGCCGGGGCCGAGGAGCGCCCGGCCCCACAGAAGCCCGTCCGCCGGTCCCTGTCCACGCGGCAGCCCCCTCCTGCCAAAGACACGGTGCCTTCCAACCCGCTCCACCACGCCGTGCACCTCAAGGCGGCCGCCTTGGCCTCCGGCGAGGCCACGGAGAAGCCGCCAGGCAGCCGAGCGGCCCAGCTTGGGGGGCCCCCCGAGGATGGGCAGCTCTCTCCCAGGAACAAGTCTCCGGCCTCCACCGCCAGCTTCATCTTCGCCAAGAGCTCCAGGAAGCTGGTGATTGAGACGGCCTCGTCCCCCGAGGCACAGGCCGACCTGAAGAGGAACTTGGTGGCCGAGCTGATGAATTTCTCGGGGCAGCGCTCGGCGGCTCCAGCGGCCGCCCCGCAGGGCCCTGGCAAGGCACAAGCCCACCGAAAACCCGGCAAGGTCCCGCCTCCGGTAGCCAAGAAGCCTTCGCTGGGCCCAGGGCCGGCTCCTTCCCCGCTGAGCCCAAAGGCACCAGGGGCAGAGGCGCTGAGCTCTCCGGTGCCGGACGGGAACGCCACGGCCGTGCCGGCGGATGAGAGCAGGACTAAGAGCGAGCTGGCAGGGACGGCGGCCGCGGGGACAGAGAGCAGGGACACCACAGAGCCGCCAGCTCAGAGCCTCCCTACACAAGGTATGTGGCGTGGGAGCCCGGTTCAGCCCTGCCCGGGGAATGCTGCTGCTGTAGGTGCTCAGGATCCTGAGCTATACATTCCCAAGCTGTACATTCCCAAGCTATAGGCTCCCAGTGCGGCAGCTGGGCCGTGTGGTGGCTGGGGTGGCACTGGGACAGCAGGGAGAGCCTGGTAGGGCTGTGGGAAGCAGGGATTCAGGGTGGCTGACGGGCTCTTCCCTCCTGCCTTGCAGATGGACGGGGAGAGTCGGCCTGAAGGACGATGCTGCAGGACTGGTGCCCCCACGGACAGGAATCCAAATCTCTCAGGGACCTGGGCAGGTCAACGGACGAGTGTGGAACTGGCAACTAACTTAATACAGGAAGCAAACAGCCTTAGCCTCCACGGCCTTGATGATATTTATGCAAAAATGGTGTTGGTTTCACTTTCCTAAGTACTACAGCTTTATTTTGCTTTTTTTTTTTTTTTACTGGACTCGAGGCCTGTGCCCAGAGCCAGCACCTCCTCCCTGCTGAGCTGCTGCTTGGTCTGGGCGTGCGGAGCCAAGAGGAGTTTGGGGACCGAAGACACCACAGATGGGACCACTCTGCTCCAGGCCGGCGAGGAATTGAAGCACTTTGGACGAGGGAATGGGAAGGCTTTGGCCACGGCAGTGCCCGGGGGGGGATGCAAACAGGAGCAGGACGGGATGGAGGCACTGGCTGGGAGGGACCAGGGCTTTGTCCCCTGATGGAGAGGCAGGAGGGGCTCGTGGCCAGCACTGGCTCCAGCCACTCGCACTGCCCACCCCAGCCACCCCGGCCACAGGGTGAGGGGGAGCCTGGCTGCCCCTTGAGCTGGTCTTCAGGCCCTGGGCTCTGGGGTGGAGCCTCAATTCTTTCTGTAAACTCGGGTCACATTTTGATTTCTTTGATTGTAAAAAAAAAAAAAAACAACCCCAAACAAAAAAAACAACCAACAACAAACCAACAAACCCAACCAAACCAAACCAAACGCAACCGACCCTCTGCCGCCGAGTAGCTGCTCAGAGCTCTGTACCTGGCTGGTAAAAATGATGACCGAAGCTCGTTGCCTCCTGTGCTTCCTGGCTTATGGCCACGGCACTGCCACGCGTGGCAGGTCCCTTCTGGATGGTGCCGAGCTCCAGGGAGGGCACAGACCCCTATCGGGCTGGTTCCCAGCACCAGTGCCCACTAAAAGTCAGGAGCAGGGCTGGCTGCCAGCTGAGCTGCCTGCCCTGGACAGACGGGCACACCCATGTGCAGTCAGCTTGACGTTTTATTGGGTTTATGACAGATGGATCCCGAGTCAGTGTTTAAGGCCCACACCCCCCACGGGTGCTCCCTGGGCTCCTGGCCAAAGAGCAGCCCCAGTGGCCACAGCCCTGGTGGGCAGAGGCTGGAGCAGGAGGTGCCCAGGCAGGGCAGGGGACGGTCCTGCTGGGCTGTCCCAGCCCTGGTAGCAGCAACACAGGTTTGAGAAGCAGCTTTTCCCTTCTGCCCTCACCGCAGCACCCACACATGCTGTCCCAGTTGGGACCAGCGGGCAGGGAGTGCAGTCCATGGCACAACTGGGAGCGAGCCCAGGACCCCAGCGTGGAGCTGAAGGCCATGGGGATGAGTCACACAGGTCCCTTAGGTGTGATGCCACCTCCAGTCCCCAGTGCTGGCCCACAGATGAGGCCCAGGGGGACGTTGGAGGCTGCCAATTCAGTCCCAGAGCCCCCGGGTCCTGCAGGGCTGAGCCCCCAGCTCGGGGCAATGAGGGGGGAGATGGCAGAGACCGAGGTGGCAGCGGGGGCCAGGCAGGAGGCACGAGCAGCAGCCCTGGCACTTGTTAGCTGATGGTTCCACCCTTGAGGCTTTTACAGGAGACTCTCCCCAGCTTGGTCAGGAAGTTCCTCTGCTTCCACTGCGCGACACAGTCCTCGGAGACACGGAAATCAGCCTGGGAGCAGAGCAGGGAGGCAGGATCAGCACTGGGGCAGCAGTGCCCAGCTTTGCTGACAGTAACAACCGTGGGCGCCGAGGGGCAAACAGCCAATCTGGGGTCACCCAGAGGTGGGGACACCCTAAGCACACTGCCCCAGTCAGTGCCTGGAGCCCCAGCCACGCTGAGCCGCTCCCAGCCCCTCACCTGCAGCTTCTCAAAGACCTTCTTCTTGGGTTTGAGCTCCTCGTCGGGCTCCCCGCCCTCGTACCCCTCCACGTAGACGCGCTCCCCGGCACAGCACCCGGCCGGCGGGTCCAGGGGCTCCACCTGGCGCGGCTCCCCCACGCTGGAAGGCAAAGCAGAGTCACCCCAAGGGGGTCCCCACCTGCCCCTCAGCACCCCGGGGCAGCAGAGGGTGGTCCAGACTGTCCCCCTGGAGGGCTCCCACCCCGGTGCCCCCCTCCGTCCCTCACCTGGAGGCGCACAGCACCATGCCCTGAGACTCCACTCCCCTCATCTTCTGGGGCTTGAGGTTGCAGAGCAGCACCACGAGCCTGTCCTGCAGCTGCTCCCTGGGGACGAACTGCACCAGGCCACTGACCACGGTGCGGGGCTCGGCCTCGCCCACATCAATCTTCTCCAC
>VZRE01006757.1:44631-75971 GCA_013396775.1 Cephalopterus ornatus
GGGGCCGCTCTCCGCCAATCAGACGGCGCCTCTCTCGCGCGCGCGCGGGCGGGGGGCGTGGCCTCGGCGCCCTTTAAGATGGCGGCGGGTGAGGGCCGGGCTGAGGCCGCTGCTCCTTTATCTGCTTTGTCTTGTTTATTTGGGGTGTTTTACCCCTTTTCCCGGCGCTCGGGGAGAGGCCGGGGCCCCGGCGGGCGGCGCGGAGGAGCACGGGGGTGCGGGCTGGCCCTCAAAGCCCCGCCTTGGGGCGGTGCCGTTGAGGCGCCGGTTGGGCGGTGCCCGCTGAGGGAGAGGGAAGGGGCCGCTGGGCCTCCGTGACGGAGAGAGGAGGGGCTGGCGGAGGCGTCAGTGCCCTCGAGAAGGAAAGGCTCCAGGCCGACCCTATTGCAGGTTTTTTAAGTGCCTGAAGGGACTCCAGGAGAGGGACTTCGGACAAGGGATGGAGCGACGGGACACAGGGAATGGGCTTCCCACTGCCAGAGGGCAGGGGTAGATGGGATACTGGGAGGGAATTCTGCCCTGTGAGGGTGGTGAGAGCCTGGTATATAGGTTGCCCAGAGAAGCTGTTGCTGCCCCGTCCCTGGAAGTGTCCGAGGCCAGGTTGGAGCGACCCGGGATAGTGGGAGATGTCCCTGCCCATGGCAGGGGGTGACACTGGATCATCTCTTTAAGTTCCCTCACAACTGAGTTTGGGATTTTGCCTTTTCAGAGAAGATAATCTCACATGGTGGACAAATCACAAGCAGCCTGGGTTTATATCGATTTAAGGACATTTAAGCTGTTAGAGGCCGTTCCCGTAGAATGAATCCTTGCACAGCCCCTGAATTCCTCACACAGCTGTGGGAATGGCTTGGGAATCATCAGTCACAGAAGTTACCCGAGTTGTGCTCCCAGAGCCCTTGATGTAGGGCTGGAAGTACAGACCCAGCCCGGAATGGGGTGGGGTAAATCGGGAAGGTCCCACAGCAGAGAATCCCGTTTCCTTGTGTGCAGTGGAAGCGTCTCCAAATGGGCTTTTTGGGAGCCTCTTCCACCAAACAGTCGGTTCGTTCAAGTCCATTGGTTGGGTTGGATTCAAACTGAGAGAGGGCAGGTTCAGGTGGGATATATGGGGAAAAAATTCCTCCCTGGGAGGGCAGGGAGGCCCTGGCACAGGTTGCCCAGAGAAGCTGTGGCTGCCCCATCCCTGGAAGTGCCCAAGGCCGGGTTGGAGCAACCCTGGGCTAGTGGAAAGTGCCCCTGCCCATGGCAAGGGGTGCAACTGGATGATCCTTGGGGTCCTTTCCAACCCAAACCATCCCACGATTCTGCGGTTGGGAGCTGCATTATCGAGCTGCCACACCCAATAGGACCAAATCCGTGTTTAATTTGGTTTTATTTGTGTTCTTCTCGGAGCACTTGGGTGTAAATTGCAGCACTGGGGCTGCTCCTGACTCCGCGTGTTCCTGTGGGGGTTTTGTACACACACAGAGCTCATTCCCCAGGTATTTTTTTTTTTTTCCCTACAGCATCATGCTGAAAGTGCCCGTTTTTATTATTTAGGCAGAATGACGAGAGGAAGCAGCAGAAATTCCCGGGTTTTATCCCTGCGGTTGCACCCCCCCCACGCCCTCCCTTTTTTAAGCAGTAGGTAGTCAAAGCAACAGGAAGAGAAAAAAGACATTCCTTTAAATCCCTGGGTCAAAGAGGACAGGAAATACCTTTCCTTAGTCCAAATTCTCCTGCTGGGTGAGAGTCAAGTGCAGGGCTTTCAGGTCCAAAGATTCCTCTTGGGGAGAGTCCTGGCTCTGAGCAAAAACACTGTTTGTTTGTGAGTGCTTGGAAATTTTACGGGAAGTTTCTTTTATCTGGTGATCTTGGACTGTAATGTGTGTTTTTTGTGTGAGTGTCTCAGTGACTAATCCCCTCCTGAATGTCCCCTCTGCTCCCTGACCGGGTTATACTCTTCCCTTGCTCAGTTATTTCCTATCCCCCCCCCCAAAAAAAGACTTTTTACGTGTTTATTCGTGTCTTTGCAAGGTGGGGGTTGAGACACTGGGAGGTTTCATTTAATACCTGAAGTGTGCTCTGTGATTTGGGGTTGTGAGCTGTGATTCCTGGGGTCTGATGTGAGTGATTTGCAGCAGTTTTGGAGGAGGTGGCACCGAGGTGTTGGTGGTTGGGGTTTGTATTGGTCCTGCCTGATAAAACATAAAACCCCGCGTGAGGGAACGCTCAGGAACGAGGGATCGGTTGTTGTTATGTGCTAGGACCCAAAATAGTCGAGAATAGAGATCAAGGAGTTCAAGCTGTGGTGCCTCAGCCAGTGTTTTCACCTTCCCTGTTATATCCCAGCACCTTTGGAAAGCAGCTGAGTTCATTTTATTGAAGGTGTTGGTTTTGCTGACAGGTTGGAGCCGACTCCTGCTGATTCCTCCTCTGAAGGGGCTGCTCAGAGGGCACCAGGAGCAGATAAACCTCAGAACAGACCTCTAGAGCTGGAAGCAGAGATCCAGGCAGCGACAGCGACATGGGAGACGGTTCCCCTCGTTCCCCTGGGCTCCGTCTGTGTCGGGAATTCAAACAGGACACAGTTCCCAGGGCCAAGAGGCTGTCGGATTCCGCAGCGCAGCTCCAGGCCCTGCAGTCGGCCAAGAGGGTTTGTGTGTTGAGTCACGTCTGCAGCACTCCAAAGCCATCGGAGAACCTGCTGCTCCTCTCCCCGGGTTCTCCCTGCTCCCACTTTCTGGATGACAGTGGCCAGGGCGACCTTGCTGCCAGTTTCTGCGGGTCGAAGTACAACGATGTGGCCATTTCCCTGGACACCAGCCGGTGCTTCGATGACACTGAGCTGGATGACTCCCTGCTGGAACTGTCAGGCAGCGAGAAAGGGAACTCTCCTTTCGATTACACCGAGGAGGAGATCCAGGAAATCTTGGCAGATGATTGCGTGGAAGCTGAGCAGCACCTGATTAGGCAAAGCCATCTGAGCCAAAGTGTAAATGAGCAGAGCGGAGAGGCCGAGAGCAGCAGCTGCAGTGGGGCCTCAGTCAGTGAAGGTGCCTCAGAGACTGCGGAGGAACCAGAGGAACCCCCGCCCCAGGAGCATTCCCCAGTCAGCTCTGGGTGTTATCCTGGCTTTTTGAGTGGAAGTGCTGGTTTGGGTGGGATCCACCTGCAGCAGGACCTGGACCTGCAGGATCTCCTGCATCTCAGCCCCTTCGCTGTCGGCGGTTCCGATGAGCCCCCGGAGGGCAACTGTCTGGTGGAAGTGGAAAGAGAAGCTCTAGAAGCAATGATAGATGATTGTTTAGGGTATGCTACAGCTGCTGGTAGCTGCATTCTCGAAGAACCCTTGGAGCCTAAAGGCCAGGAAAGCCTGGCTTTGGATTGCCTGGGAAGAGCCGTGCCCTTGTCTCACCTTGGCTGGAGCGCAGGTGATGAGAGCCCAGCTCCCGTGTCTGGAAACAAAGAACTTCCCAAAGCAACAGCGAGCTCGTTTGCAAGGAAATCAGACTCTCCGGAGGACGGAGAAGGGGAATCTCCAGGAGCTGAGCAGCCATCAGGCAACATTAAAGTAAACTCCCATCTTAATTCTTGTAGCTAAAATGTTTTTAATTCCATTCCTTTGGGTTTGCACTTGTGGTAACGTCCGTAGGCACACAAGTGCTGTGTTTGCACAGGGAAGGATTTTTCAAGTGGAGGAAAATGGGATTTTTATGTAACTGTGCAAGCAAAACTTACATGGAATGATTTTATTTTGCATGTTAATCCCCTTTTCCTTTACCTTTCCAGTTAAGTGACACAACAATAGTCCAGACCATGCAGGAAGAGAGAACCAGTGGGAAGAAACCTGGCAAAGTTATTATTGCCCCACAGGAGAAGGAGAAAAGGTAATTTCTTCGCAAGTTTTGAGAAACATCCCAGTTATTTCCTCAACCGATTTGTTGGTTGTGTGCTGCTGGGTTTTATCCTTGTCATTTAATTACAGTGCACTGAATTAGGGGGCAAAGCACTTAATAATTTACCCTGGAAGAGGGGGATGGTCCAAATGAGAAAGGAGGTGGTTAAGCCAGTTTGGGGCAGTGGTTTGAAGGCAGAACCGCGGATGTTTTGTGCTGTTGTGGCTCCTCCCCGAGCGCTTTTCCTGCAGATGGCAGCAGCGGAGCGGATCGGGATGGTTCCTCCTGCTCTCCCCTGCTCCTGGAGGTGCCACTTCGGGGTTTTTTTTCCCCTGCAGACCTGCTGCTTTCAGGTGTTCTGTGCGCTGCTGTTCCCGGCATGGCCCTGGGTGATGTGAAAGATCTGCTTTTGAGGGCTCTCCGCGGGTTCCTGGCGAGGTAACCAGGGCAGTGACCTGCCAGGTCATTCAGCTGACACTCCTGCTTTGCTCTCAGGTGTTTCATCTTTGCAGCTTTAGTCAAATAAATACTTTTATTTTTTTTCAATCACAGAAAGCAAGGAGGTCATGCCTTCAATAGTTCTGCAGGGCACTATGCCCCCTCTGTCTTCTGTAACCTGATTTGACAGATAATCTAAAAAAAAAAAAAAACAAAAACAACCCCCTAACACTATTTATTACTATTTTAAAGACTGAAACAACGGCCCTGCATTTCAGAAGTGAAAGTTGAGCAAAAGAAACGTTTCCATCCAGAGTGTGTGCATCCCCATGATGAAAAGTGTACCCCCTGTATCAGGTAAAGCCCTCAGGGATGGTGGGAAGGGAAAAACATATCCTGGCAGGAGGCCTGGCTGGCTGGACTTGGTGTTCTTTGATGTTTTTTAACGTGTTTGTTTACAGAGGGGAATAAAAAGTGCCTGTTACAGTTTGTTCTGGCACTGCCACACACACAGTTCCTCTACAGGAATCAGGCTTGCTCCAGGGGTGGTTCGGATGAAATTCAGAGCTGGGGATACCTGGGAAAAAACGTTGTAAAGGGAATCTGTGTGTCAGGGATGTTCCCAAAATGGACCTGTGTTAGCTGGGAAAAGCAGAGCTGAGCCCTGGCTTAGTGTTGGAAGGTAAGTTGGTCTGGTCAGTTCACAACTATCCCAGAGTCACTCCAGTTGGAAAAGCCCTCCCAGCCCATGGATCCCCCCAGTGCCCCACCCCCACCCTGCCCTCCAGCCCAGAGTGCCACATCCAGGCCTTCCTTGGACACCTGGACACCTCCAGGGGACTCCACCACCTCCCTGGAACCTGTGAACTCAGCCTGGGGGGGATTTTTAGCCCAAGTGCTGAGGTTTGGATTTAGTGCCCACACCTCTCCTGTGTGTTGCCTCATCGGCGTCACCCCAGAGCGGAGGTGCGAAGGAAGGGGCTGTGAAGAGCGAGGTGTGGATTTCAGCTGAAGGGTGACATCTGATGGGTGTAGGCCTGGGACGTTCTGAAGGGCAAAACGTTCTGCTGTCTTCCAGCCAAGGCCTCCCACTGTGGTTATTTTGAGCGTCCACGGGTGCAATAATTGTCATTTCTGGCGAGTTGTAAGGAAGTGACAGTTGTGTGGAGCCTGCACTTAGCCGGGCACAGGAGCAGCTGCATAGCCACAGGGCTGCTTCCAGTGCATGAGTGCAGCATAAGTAATGCAGAGGGGACGAGGCAGGCAAAGCTAAAATGGCCTGTTTTCTCTTCCTTTCAAATTAAAAATGCAAGACGTATGTTGTGAGTCACAGAAAATCAGGCAGGAGCTCTGAGCGAGCGGGGCTGACGAGTGAAATACAGCTCTGTCTTGCTGGGGAAGAACCTTGTCTGGGATGCACACAATTTGATTTTCTTATTAGTGCAAACCTCTCTTATTTCCAAATAGCTGCAGGCTTGGAATTCAGCCCGACAGACAGCATGGGCTTTCCCGGTTGTCACAGATGAACCCTCTCGGTGGGCTGGCTGTGCCCCGTGTGCTGTTCCCAGGCACCTGGAGCCGCAGCCCTGTGGATCGTTTGCATGGGAAATGCAGAGCGATTCCAAGAAATTCATGAAGGAAAATTAGCAGGTTTCAGAGCCAGCCAGGGGATTCCCTTCGGGAAGCAGCAACTAATATATTGCTGCTACAAATCTTTAGCTCTGTTTTGAGTTGCAAATCTCCTGGCATTTGTCTCAGTGTGATGTTTGCCTTTGCTATCCCATCTTTTATGTAATCTGTCTGTTCTTCCTTGTATCCTGGCTCCTGCTGCTGGGTTGTCTGAGGGAATTCCTGGCTGTCTACAGCAGAGATTTTTGTCTTTTCCTTTATCTGCACGTTGTCTTGCGCTTGCAGGTTCTCTGTAAATACAACTTTCATATGTAGAAATACAACTTGCACGTATATATCTTAGATATCTATATCTTAGATATGTTATATATCTCATACATTCTTATATTGGGTGATTGAGTGCTAAAAGTCACAGTGGGTGGTTGAAGAAAAATCCTTTTATATTCAGAATAAACTTTTCACATCGAGCCATCTCGAGTGAGTTGGGAGACAACTGCCTGTGCCTCCTCTCATTCTGGTTTCTAGATGATATCCAAGCTGAATAGATAAATTTATTTGCAGCTTCCTACAGGGGTTTAAATGGTGCCGAGGCTGCGTTGTAGCAGCTGTAAAAATGAGATGTGACTTGAACATCTGCTCGGCGATGGGTGGCTGATAATTGACCACACAAGATTTCTGCCAGCTGACCCTTTGTCAGCGTTTGCACTTCGTTATTGCCCTTTATCCAGCAGTAAATAGAATTATTTCCCTCTTGAGGAGATCCTCCTCAGCAGTTCCGGGCCTGTGTCAGCCACTGAAGTAATGAGGCTCCTAAAACTGTGTTGTTTGGAGCAAAATCATGGACTGGTTGGAAGGGACCTTGGAGATCATCCAGTTCTACCCCCCTGCCGTGGGCAGGGACACCTTCCACTAGCCCAGGTTGCTCCAAGCGCCATCCATGTCCCTCAGGTCCCTGGGAAGCTGACCTTTCCCCAGCAGGATTCCATCAGGAGTTCTCCTTGAGGCTCGGTGTGTTTGCTAGAGGTTTATGATGCTTTTAGCAATTCTATCAGACTTCTTACAACCTGGCAGAAACCTGATAAATTATTTTCTTGGATCGCTCTTGAATCAAAGGGAGAGGAGGAGGAAATACCTTATGAAGAGTCACAAACCATCTGGTCTTACTGTAATAACAAAGATCAATATCTTTAAAAAACAGACAATGTGTTTAAGGTGATGGAAAGGCAGAACGGTGTGAGGGAGCATATGGGGAAACAAATCTGTGAAATACAAATGAGCTCTGTGCTTGTAGACTCTGCCTTGAAAGGGTCTGGTCTGTTGATTGATGCTGAGCTGGCTGAGGGGGGAAAAAACCCCTGAATCTTGAAACAGTTCTTTCCTGCCCAAATTCATTTGGCTTGAATGGAGAGCAGCCAGGGAAGGTGCAGGACTGGGGCTGTGCTGACATAAAGGAGGAATTACCTTTAGTGGCTGAGCCTAGGAGGGAGATACCACTTCAAAGGAAATGAAATCCACCTCCAAACCCTAAATTCCAAGGTGTGTGGGTTGGGGTTTAGACTAAGGGATGGGGTAGGAATTGATAAAGCAGATTTCTAGGCGGTTTATGGTGAGAGGAGTGGGAAGAAGTTGCCAGTTCTTAGAGGGTGATAGCCCTGGTCCAGGGGCTTCTCTCAAATGGCTTCTGTTTGCAGGGGGTTTTGCAGAGATAATCAGAGCTCCTGGTTTCTAAATGAGAGTGGAACTTGCCTGAAAGTCTCATGCTGAATCTGTAGTTTGGTCTCAACTGCTGTGGAAGGATGAGGGATGTTTAAAGCTGAACTGCCATGGAACAGAACTTATTTAGGGTGTCATTTTCCCCTTTCCTTGGGTGTAATGGCCAAAAGGACTCTTCCTCTGAGCCCTGGGGTAGATGGTTATGTGAGGCACTGAGGTAAAAGCTCTCTCCAAATATTTGTGGGGTTAGGCTGCCCCTGAGACTTTCCCTCTCGGAGAGGAGCTCAAACCTCTTTCTGGAGTGAGTCACGGTGGTAGTTTGCACAACTTGTCTGCCCTGAGGCTCAGGGGTGAAAGGTACACCCCTGGCAGTAGGAAATATTCCCTCTGTTTTAAGACCTGGGACTCACAATGTCCAGGGAGGGAACTTACACATGGAAAGGCTTAAAAAAATTGTGAAAAGTTGTGATTTCTTACACACTTATCGCAGACAACACGAACCGTCGTGTACAGTGAGAGTTTGCCTCTTGTGAGCTGGAGAACCTCTCTAAACCACCCATCCCAAACCCAGGGGTTTTTCAAGAACACTTTTTTTTAAAAGTCCCTTCTAGAAGTATCATTTTTTTTGACAAGAAATGTCGGTTTTCCTTCGGGTAAATAAAAGCTGACGCTGCAGTTTTTGAAGGAGACCTGGAATTGCTCAGGAAGACGCGGCGTTCCCTGGAAGGGAAGGGCTGTGCTTCACATCCCCTCATCATGCAACTGCAGTGGCAGGATGGAAAATCCTCGGGGTTTTGACTGGCCAAGGACACGCTCACTGGGAGAGATGGACTTCAGCAAGGGCAGTATTCCAGGGAAAAGGACCTGTTCTGATGGAATACACGTGTCTTCTCTCCAGCTTTTGGTGTGACCAAGTTGCTTTGGCTTGAGACTTTCTGCTCACTGCCTCTTCTTGCTGCAGAAATAAAACTCTCTGTGTTGTGGATGTGCCAGGCAGATGTTCCTTCTCCAAACCACTGGTTTTTTCAGGAGTGACCCCCCCCAACTCCATGGTTGTCCATGCTCCTTCAGCTTTTATTTTGCTTTGCCAACCAAATGGGTTGGCGGTTTATAAATTGTATTTCCTGAGTTATGCTCATCCCTGTGCACAAAGAAGAAGAAGAAGAAGAAGAAAAACAAAAAAAAAGAGGTGACAGGGTTGGCTTTCAAAATTATCTTTCCCGAAGTGCAGAAGGGGCAGAGCAGCCTCTAATGATGTGACAAAGCTTTGTAGCACTCTGAGGCCTGGAGATAACTAAGCTCCTCGTTGAGGTAATTTGTTTTTTCTAATCTTGCTTTTCTGAGGCTGCTTGGAGTTTTGTGGGGGTTTGTCTTGCTATTTCAGAATGTGCAAATGAGAGGATTTAATGTGAGTGCAGCACTTTTGGGAGGAAAATTTGCTCCTTGTTTGAAGTGCCTGTTAGTGGAGCCTTCAGCCTTTGTGGTGGGCCAGGGAGAAGGAGCTTTGCAGAGAAGGTGATAGAGCACAAAGCAGAGTCCTTGAAAGGACAGGCTTTAAACTCCCAAAATACAAACTTCTTTCTTCCCGAGGTGCCTTCTTAGAATGTGATTTTGTTTTTCAAAACCTCCTCAGGGGAGAATTAGGTACCAGCTGCAAACCCTAGGGAAACGGGGAAGGTTTTTTATTTCAGAGGAGATGCAGTTCCAGCCTCTCATAGCAACGCTTCTCTTGTGTTTGTTTTAACTATTTGACTTCCTTTTGCAGAAATTACCCAAGGTCCAGCAAGAAATCTACCCAGAGGTACAGCCACACCCACTGGGTGAGCAAGAACTTGGCCAAACTCCACGATTTCCAGAGCATTCCCGACCACTTCCAGTGTAACCCCGTGTGATTTTTTTGCTGTGTTCTGCGTTTAGAGTTGATGGTTTTGAAGTGGTTTGCATTTGGACAAGCTGCCTCCTGACCTGCTTTTAAAAAGGCCAGTGGGAGTTTTCTCTGTTTCAGAAACGTTTGGGACAGGTTTGGAAATGCAATTTGAAGGTGATCTGCTTTGTGGGGGCAGCTTTTATGCTTTGCACCCTTTGAACTGCAGACAAGCTCCTCACAGGTCAGAGGTGCAGTTGGTGTTCAGTGGGCTGTTGGATCATTTCACTGATGGAGACTGGAAAACGGGCTTTGAAGTGGGAAAAACTTGATCTAAAGCTTGGCATTGAATCTCCTGCAGTGATTGGGATCCCTTTGGATAATGTAAAGGTTTGAAAACTGTGAGAAGCAGCTGTGGCTGCTGTTCTCCTCCCGTTTGACAAAGCTGTGTGTGTTACTGTGAACTCTGGAGAAGCTGCTGTTTTCACTGCTGGCTTGTCTTGTTCTCTTGTTGTTTTTGTCCCTGAAAAGTTTGCCTTTTTTTTATTGTTTTGACTTGTTTTCATTTGCGACTTCTCCTGTTAAAGTATTTAACGAGATTTGCGCTCGAGTTTATAAATATTTTGTACCTGTTAAATGTAATTTCTTTTTTTTCCTGTGTTTTTGCTGGGGCCCTTCTTTCACTTGCCCTTGGCTTCCTGGGCTGCCCAGAGGAGTGTGACCTTGTGTTCATTGGAGTGACACAATCCAACAGCAACTCCTGATCTCTGTGCTGCCTCCGTCTCCTTCTCTAACAGAGCATAAAACCTCCAAATTATTTGCAGTTGGAGAGGTTGATCTTCAAAATGCTCTTCCCGGGGGTGTCAGCAGGACCTTATGACCCCTTTAGGTGTTTATGGGGGGGTGAGGGGTGGAATTTGGAGACAAATTAGGTTTATTCGTGGAGGAAATCACATTATATTCTCATTATAGTAATTTGATTTGGTTTGGAGGTGCTTTTGGTTAATAACCATCTTAAAGAGATAAAATTTAAACTGATGTTTTTAGTGTTGTGGTTCACGTATTTTGTTCTTTTGCCCTTCTGGAGCAGGGCAGGAGGAAGTGGCTTTGAAAAGCAGGGGAAGTTTTCTCACTGTCCCAGATGTGCAGTGACTGAGACACAGAGAATGGAAGTAATTTGTGCAAAGGATAAGCAGGGAAACTTGGAGCAGAGCCTGGCACTGCCTGACTGCACTGACTCCCAGATAACACAGCCTCCAGTGAGGGAGGAATCCATGCACAGCACTTTCTGGGGGTGGGTTGCACAGCTGTGGGTGGTGCATGGCCAGTGTTAGGGCTTTGTGTCAATAGTTCTCCAGCAAATATCACATTATTGATGCCCCCAGAGCCTCTTGGGTGACTTTAGCTCTGTAAATTTTGTCCTCAGAGAGCCTCTCATAGGAGGAGAAGGGGAAATCCCTTGGCAGTGTTTCTGGGAAGTGGCTGGGGTCATTAGCACGTGGTGGTTGTTGTCTTCTAAACCAGTGAATCCCACATATTGGGTGTTCTGAAAAAAGGAATAATTTCCATGTGGTCCTGAGGGCACTTTCACCTGCTGTCCAGGGCAACAGAATTCCAGAATGGTTTGGGTTGGAAGGGACCTTAAGGCTCATCTCATTCCACCCCCTGCCGTGGGCAGGGACACCTTCCACTAGCCCAGGGTGGCTCCAAGCTGGCCTTGGACACTTCCAGGGGTGGGGCAGCCACAGCTTCTCTGGGCAACCTGTGCCAGGGCCTCCCCACCCTCACGGGGAGGAATTTCTTCAACCTCCTCCTAAACATAACAAAGTTTCCTTCAAACCTCCTTGTTCCAGAAGGCAACGGGGGCAGCAGGAGCCTGAGTGCAGAGCCTCTCACCCCATCCCGTGGTGAAGGCAGCCTGGCTGGGTAGCTGGAGGGTTTATCTGATATTAAACTGCTCCCAGACTGGCTCTTTGGAGGCCAGAAGTAACTCAGCAGTGGCAGCAGCTGCTGCAGTCACACAGTGCTGGGAGAGGGAAGCTCTGTCTCCACCGGTGATGGACAGTTGCTGCCCATCAGCAGGGGGAGAGCAGTGGGAAATCTGCCACAGGAAATCCGCTTCCTGTGCTGAAATTCTGAATTTTCCATGATTTCGTTATGTATCTGTTCATGGGATTGAGTGATGTGCAGCAGCCAGGGTGTGATTGATGCCTCCTTCTCTTAGAACAGGCTTTCTGGTGGCCGTTCTGCCCTGTTGAGGGGATGAAACCCTGCTCAACAGGCAGCGCCAGGGGATGGTGTCTGCAGGGTGCCGTGGCTCAGAGCAGCTTCCCTGTGCTGGGCACCTTGGGCACAGGCAGGTGCCTCCTCCCGAGGTGTTTTTAGTGCTCCTTGTGAATGTAAAACTCTCAGGGGGATGAACGCTGCCAGCTCCGCTCTTCCAGAGGGGTCGAGGCTTCCGGGCAGCTTTGCTGCTGAAAATTTCCTTCTTTGACTCTGCAAGTGATTCATATCTGCTGAATGGTGGAGACACTGCAGGGAGAGAGGGAGGGGTCGTGGATTAAACCTTCGTGGAAGGACGTGCTGTGTGTTTGCTTGAGTGTAGCCAAGGGCTGTGTTGGTGATTCTCTTTTTTTTTTTTGCTGTAGTAGAATCCAGTGACATCAATAAAGGCTGGAAGAAGCTGCTTTGTGCGAGCCCCTGCGTGAGCTCTGAGATGAACTGCCTCACGATTAAAAATTTAATAGCATTCATCGATGTATTGCAGGCAGCCAATGGCAGCTGGAAGACAATGGGACTGAAATTAAACTACTGTGTGGGGTTTTTTGTGCTTTCCTCTCAAAAACTAACCAGCTCTTCCCTCCTTTTGTGCTGCAAGGGGGAAGAAATTATGTCTTGAAAACAGGAAATAGTGAAAGCTGGTAATATTCTCCCTTTGATTGAGAGGATTTCTAGTGCCATAGAGGTGCATCCTCTGCTGAACAGGTCTGGGTGGTATAAATAGGCTTTATTTAGCAGTTGGTGGCACTAAATGTGGGGGTTTTGTCAGCTAAAAAGGACAAAGTGTCAAATGGCATCGTGGGGCTCTGTCATTATTGCCACTCAATGGCTTTGCATCCAGATTCCAAGGAAAAAGATGGCTTTTCTGGCTGCCAGCTTCGCTGCCTCCATCTGGGATCTGAAATTCAAGCTGTGTCTTCCCTGGCTCTGTCACTAATAATAAAGATTCCTCATTTGGAACTTACTTAAGCAAAATTGATGCTGGTGCGGGAGCTGAGGGAGAACCCAGCTCTCCTTCCTCCAAACGTGTGGGCTGAAGCACCAACAAGGAGGAACATCCTCATTTTATTCCCCCGAGGTCATCAGATGATTTAATAGACACTAGATTTGTGGAGGAAGCAGAAGATATTTTAGCATAACAAGCGTGTTGATCACGCAGCTTTTTGAACAAATGCTGGAAAGCTTGATGGAACTTGGTCAGCCCCGGCGTCTGCTCCCAGGCTCTGGCAGTAATGGCTCATTATGTGTCGTTAGGAAGCTTTTCTGCAAATCTGGGGGAAATTACATTTGGTGTGGAACATATGGTGCAGTGTTCAACTCTC
This sequence comes from Cephalopterus ornatus, assembly GCA_013396775.1. NCBI lineage: Eukaryota > Metazoa > Chordata > Aves > Passeriformes > Cotingidae > Cephalopterus > Cephalopterus ornatus. The sequence continues at coordinate 57,759 of VZRE01006757.1, forward strand.
TCCTTGGGAAGTGCAGGCTGACTACTCAGTCAAAGGAGGTGCCGTGTTTTTATCAGGAGAATGGATGTGCAGCTGTGACATTCGCTTTGTGGCGAGGTAACCTTTGAATGTCTTTGGCAAACACCGGCATTAGCAGCCTGTTCCTCCCCATTTAAATCTCCTCCAGAAAGTCATTACCAGCTGAGATTGTACTAACACTTTCTGCCGTGTAGGTGTTTCCTCCTCGGATGCTGCTGAACTGTCAAGGAATAAAATGCCTAATGTTCTCATTCTCCTTGGAGGAGAGAGCCCAGAGCTTGTGCTGGTGCCTTGTGGTGGCGAGGGAGGTGCGAGAAGTGGCTGGTGCTGTGTTGTGAGTTGGAAGGACACGCTGTGCAGGATTTGTTTGCTCCACACTTCCTCCCGCGGCTCCGCTTTCCTAAACTCGTGGGGGAGGAATATATTGGCTAAATTGTACTTGTAGGCATAATATTACAGTGCTTGGAAGGAGGGAGGCAAGTGGTGCTTAACTTTTAAACACGCCCCGAGTGTGCTGGCAAAGGGTTCTGTTTGCAGCTTCTTGCTCCTGTTGTGCCCTCAGCCTCTGCTCAGTTGATTCTTGGAAATCAGCGGGATTAATCCCTGGGGGCTGCTGGGGGGGGGGCTTTGCTTTTAGAGATCAGCAGGGAATCAGCACTTGCAGGGCTCTCTGGGCTCCCTGTCATGGCAGCCCACTCCCACTTGCTGCTTTTTAGTATTTATTGAAACCTCCTTTTTCCAGCTCCGGCTCCAACAATGAGTCAAAATCAGCAGTCAGGGAAAAACACGCGGGGAACGTGGGTGGCCTTTGGGGTATGTTCTGCTGTGGCCCAGCATGACTTCCCTCAGTGTGTCTTGGGTTTATTTTTCCTTGATGCCTTCCCCTTACTGACTGTAAAACACCTCAGGAGTATCTGTTGGCAGCTGTTGTTGGGAGTGAGGTCTCTGTTCTGAAGATGGGCTTGAACTCACACAGGCCCAGAGCCTTCATGGTGTTGGACTCTCGTGGGTGACAGTGGAATTTAATACCTAAACAGCTTTGATGTTTATGACCCTCAGAAAAGCAGGATTTTAAATAACTTTCTTCTCCTGTAAGGGGAAAACCTTTTCCTAAAGTGTGGTCTTGTTACATCACTTCAATCTGGAGTTGCTGAAAATATTTTCTTGAACTGGGTGGAGTCCCTCTCTGAGCTGAGTTGCTGCCAGGATGCATTTGTTTCTCCTCACTAACAGCATTATTTCCTTACTCTCAGACCCTGCAGTTATGGGGCATCATGATAACCCTGGAGCCTCCTGCCCTATCGTGGTGTGAATATTGACACTGACCCTTTACATTTTAATTCTGTTCTTACCAGATGAGTGGCTCCTTCTCTGTTAGGAAAGGAATGGCTTAAACCTGTCCCTGGGGAATAACAGCGGGGATGTGGTCTGCATTCCCAGGGACAACTGGCTTTAAAAACAACCACACAACCCCCCAGCCTGCCGAATTAGCAGGGTGAGTTTCCTCTTGAGCACCTTCTGAGGGCTGTTTGCTTGGCTGTCTGCTCCAGGATTAGGAGAGAGCATCTCCCTTATCGTTTTGCACATGCTGTACCATCTGTCCCAAATCTCCCTTTAGAGGGCTATGGATTCCAAATGCTGTTTCTTTCTTTAGGAGATAACAGCCGTGTCTGAAGGATTCTGCTAGGTATGGCTGTGGTGCTATTTATGGTGCAGGGTTTTTTTTTTTGTCCTGCAGCCAGAGTGAACTCTGAACCTTCCTGGGTTTCTCCACCCAGACATTTTGGGTTGTAGTCCCTGGGAAATACAGGGAAAGCCCCACCCAGTTCTGTGGTGTGTGTTCTGCTCGGAGCAGGTGAATATATAATTACTAAATTCAGATGTTACAAGGACACAAGAGATGCCTTTAATCTTTTATTGTACATTATAAAATGTTTATTGCTCTGTCTGTATCAGAGGTGTTGACCTCTCCCTCTTGGTGATGGAGGAGTATGTTCTGGCAAAGGATCCACTGAAGAGACCTTTGGGGTTGGCCTGTCTTCTGAAACCAGCACAAGGGAAGCCTCTGCTTGTTCACCAACACATCTGCAAGCAGACTTCCCTGTGCCTTTCTCCCAGACCACCTCTTTTGGAAAGGCTGATGCCAGTGGAAGAGGAGAGATGGCTGAAGTCCTTCCTGCCAGCCTGTTTCCTTGCAGGGACTTCTAACGCAGGCTCATCTGAGCGCAGGTTCGTTGTAACGAGACCCAAACCCTACTCAGGCCAACCTGTCTTGGCATTGGATGGAACACGTAGGATCCTGCCTCATCCCCTAGTGCATATGGAGTGGAGTAATTAAATAAATACAGATACCCCATGGCACACCACAAAGAGTAAATCTTGTCCATGTGACGGTCCTGCATCTACCAGCTTCCAGAGCACCAGCAGTCCCAGGGATCCTGTCAGCTTACAAACATCAAGCACTTAATAAGAGAGAGGAGAACCCCAGCCCTTTTCCCGTTCATCCTCATCCTTTTTTTTGGGAAGGGCTGTCTCCAGCAGATACCTGCCCCTTACAACACCACAAAAATAGCGAAGGCAGGGTAAGGAGAACCAGCCCTTCCCACAAGAACCCTACTAAAAGAAGCATTTTAAGAACTTAAGCCCTCAGAAAAAGGTCCCTCAGGCCAGAGCCTTCCACAACAAACAGCTCTTGCCCCTGGAGCCCTTGCATAGCAACCGGTATCATCAGGTATTTTGTCTTTTTGTTGTTGTTGTTGTTTTGTTTTTTCTTTTTTTTTTTTTTTTTTTTTTTTTTTTTTTTTTTTTTTTTGCTGACTGGCTACATTTTTATGGACCTTTTATCACACCTGGTGGTGGACTCAGGCCCAGCTGAAAAATACCACGAAGAAAATGGTTGAAATTCTCCTGGAAGCTGAATAGCAGCTTCTGGTGTCCCCTCGTGTTGGTCTGTGCCTCGGTGTTCCCCGGTTTGCTGAGGTGAAGAGCACCAGTGTGAGACAGGAGGGACAGCAGCAGTGGAGACGTGCTGCAGCCTGACCGGAGAACCACCAGGGGAGGTTCTCCTGGTGGGAATGGAAACTGGGGGATGCCTTTTTTTTTTTTTCCTTTTGTTTTCAAAAACCCACCTGCAAGACGTGTTACACGATGCACATCGATGAGCAAAGCAAGGCGAGAGCACGCAGCAGCCAGAATTCGGCTCGTTAGTGGCGTTTGGGATGAGCTTCCCTCCATTCCTGCTTGGAGAGGGGTGTCGGTGCCTGGTGCCTGAGCTCACGGGAATTCTGTCAGGGTGGAGTGACAGTGAGACCAAATAAAGATGCAACAGAACCTCGTACGTTCCCAAACACAGGAAAGTCATCCCAGAAGACGGAGCGTGAGGGTGGAAAGGAGCGTGTGAGACGTTGCTCCAGCCCACGAGTCTGGATCAGCAGCTGTCTCACCGCTGCTTTTCCATCATCTTTGGGTGTCAGGGTTTTCCGAAGGATTTCCCTTCCTGGCCAGGTGTTTTGCAGGACACGGGCGAGGAGGTGTCTGCCAGCAGGTGACAATCGCTGGGTCTCTTTCCAGGTTGCTCTGACAATGTTTCACCTCCCCAGTCATCACGGCTCAGAGGCAGAAAGTGAGAGTGAGGGATGGAGTCCATCGATCAGGTGACAGGCCTGTCATGCTTCGATGATATTCACTGAGGGCTTGTTTTTTGGAAACTAGGAGAGAGGAGGAAACAAAGGGAGAAAGGATGGATAGAGGGGAACCCCCCCGCTCCCCAAAACAGAGATCAGTGCACTGTGATGTTGAGTTTTTGTGGAAATTCTTGTCCCATCCCCTCATGATGATGAAAAAGGCACAGAGCTGAGCCTTAGGCTTCTGTGGCTGGTTCATCACTGCTGCTGAGTGAGCACAGATTAGTGAACTATTTAAAATAATAAATAAATGTGAAGCTGTGGGGATGTGCCAGAGAGGATAGAAACACAAGGAAGTTAAAATAATTGAAATAAGTTGGTATAAATTGTAGGCTTGAGCCTGTTTTCAGCTGAGCCTGTTTACTAAGGCTGTGACGAACCTTTAACATCGTGTTACCAGCCAGTGCTCCTGCTGATTGACTTTCAGTTAATTACAAGAGCAGTGTCCTCTTCGCCACGTGCCACCTGAGGGTCGTGGCAGGACCCAAGGAGCTCATTTTTCTTCCAGAGATGTTCAGATAATTCAGAACTGTGGGCTAAATCCTGATCCCCGATGGCAGTTCAGGCCGATCCAGAGGCATGGCTGGGAGGCTCGGAGCGGTGCGTGGGGGTGGAGGGTGTTCCCTTTCCGCATCCCAGCTGCAGGGGGGGTGTTTAACAGAGGGGTTTTTGGGTGATTCAGGACCGCGTGCCCCGTCCCCAGCTCTCACCTTGCTGCGCAGGAGCCCCCCGCCCTGGTGCTCCGGGGTGCTGTTCTCCGAGGTGCTCTTGGCTTTCTCCTTGCTGTTGTTTGGCTCGTTATCTTTGATGATGTCGTACTGTCTGCAGAACAGGGCGATCACCCCTGACAGGAAAAACCATTAGTGATCACACACAAACGAGCTCAGGCCCCGGAGCCTGCCGAGCTCAGAGATCCCTCCTTTGCCAGCCGCCTTTGTGCCTCCTCGGCAGCATCCGCAATTCCTCCCAAGGATCATTTTCTAACGCAGCCAGGCAGCCCTCCGGCTCTTTCCTTCCCCCGTGCCTAATTCCATGCTAAACTAGTTAGACAGGAGGACAGAAGCTTAATTATACTCCAGCTTCCCTGTTAATAAATGGGACAAGTGTTTTAAGCCCTCACGCCAAACAACCAAACCCCTGCGGTTCAATGGGATTTTTTATTTTTTTTTTGCTTTGCAAACACGGGGGCTGCTGGAATTTCTGGTTGGTGCAAATGTGCCCTCCGATCTCTGTCCTCTGAGGGGAAGAGGAGCTGGAGCTGGCAGAGGGGAGGCAGGTCCCGTGTGCCAGCAGCAGGACAACACCTGCGAGTGTGCAACAGCGACGACGGCAGCACAAGCTGCAAGTGGAAATTTCCTCCCACCCAGGCACATGGAGAGGGAAGCAGGGGCAGCCACGGCACGTAAGAAGACTGCAAATGTCTGTCTCCAAAGCTTCTGTGTGATGCTTTCACCAAATAGCATCTCTGCCTGCACATTCCAGACACGTAGGTTAAGTAGGTCCGGGCAGATGCTGGCTCTTCCCTCACCGAAAAATACTCCTTAATAGCAAAATGTGTGTAAAACTTGCACCAGATCATCACAGACTGCTCTGTGAAGTGAGTTGTGGTTATGGCAGCTGCCCACAGGCTTTGCTGTCATACACAGTGATCCCAGCCTTTTCTTTGGGAATGCGGACAAGTGGCTGATCCTGGGAGAGTAGGTGTTAACATCTGCCGCGGTCACACCTTCCGTGATCTCAGAGGGTAAAACTGAGGCACAGAGGAGCCGAGTGCCAGGAAAAATGCCAGAAACACGGACAGCACAAGAGTTTGGGGCTTGGCTCAGTCCAGAGCCCTGGGCACGGACTGGTTCCAGTTTGGATTTCCTCAAACATCACCACACTGGGCAGGTTAAGAGCTGGAGGGTTGTTTTTTTTTCACACTGAGACTTTGTAAAGAACCCACTCGATGCAGAGAGATTCTCCCCCGCCTCCTCTTCCCTCGTTTTTAAATATAAGTCATCTGTCTGGAAGGGAAATTGTGGGATTAGCAAATTCTTTGTTCCCAGCTGATCTGAGTTTCAGATTATTCCACAGGGGCAGATGAATCAGTTGTTCAGTCACTCCATGTAATTATTTATGATTGTTTTTCCTGGCAGGCCATTTAAATTTGGACGTGCACAAGTAAAACTTGGCATAAATGCTGAAAAAATCATGGACTAGAGGTTTTGGAAACCCTTTAATTTAGTTTAGGTTTTTGTGTGGTTATTGTCTTTGGGGATAAATGCTGTCCTGTCTCTGGAGGTGCAAATAAGGGCAAAAAAAAATGTTATACATGGATTCATTTGTAGGAAATTTTGCAGAACTATGCAGGACACAGTTAATCCTTCTTTAATTTCCCTCTGTGATGACGAAAATTTTGTGTGTGGGAAGGTGGTTTGACTGGGATGGGGGAACTAAACATGAGTGTCAAAGGCTGTCTGTTAAGGATCACAGATTTATCCTGCTGCTGATTTCCCCTCCTGCCAAATTTCCTCGGGCCACCTGAGCCATTCCCCCCTGGGCAATGTGCTCAGGGAGCAAAGGTGGGATCACTGATGTTTTCCAGGCAGCCAGGGAACAGGAAACAAACCTGTGCAAACTTGACTTCCCATTAACTCATGGGTATAATTCCCAAACAACAGGCACTTCAGACACAGTAAACCCACAGAGCAGCAGTTGGAGGGGATTTCCTCTCCCTATTTATAAGTTTAAAACAAGTGAGATCTCCCCTAGGTACAATTTCCTGTAAGATCTGTTGACATGTGCCAAAGGCTTGTTGGAAAACTCTTCCGTATGCTTCCATTATTTTAATTGGTTTTAAGTGGGTTTTAGTGTGTACATTTATATATATATATATATATAAATATAAAATAGTGGGTGTGGAGAGTGAGACTCTTAAATTTCAGTTTTGCATGAGTGTTGGAGTCATACAATATCCAGATAATTACAGATGCCCTGTATCATCTGAAGGGCGAGAGGAATCCTGTTGGATGTTTGGGTGCCCCATCCCATCTTCCATCCCTGGAATATTCCAGGCCAGGTCGGACAGGGCTTGGAGCAGCCTGGGCTAGTGGACGGTGTCCTTGCCCGTGGCAGGGGGGGGAAGGAGATGAGCTTTAAGGTCCCTTCCAACCCAAACCAGTCCATGATTCCAGGGCTGAGGGCATTATATTGAGATCATTCTGGAAAAAATGAGATTGCAGGGTTAGCCATTGGGAATTGGCTCCATCAAGTCCACGATCTGCTCCTGGTGGACCAGACCAGACCCTCTGATTCACCTGCTTTTGGCACTGCCCGACCTTACAGCTGAGTGCTCCGTACTCTCTGTGGGAGGAAGGGTCTCTTTCCAGGTCTTTCCATGATTACACGTGCAAACCCAGCCAGCCAGCCATCCCTAGGGGTATTCCATGGATATCACATGCTTTTGAGGGAAGAGGTTGAACTGACCTGCCCACATAAACAACACCACAACAATGATGAGAATTTCCCCCGCTCGCAGCTGTTGGTTTTTCTTCGCCATCTCCTTCATCGTCACCTCATCTGCGCAAGGGGGAAAGAGAGACATGAAACCAAACACCCTGGCCCCAAATCTGCCGTGTGTCAGGGTCACAGCTCTGGGGGAGTCCTCACCCTGACAGGAGGGCAGCTTAGATTGGATGTTAGGAAGAAATTCCTCCCTGGGAGAGTGGGGAGGCCCTGGCACAGGGTGCCCAGAGAAGCTGTGGCTGCCCTATCCCTGGAAGTGTCCAAGGCCAGGTTGGAGCAACCTGGGACAGTGGGAGGTGTCCCTGCCCATGGCAGGGGGTTGGAATGGGTGGCCTTTATGTCCCTTCCAAGTCAAACCATTCCATGATTCATTCTGTGATTCTGTGGCATCCTGAAGGGATGGAGCAGTGGGACAGGATCAACAGGAGCTGCCATGGGGTGAGCCCTCATGTTACCTCGTCCCTGTGGTGGCTCTGCTGTCTGTGTCCCTGTTAGAGCTGCCTGTCACAAAGCCTTGCAAGCTCCAGCAGTTCCAGGAGCCTGGAGCCTGCCAGGATATTTTGCAGGGGAGCCCTGGGATTCAGAAACGAGCAGAGCCTTTTTGCAGGGCGTAATTCGCCTCCTTGGCTTCAAAGCACTAAGAAGATTACAGCTCAGGCCCCCAGGAAGGGAGCCCTGCTCCTCTTAGTGCTTTCAGATGAACAGCAATTCAGTATTTACAGCCACCAAATCTTTTAATAGAAAGAGTCAAGAACTTGCATCGTCCTTGGAACCACGACCAAAAGCCCTGGAACAGGCCAGATCCTCAGCAGGCAAACAGGGACCTGTGTGTCCCACAGCCCTGCAACTCCCAGGCCCTTTTTGGAGCAGGGATTCTTCCTGACAGAAAACCCTCATCAATCTGGTTTGGCTTGAGAGGAACAGGTGAAGGAGTTGCCAGTGAGGAAGTGCCTGATCTCCTCTGTGGAGATATCCAAAACCCAGCTGGACGCGATCCTGGACAACCTGCCCTGAGCAAGGCTTTGCACTGGGTGATCTCAAGAGGTCCCTTCCACCCTCAGCTTTCTGTGATTTGGCAGAAATACTTCAAATGTAAGAAATATTTGGGGTATTTTTTTCCCCTGCTGCCCTGGAATCCAAGCATGGGAGGCTCCATGAATCCCACAAGTGCCAATGCCATCCAGGGGGCTGATTCCACATGAGTCCACAGACTGCTCAGGAATTTCCCCCGGCATTCTCCACTTGTAGGGAGCTGGGCACATGGCTCCCAGTGTGGAAACCTTCTCCTCCTCACTTTGCCTGTTAAACCTCATCTGAAAAGGGAGAAAGGAGCAGCCCGCCTGGGCAGCATCTCCCTGTCACCTTGTGCACCCCTCAGCCATGTCTGCTGGGTGCCCTGAAGTGTCCTGCTGGTCCCCTGGGGGCTGTGAGAGGACGCTCAGCCCCCTGGGTGTGTTTATCCCGGCCATTCTCCCTGCGCAGGATCCTGTTTCCTCTCCGCAGAGCCCTGCGCTGCCTGGGCGTCCCAGGGGCCACATAGGAACTCACCCACACTTGCCTTTATTTTTAGAGGCTAGTTTCTCAGCTTCCCTGGGGGTCTTGAAGAGGACTGGCTCACTGGCAGGGCTCTGGCCTTGGATGCTGATGGACTGGACATGCACAATGTACTCAGTGTCCTCCTCTAGGTCCCAGAGGGCACAGGAGCGGGTGGTGGTGTTCACCTCCTGGATGAAGCGCAGCATCCGCACGTCCTTCTTCTGGAAGCCGAGAGAGGGGAGAGCACAGAGTGGTGGGGAGGCCTCCCGTGTGCACTGCTGTCACCTAAGGCCACCTGCCTCCTGCCCTGCCCGCCACGGACGTGGGGAACCATCGGGCCCTTCCCTCTCTGCAGCCACCAACACACAAAGCGCCGCTGCAAAGAGGACAGGGAGCCAAGTCCCCTCGGACCACGAGGGACAGGACGAGAAGGAATGGGCCTAAGCTGCAGCAGGAGGATTTGGGGACTGAGGGGACCTGAGTGGGGGGAAGATGAACATGAGTGGAGCTGGGTAACTGTAGGCACTGTACCTGTTGGGAAATTGCAAATCCAATGACAACTTCGTCTTCCAGAACATCCCAAGTCACAACGGCTGAGTTGGCTTTCAGGTGTTTGACTGTGACATTTACTGGAGCCGATGGGCTGTCTGCAAGGAGGGAGAGCAGAGCCTTTATAGGGGCAGGAGACGGAGCTAGAGCAAGGAAGGGAGTGGGAAAAGGCCTTCCTCAGGGTCCTTCCTGGGTTTGTTTCTGGATATGGGACCTGGAAATCGCAGGTCTCTATTCCTGGTAAGGTTCTAGGAGATCCCTGCTGAGAGTATGAGTGTCATTAGACACGGGTTCAAAGTGAAAGAGTGGAAATTTACCTTAAATATTGGGAAGGAATTCTTCCCTGGGAGGGTGGGGAGGCCCTGGCACAGGTTGCCCAGAGAAGCTGTGGCTGCCCCATCCCTGGAAGTGTCCAAGGCCAGGTTGGAGCAACCTGGGCTAGTGAAAGGTGTCCCTGCCTATGGCAGGGGAGTGAAACTGGATGAGCTTTAAGGTCCTTTCCAACGCAAACCATTCTGGAATTCTATGTATGAAATAACTGACCCTTGGGAAGAGTTTCTTTACCAACACAGCCCAGCCCTGAGCAGCTCATTCATCTCCTTCTTCCCAGCCACGCTCCACGTTCTCTCTGTTGTTCCCTAGTACGGTCTGACAGTGACAGCTGGGAGGAGATGCAAAATCTGCCTGGGAAGTATGCAAAGGGAATGCTTTGATGAGCACTCTGGAGGTTTGAAACGCAGGAGTAGTAACTGGGAGTGTTTCTTTTGCTTTTCCCTGTAAGTTTGGCAGAAAATGTTTCACACACGTTTTGCGGCCAGTGTCAGAGGACATCCAGCAACCATCCACCCGCAGCTGGCAGGACACACTGGGAGAGAGGGTAACAGTAGCCTGAGGCTCTGTGTTTATTCCCAATTCCAGTAGAATGGCTCAGTGGAGCTGCCAGCCCTGCCAAGGAGAGCTGGACTCCTGCATGCCCTCCCTGGGAGCCTCTTCCCAAGGGAGCTGCACAGTCCAAAGCCCTTCTTGGCATCTCAGGGAAAGGTTTTACCTCATAGACTTGGCACAGCTCTTCCAGCTGGACTCTGTTCCCTCTCATCTGGTCACATTTAATTCACAATCTCCAGCTTGTGCCCTGAACCCAAAGCAGTAAATGCTCTAAATGACCCCAGGAGGGTGAGGGAGAGTAATGTTTTTTCTGACTTCTATAAGAAAATAATACTTTTGTCGCATGGGAATCATTGCACAGCCCCTTTGGGGCCGGGGCTGAGGTCACCAGTAAAAGAGGGATGCACGTGTGCCCGTCTCCAGTAACACTTGTTGGATTTACGGTCAGTCCCAGCCGCCTGGATGTGGCTGAAAATATTCAAGCTGTAGTGTCAGTGTCTCCAAACAACTGACATCACTCCTGGTGAATGTTCCCCCGGGAACAGAGAAATAACGGGAGCACAGAATTCCCCAGCTGAAGGTCAGAGCTGCCCTCTGCTCACAGAGCAATGCCTTCCACACCCACCAGGGAGTCCCTGAGGAACAGGATGTCTGGACAAGAATCAGACCCAGACTGATTCCAGAGAGTCTCTCAGTGAGCAAAAAGGTTGCTGAATGGCTAAACTTGGGACTTCAGGAGGAGCAGAAAGTGACTGTGACTGTGGCCTCCAGGATTTCACAGGGGATGTGTCCCTCCTCTCTGGAGCAGATGGTGGAGTCGGTGTTGACCCAAAGCATTCCCATCTCCCAGGGGCTGGCCCTCATGGAATGAGGCAGTGTTCCCCAGCCAGCTCGTGGAGGAGGGAAACACTCATCATCCTCACCTTCCTCTGCAGCAGCAGGGCCAAGGACAAGCTGAGGAGGGAGATGGATCATCCTCCCCATCCCGAACACCAACCCCTTCCAGCCTCGGCTCCCTGCTGTGGCACAGGGAAGGGACGTGGGTCTGCATCTCTCACCTTCCCCCGTGCCTGAACCAACCAGAGTCAGGTCTAATTTTAGGAAGGGGCAGTCAGCAGACAGGAATGTGCACAGGGAAGGTCTGTGAGTCATGCCTGATGAATTTGCTGGAACATACGGAGAGGACATGACGGAGTTGAGGGACGGGAGACAAAACAGTCTCCAGCTGCAGCCGGGCACTTCTGCACAGTTAAATCCCAGCGTGGTTGTCTTCCCTGCATATTTTTAGGAGCTAAATTTTGGGGGTTTTTTTCCAGGAGCTACCACTCAGCTTAAGCTGAGGAGGCCTTGGAAAAGATTAATTAACCCCTTAGGAACAGAGAGCGAGGATCAGGGAAAAAGCTGGGAACAGGGAACACACAGCACTCTGCGCTTGGTACCCGAGTCCCCTTTGAAATTTGTGACCTTGAGGGAGGCACAGCATAAAAAGTGTCCCAAGTTTCCTGATGACATAAAATGTGGGGGAGATGGGAAGACCTCAAAGAGCTGGGGAAGAGCAAAGAACCCTCTGGGAAGTGGTGGGAGAGGGTGGAGGCAGCAGGGAACACTTGGCAAAGCTGCAACCCAGAGCTCAAAGCCTGCAAAGATGGAATCTGAAGGGAGGTGGGGGAGAAATCATCTGATGTGGGTGGTCAAGAACATTCTAGAACCCCCCACCGCCCTTGAAGTAATACCTGAGAGGCAGACTAGTTGAAGTCAGCAGCTCTAAAATCTGGGAATCTAGGACAGCGGATCAAAGCGTGCCTTCCCTTGCACTACCACAGATTAGGAGTAGCTACACATAAATCAGTGGTGTCAAACCAGCATAAAAAGCACTAAGAAAAGAGAATTAAACAGTGTTTGACAGAAATACAAACCCAGGAGAAATGAGCTTCCTGCTCCCAGAGCTGAGTGAATAATTTGGAAGCGAAATTTTCATCCATGAGGATGCTTTTCTCGCCGCTCCCGGGAGATGCGCAATGAGATCATGACTTCCTAAAATCCAAACACTGTTCCAAAATATCCCACATGACTTTTGGCTCCCTGGGCCCGTTGCAGCCCTCTGTAGTGCCAGCCTGGCTGAGATCAGGTGGAGAAGGTGTAATTCCTGCTTCCCAGCTGGCTGCAGGGGGTCAGCAGCTCTAGAAGGGCCTTGAGGTGCCAAATCCAAACCTTTGCTTCCTTGCAACTCCTGGAAACTTTGCTTCTGTGCCTGTGGCAGCCAGGGAAGGTGCTGGTGCCCTGGGAGCGGGCACAGAGGGTGGGATGGCTGCAGGGATAGCAGGGAGTATGTTGTAGATCAAGCCTTTCTCTGCCTGTTTACTCCAGGATCTCTGAAGGCAGCACATTCCCTGTCTGGTCCTTAAGGGACCCGTGTGGTGCAGTATTCCTGGTTTGGCAGTTTAGCTTCATCCCAAGAGCGCAGGAGCTGTGATGCTGCTGGAACAAATCCCACACTGCAAACTGGCAGAGGATCTGTTTGGCCAAATTTGGATGGAAAGATACTCCCCTTCTCATATCAGCAGAAACTGGGCCCCCCCCTCTCCCCCTGCAAGGGGAAGCCTTGATGGTATAAGACGGAATCAAGGCTCTTAAACATGAGCAGCAGCTTCAGAGCTGGGGATTCTAAAGTCGTGTCTCGTTTCCTTCCCACAGAATCCTCAATCTCAGATCCCCCAGGGCTGGGTGTCCCAGCCCTGCCTCCCTCTTCACCTGGAGCCCTTTCAGCAGGTGCAGGTCGGCGCCGCCGCTGCGCAGCAAGAAGACGTGAGCCGTGGAGATCATCCCTAATCCCCTCTGGATCCTGAGAACCCCTTCCAGCCTCCCATTAAATGTTTTCCTCGTTATTAGTGGACTTTTATTTGAGAGAGAGAAACCCCCACGCACACTTTAGAGCCCTGGGTTTCTCCTCCCGGAGTTAGTTATTGGCACAGCGGCCGCTGTGGGGGAAGAGGAAGAGGAGACCAACCCCTGCTCCGTGTGTTGGCTCCACCACTGGAGCTGTAAATTGGATGGGATGGCTGGGAGAAAGAGCGGGGAGAAGGTTTGTCTTCATCCCACTGCTGCTGTCACCTGGGAAGGGGGGGATGTTGATCAGGGGGGTGGTGGAGCGAGAAAAGGGGTTGTCCAAACCCTGTAGGATCAGGGAAGTTCCTGGGCCACAAAGGCATCACTGAAGGAAAGGAGGAATGTATGGAAATATGCCCCTCTTGGAGGTCACCTCAGGCCAGCCAAGTCCTGTGGTTGGGCTATAGGTTTGGAATCAAAGTGTGTTCCTGGATTTATCTCCCCAGCCGAGGGGCCCAGCCTGGCCCCAAAACCTCCCTCTGAATTCAGCTGTCCTGGAAACTCCAGCCACTTGGAAGTGCCTGGAATTGCTTCCTACATGGCTGAGGCTATGCTGTACTCCCAGCATTTCCCAAATCCATTAGCTTTTCTTCCAGGCAGCTCCTGTCCTGCTGGGAAGGGCTCAGAGCCTCAGAGCCCCAGGGACGTGGCCCAGTGAGCCGAGCGCCTGCCGAGGCTCTGAAGCAGCTCCTTCCATGCTATCCCCCTGCCAGCTGCCCTTTCCTGCAGGAAGCAGTGAATGCCAGCCTTAAATCCCAGCAGCTCTTTATCCCTGCACCCTGCAGATGCGGGAGATGGAAGGACGCGACCTGCAAGGGGAAGGAGCATCCGTGAGATCCACGTGCTGTTCTCAGCCAGCCCTGCTGCCCAATTTCCCTGAGCGTGGATTCACACAGACCTGCTTCTGCTGCCTCTCTGAGCTCTCCCAGCATGGATCCCATCAGTGGATATAATTGCTTGCCGGCTTTGTGGGGTGTGTAGGAAGGGCTGGAACGTTGCTCAGCATTCCCGAGGGTTTTAATGAGGGGAGCCCCAGGGGAGTGCGAGGGAGCAGGGCCCGTCCCGCTCCCGGCCCCGTGGGAAGCGGGGCTGTTTGCTGAGCTCTGGCAATTTCAAAAAGCAGAAAGACCAACTGGTGGTTCTTCAGGCTGGGAAAGAGGCAATTATTTCCTGCTGACCGCCCACTTCCCTGCAAAAACGGGATATTAATAGGCCAGGCCCTTCCCGCCCACCCCTCGGCTCTGCCGCTGATTCCCAGGGAGCAGGTGCCCAAACGTGAGGGTGGAAATGCTGTCAGGGAGGATGGAGCCTTTTCATGGAGCGTGGAGATGCTCAGCTGTGTCCAGCCTGCCCACTGGGAATCCCTCAGGGCAGAAGCAAGGGGTGTTTCTGCTTTGGGGAGTCCCACACTGCCAAACCTTGGGGCCCCTGAGTCCCAAAGCCGGGCAGGACCCGCTCAGGTCTCTCCAATGCCACAGTTTGGTTTTTAGTGCTGCAAACCCACAGCAGAGTCATTGCCATCATGGCATGGTTTACCCAGGACCTGAATGTCCATGGAGAACTGGGTGCCATGGGCTTTTCTAGCTCCTCTCAGCCCACCTCTCTGTAATATCAGAGAAATCACAGGCAGAGGGGCTGAGCAAGCCGGGGATTTTCCCAGGCAGCGCTGGATGCTGGTGCCAGACCTCTCCCAGGAGTCTGTTGGCTGCTCCCAACCCAGCTCTGCTCTTGTATCCCACTTTTTACTGCACACATAAAGGTTTGCAGCTTCATTGCTCAATACATTTCTGCTTTTAACTGAATTATACTTGATTCAGGCCTTCATTGAGCCTCTGGGCACTTTATAAACCAGGAGGGGTTTTTTTAGCAATAAAGTTCCGAAGGATGAGGCCGTGTCCAGTACCAGCACATGGATGATACTCCGTGGAGGACCCTGTGCACGGTTAATGCATGCAAGCATGTCTCTCTGGGTGGAATCTCCCTTGTCCATAGGTATATTCCCAGCAGGAGACAGCGTTTGGAAGAGGATGGCACAACCTTGGCCACTTCGTGCAGCAGCGTCCCTGCTGAGAGGCTGACACGGAGGTTAGAAACCTCCCCACTCCAATTAAACCTCTCCTACGCGGAATGCAGAAATCAATAAAGTGCTTATGCCTCCCCTGAGCTGGCCGGGAATCTCCATGGCCTCCGGGATGGAGGGACGGGACCGGTATGGGTTGGTTTGTTGTTCCCAGGGAGCTCTCGGAGCGATCGCTGCTCTCCCTCCCGTGTGTGCTGAGCTCGTGGCTCGGTCTGATCCTGCCACACCACGGGTGAGCTCAGCTCCCCGGGCTCGGGGTGGGGAGGGTGAGCACATCCAGGGGGGCACAGGGCAGGAATCAGCCCCTGGAGTCGGGTTGTCACCTTTGCTTTGCTCTCCTTCCCCTCTGAGGCTGTGGGGGGCTGCCAGGGGAGGGGGCGAGGACGGAGACTCACCTCGGCAGAGGAGGAGGTGGCTGGTTTGCAGCGTGGCTTGGGGTGTGAGGACACACTTGAGAGCTGAGCAGTGACCAGAGTCCAGCCAGGCGGGTTTGGCCACCTTTTTGGGCAGCAGAGGTGGGGGGGCTGTTAAGGGGCTCCTCAAACTGGAGGCCAGTCTAGGTCTTGAGAGCTGAACTGGGCCTGGAGCTGTGCTGGCAGGAGAGGTTTTATCTCCACCCGGGCAATGTGTCACCTCTGCCCTCCATCTCACACAAATAAACCCGACCTGAGCTGCTGTCTGGGCCAGCACCTTGCAGGGATGCTCTTTGCCCTCAAAAGTAGCAGGGGCCATGGCCTATTTTGGGGTCTCCCATCATCTCCCTGCTGCTCTTGCAGCCCTCAGCAGTGCCCTGAGCCCAGCCCAGCTCACCCCCCCTCTTCATTAGCTCAGCCTAACGAGGAGGGAGCTGCTGACAAAGCAACGCTGTGGCAAAATCAAATCCTGTCTCTGACCTGCCGACCATCCCGAGTGTTCCCTCAGGGACCCTCTGGAGCAGGGAGCAGCAGGAATGACTCGGAGGGTGCCACTGACACCGGTGGGATGCTGAGGGCTGTCAAAGTTTCAGTGTGATTATTTCTCAGCTACTTTTTCCTCCTGGTCCTGCTTCCGATTCTTGTTCACCTTGGCATCACCTTGCCAAAAAAATGGTCCTGTCTGGCCAAACCCCTGTTCAAAGCAGGGCCTGTGCTCGGTGTTGCTCACTCACTCGCCCTTGCCATGGCTTTGCCAGGGGGGAATTTGCACCAGTTCCCTCCTGGGAACAGCAGCTTTAACCTTTCACAATGGGAATTATTTTAAACCCACTTGCACAAGCTCTGGGTCCAGAGGGAAAGGACCCCCAAGCATCCATCCCTTGCTGGGAATGATTTACTCTCTGTGGAAGGTGACTCTTGGCTTGTGTGCCTCGGTGGCCTCGTGGCCACACCACCCGGTAGAGCCGAGGACACAGAGCTGGTGGTGGTGCTGCCACTACCTCCCTGTGACCTTGGGAAAACCACTCCAGACCCTCATTCCTCTGTTCCTTCTCTGAAAAACAGGGACAGGACAAGTTTGCTGCCTCGCCGGGGTGTGGGCAGAGCTCATCACCACCCTTGGCAAAAGAGAGACGCGGAGAGAGGAGGCAGCAGTGGGTGGGTGGCCCGACACCAAGGTCACCCAGGTCCATCAGAGCCCGTATCTGAGCCTCTTGCCTCCCCAGCACATGCCGTGCCCATGAAACAGGGCAGCTCCCCGTGCCCACAGAGCTGCCCAGCTCCTAACGCGGCACGGACACTTCGGGGCACAGGCAGGAGCAGGAGGTGGTTATGGGCAGGGACACAACTCCATGTTTACTCCCAGTTTGCCGACCGAGGTGATTCAAGGATAAGGAAGAGCAGGGAAGTGGCCTAGTTTACAGAAAATCGGGAGGGCTGTCACAATTGCAGACGCCTCCATTGTGCCGTGGTGTTTTCCTCATCGCTCCCTCCTCTTGGGAATGTTTTCATTAATCTCCCCGGATCTGTCAGTTGTGAAACGGCAACTTCAGAGGCCGATGTCTGGCCAAGGATGGATGTCAGAGCTGAAGGAATTCGGGGTGTGTTTGGGGGGGGTTGCTGCAGCCCCGACGAGGCTGAATGTAACTCCAGCAACTCCCGGGGCTGACTTGGCCAAAGGAATTTCCACTCCCTGGAGCTCCTGCATCCCTGACAGTCATCCCCAGCCTCCTGGAATGCAAGGTATCCTGGCAATCAGCGGTTTGCAAATCAAAGCAGCTGTTCCACCAACATCTTGCAGCCAGCGAAGGAGACAGCCCTCGACTGCCTGCACAGAGCCGGGCAGGGCAGCTGGTTTGGGCTGGGGAGCAGCTCCAGCACTGCCCAGTTTACACCCACACACGGGGTGCGGGGGTCAAGGCTCAGCTTGGCCGATGCAGGGAAGAGTGGACCTGAGCACGTCGCTCCAAAATCAGGTCCAGCTCATGGGGCCCTTTGCCTTCCCCGGAGATCCCCCACCGCTCAGCTCAGCTCAGCTCAGCTCAGCTCAGCTCAGCTCAGCTCAGCTCGGAGGGGCCTGGTTTCCAGTGGCTGGGACGTGCTGTGCCCCTGGAGAGGTGGTTCCTCTGGGGCCATGGTGCTTCCCCAGCTCACAGGGCTCCCAGCTGGGCCTCGGACAGCCGGGGGTGAGCCGGGCAGGGGGATTGCCGAGGCTGACGTGCAGCGGCATCGGCAGAGCAGGTCTGGCTTTGCCCCCTCTGCTCCAGTTCATCTCGGTGACACGAACCGGTGCCGTTGCTCAGGTGGCCAGGAGCTTTCGCCTCCCCATGCCCAGCGCTGGGCGAGGGGTTCGGCTCGCTCTCCCTGTTCCCCCAGCACATCCCCACGAGCCGCGTTTCCCGGGGATGCCCGGCTGGAGCGCCCATGCCGGGACCCCGCGGGGGCGAGCGCCCGGCGCTCCCCGAGCCCGGTGCCGCGGGGCTGCGCGTCCGAAACCGCCGCCTCTTCTGCACCCAAATCCCGACCAAGACCCGGCGCGCCCACACTCCGTCCCCTCGCCCTGCTTCCCCGGAGTGGAGGGGGGGTGTCTCCCCGCTCCGAACCCCCCTCCCCGCCCGCCCGGCAGCCGCTCCCGGGGGCCCGGCCGTCCGTACCT
>VZRE01006757.1:88300-102109 GCA_013396775.1 Cephalopterus ornatus
GAGGGTGGCGGGGGCGAGGTAGCGGGACAGCAGGAGGGCAGCAATTCCACAGGAGATGGTCTGTGAGGAAGCACAGGGAGGTCAGAGAGGCCCCAGGGGCATCGGTCCCCTTTCCGTGCTGACATTGTCCCCAACAGCTCAACTGGCCAATTCGGTGTCTAGGGGGACAGTGCTTCAGCTCCCCCAGCCTCCCCCAGGAACAAGTCCCTGGGTGTTTAATCCCCTGGGTTTATCCTAGAAAGGCTTGTTTAGAGCAGGGAAGGGGACACAGAGCAATGCCCATCCTGCATCCCATGTTCCTGCCCACCCTGCATCTCCTCTCCCGCCCTCCCCAGCATCCTCAGCACATCCATCCCATATCCTCCTGCATCCCAGCTCCTGCCCGACCTGCATCCACCCCACATCAATCCCTCAGCCACCCTGTCTGTCCCAGCCCTGCTGCCCGGGGTACCAGCAGCGCGGCGATGACGGAGGCGGTGTTGGTGATGAGGTACTGCAGGGACACGGCGTCCCGGGGGGTCACCGCGAACCGCAGGACGGTGCCGTGGACGAAGGCCCCCGTGATGAAGTTGAGGTGCCCGACGATGAGGAGGATGAGGCCCGTTTTCATCAGCACCTTCTGGCGGCTGCCGGGATTGAGGTGTCCTGAGATGAGGGGAGAGGAGGGTGTGGGGTGGCCAGCGCTGGGCTGTCCCTCCTCCTGCCCGTGCACCACACTCGGCACAGGGACGGGGCGTTTGGGGACAGCCCCAGAGGACGTGGCCCATAATGGTGGGGGGATGAGGCAGGAGGTGATGTGGTGGAAGCCGCTGGTAGCCCAGGTATGCAAACCACTGCTCCAGCCGGCTCTCCTGGGACCAGGACAGTGGTGTGGGGCCAGCAGCCATTGGGGACAGAGGTCCCTGATGGAGTTGAGAAGGGCTGGGGCTCCCTGGAGTGACAAAGAAGCTCTGGGAGAGCAGCTGTCCCTGAGTGGCAGCCGCAGCGCTGGGTTCTGGCACCCGCTACTTTGAGGAGCAACTGTGGGGTTGTTCCTCCCTTGGAACCCACCCTGGGGCCACTCTTGTCACACACCCACCATCACCTGGTGCTCAGCCCAGCTCCATCCCTGACCCCTCGGCTCTGCTCCCTCCCTCCCTGCCTCAGTTTCCCCTGCAGGAGGGCAGTGCTCCTGTCAGGATCACCACGCCACACACAGACTCACCTCCTCGGCACATCTTCACCAGGCCAGGATCAGGCCATCAGAGCCCCTCGATGCCCAGGGGGCCTGGCCCACCCTCAGCCCCCAGGCAGAGGGGTCCATCGGGCTCCAAATGCGTCTGATCAGGACCAGACCTGGGCAGGACCAGGTGACCAGAGCCACTCACCCGCTGCACCCCACTGCTGCTCCAGTTCCTGTCAGACCAGCTCCCCGGTGAACAAAGGGATAAACTCCACCTTCACCTGCAGGTCCCACCCCTGCACTCCCCTTGCTGCCGAGTCACCAGCTGTGCCGTGACATGCTGTGCCGTGCCAATACACCATGCCACGCTGTGCCAAGACACCCCGCCTCATCCCCTTCCCCATCCATTCCCCCCTCCCCAGCACGCTTAGGTTATTCCACCCTACAGCAATGGCAGCAGGCTGGGATCCAGCCAGGCAGGTCCAAGGCCAGCGGCCAAGGGTCTGGGAAGAGGCAGCCCCTCAGGGTGGGACACTACCTGACCACAGGGCACAGGCCAGCACTGCCAGGCACCAGGGACTGAGCTGCAGAGAGAGGGCAAAGCAGAGGGGTCAGGGCGGGTGGTGACTTCCCCGAGGGTGACTCACAGGAGCTAGTCTGGTGGCCATCACCCTCATGAAGCTTCCAGGGAACTTACTGATAGCAGGAGACAGGGAGAAGGATGGGGACAAGGGCTTGCTGAGGTGGCTGCAGGAAGAGCACCCCAGCTCTGCTCGCACCAGGGGGGCTGTGGGGACCGCCACTAATCTCTCTGCAAAGCTTGTTGCAGACACAAGGCACCAACAGCTTAATTACAGGGACAGCCCTGGCTCCTGGGAGTGGTCTGGGGAAGGGCCTGGTCCAGGCAGAGGGTCAAAAACATTATCCCCAATATCCCACCTGAGCCACCACTCTCAACCTCCTCAGCTCCCATACACCCAGCTGTTCACAAATGCCTGAGCCAAGGGCAAAGGCAGCTGGAGGATTTCCCCACAGCTTTGGAAAGGACGAGATGGATGCAAGTCGAATGACAACCAGAGTCTTTATTCCAAGAGTCCTTTAAGATGGTTGCAGACATACAGACACACGTACATATTTACACTCTTACACACCTCACAGACTTTGAACCAATAAATTAAAACAAAAAGACGGCAGGGGCTTTTTTTTTTTTTTTTTTTTTTTGNCTTTCCTTTTTATGTCACGTAAGAAACAGCAACTTCCCGAGGCGAGGCTGGGGAACCAGCTGGAGAATGGCAAAGAGGAGCCAACAGGGACACAAGCCCGGCCCAAGAGGTGCAGTGACAGCGGGTGTGCTGCCAGCAGGAGGACACGTCACACTCTGGCCTCAATGCACTCCAGTTGGACCATTTCATCCAGCCGGCAGCCCTTGGCTTGGGCACAGTGGCTCAGGTGGGCACTTGGGCTCTCGGCACCTCTAGCTTTGGGGGTCTGTGGGCAGCCTGCTGCAGTCTGAGAGTGGGGGGAGTCGCACTCGTCCGAGGTAATGTCCGGCACGTCGTCCGACTGGCTGTCGGAGCTCTCCAGGTCGCTCCGTATGCTCTCAGGCTGGGCCAGGGTGATGTCCCACGTTTGGCTGGCAATGCAGTCCTTTTGCTCACAGCTTTGGTGTTTGCACGTCTGCTCCTGCTCACCATCCTCTTCCTCCTCCTCCTCCTCCTCTTCCTCTTCCTCATTCTCTGCCATTTGGGTGTGGACATGCAGGGAGTCCTCTGTACTGCTGCCGCTGGCCAGCTGGTAGTGACTGGGTTTGGCTTCAATGTCCACCTGGATCTCCATGTTATTGCACTCCCTGCAGGAACAAGCACCCTTGCATTACTGGGAACGGTTACTGGGTTCAACTGGGCACCACTGGGCACTGCACCACTGAACTGGGAGGATCACACTTCCCAAACACGAGCAAGATGCTGCTCATCACCCCTTGGCATGCGAGGAACAACAACACTCGCTGCTCTCGAGTTCTCCCAACAGCAGCCAAGGTCTGAGCCAGGAGCTGAGCTGGGAAAGCTCCAGAGCCCCCATGAGCTGCCAGGAACAGACCCTGAGGGTGCTGGGCTGCAGATCCCCTCCTCAGGCTCCATACCACACATGCAGGCTGCTCCCAAATCGTCCCCAGTCCTCCTCCTGTGCCAGCAAAAGGACTGATCCGCTTTGCCAGCGGCAGAGGAGCAGCCTGGTGCAACTGCAGTCATCCCACCGCCCACAGCAGTGCTCACAGAGCACAGATTTTTTCCAGGACACCCACTACCATCGCTCTCCTCACCATTCCATGTCCTCCTACCTGTCCTGGGGGTTGTAGGAGCTGATGATGGAACCAGCCATGGCTCGAGTGCTGGCGTTGTCACTGATGGCCCCCAAACTGACTGAGTCTTTGGGGAAAATCTCCTTCTGGACATCTGCCTGAACTTCCAGCCTGCAGGAAAGAGGAGGGTTCCTTAGAAATGCTTTAGATATCCCTGAGGAGCACCAATCAGTCCCTGTTCTTCACGGGAAAGCGAGAGGCCCTGCGTGCTGGCACAGCTCGGCATGACAGAGCTTAACCCCAACGGTTCCTCTCATACAGTCTCATTTTTGGCTCCATTTAGGCAAATTCATTCTGTTTTCCATGACGAAGGTAAAGTAGTGTTTGCATCCATGACTCACACAATTCCTGAGAAGAACTGATTTCCACGGATCTCGCGCTGAGCCCTGATTGCATCCTGGCTGCCGTATCAACACGTGTCTCTAATTACCCAGCAAACTGACTCACAGGCAAGTTTGGAGGAAAACCTGCGCTGTAACCTCCTGACTTGGAAAGCAGCGGCACCGTTTGCTATGGGTCACCGGAGAACAGGAAGCATCAAAGCCTCCAGGCTGGGATAAGAGGACTGGAATAGCTCTAAGCAGGTCACGCAGGCATCTCTGCACTATTCCAAATTAACCTGAAGCAGCAGCTCTGCAATTTTAGGGAGCTCAGTAGGGACAGAAGCTCATCCTCTGTCCTCCTTGACAGAACCAGCCTGGCACTGAGTCCAGAAGTAGCGTGATCACAGAATCATGGAATCGTTTGGGACGGAAGGGACCTTAAAGGTTATCTAATTCCAACCCCCTGCCATGAGCAGGGACACCTTCCACTAGACCAAGTTGCTCCAAGCCCTGTCCAGACTGGCCTTGAACACTTCCAGGCATGGGGAGTCCACAACCTCTCTGGGCAGCCTGTGCCAGAGCCCCACCACCCCTGGGTCCCTGATCACTCTGGATGATCTGCTGGGACTGGTTCCTCTACGACAGATCAAGATGCAAAAATACTAGGACATAACTAGGTCAAAGCAGGACCACTCCCAGTCCTGGAGAGCTCCCCAAAATAAACCCGCTCAACCAACACAGCCCTTGGCACCCCCTGTGTTTTTCCCAGCAATCCAGTGTTACCTGCTGTACTTCCCCTTGCTCCCCGAGAGGACCCCCCCGCTCAGGGTGCCCCCGGAGAGGGCAGCAAAGCTGGCTGTCTCGCTGTAGTTGCCCTGCATGACACTGAGCCCGTCCGTGGGGCTGCCACTGGTGCTCAGGACGCTGGTCAGCCCCTCGATGCTGCTCTCACCAATGCTGGGGTTCTTCAGGGCTCGCCAGGCATCAGCCACTGCAGGGGAGGAGAGCACAGGGGTGGGAATCAGCAAGGGAAGTGATGTCTCATCCCAGGCAGCCTCCCAGCCTTGGCCAGGGCTGAGATTTTGCTTTGAGAGCGACACACCTGATCACGGTAAGACTGAAGCAAAAACCTGCTTCTAGCCAGGCCCAGGTAAAAGCAGATGTTCAGAAAACCTCATGACCTCCCTGAGCATTTCATTACAAGAGGTATAACAACCCCTCCCCTCCCCCAGTTACCACGTTACCTGTGATAGGTCCATCATCTTCATCAAACTCGATTTTCACCCCCTTTCCATTGGCTGTGCTGACCCCACAGCCACCGCCCCGGCACAGCGAGATGGGCACGACACCATAGACGTAGGCCAGCATGATGGGGACCCCAATACCTGGAGGGGAGCATGTGCTGGGTTAAGAGGAGCTCAAGGCCGAGCTGTGTTGGGCAGACAGAAAGGATTTTTTGGGGTGGGGACTCTCTCAGTTGCGTTTACGCTGCTTTTAGAAGGTTCTGGTTCACGATTTCGCAGACAGAGAAGGAGCCCTTTGTTTGTGAGGGAACCCCAAGAGCACTGAACCCCTGAGGCACCGGCCACCACACCAGTCCATGAGTGAGGGACAGCTCTGTGTGCCAAGGGGCACAAGGATGGGCTGTGGCACAAGCTGGTGCTCCAGACAAGCCCTGTGCTGGCTCCAGGCCACCTCGAGCACATCAGGACATGCAGCCTGGATGTGAGACAGAGGGCTGTGCCCAAAACTGCACACAGCAGCACTCTGCAAACTGCCTTTGGCCACCCCCATCGCACAGGACTGGGCTACCCACTTGTCTTGGTGGCCACTGGCCCACCAGAAGGGATAGGGACTGAGGCCACTTACCAACACTGACAGCAGCGATGACTGGAGAGGCAATGACAGACAGGGTGACCCCTCCAGTGATGGCCAAGTTCCTCTTGTGCTTAGAGGTTTTCTTCCCCTCATACCTGCTGTGGATCTGATGGAAGGAGAAGCACCAGGTGAGAATGGCCTGGCCATGAGCAAACACCCAGAGGACATTAGATTCTGATTTCACAGCCTTGCCAGTTGTGTGAGCCCTTGAAGAACCTCTTCTCCTCACAGATCTCCTCACAGACCACACCTGGCAGGAGGGTCTGTGCTTAAATAAAAGCAGCAGTTACAAGTACAGTGCTGATGCGCCACTTCTTCCCTCTCAACATCTCTTTATCAGCACAGACACGCAGCAGCATCACACAGTTTGAGGCAGCAGGTCAGCACCGAAACACGAGTGATTTAAGCATGGCAAGGTGTGATGCTCGGGGTCCAACCATTGTCCCACAGAGCCCAACATCACAGGATGGGCTCAAAAGGGACCAGGTTTCTCCTGGGTTAAAGCAGAGGCACAAGAGCACTGCAAAATGCATTCGGGAGGGCATGACCTGAAGGGCTATGAGGGCTTTATCAGCCACCACCCTCCCTCTGCCCACACAAAGCCCGGGAGATAAGACAAGCTTTAGAAGAGACAACTGAATTTTGGTTCTATTGCAGGATCCACCCTTCATATCAGCTCTAAATTTCTGGGCAGATGCCTCGAGCCCAGGGAACGCTCCCAAACCCTTCCGCTCCCCACACTTACCTTCCTCCCCACGTACACAGGGATGCCAATGACCATGGCAGGGATGGCAATGCCAGCAATGAGGGAAATGCCCACAGGAGCCCCGATCAACGTGCCCAGCTGCCAGAGAATCTTCTTTTTACGACTCCATGGCTTTTTCCCCCAGAATGTACAGCCAGAGGGGCTTCGCGGGAGGGGAAAAAAATGACATTAACGCTCCAGCAATTCCTAAATGTTCCCGAGAACCCCAAGTTCAACTTCCACGTAAATAAACCCCAAAACTTAGGAAGCAGGTAGACAACACGAAACAGGTTTCTCTCTTCTTTTCCCCCTATCAAGATTAATTTTTCATCAAGGTGATTATCAATCACATTACTGGGTCTGTGTTCGACATCCAGCAGACCAAGAGCTCTCAAAAGAATAGTACCAAGAGCTTTTTTTATTTTTTTTTGGTGTGGAAGAGCGTCCTCACACTGCAAAGTGGGGAACAAAGCTCAGCTCTTCGGGACAGAAAGAAGAAAATTAGAGAGACCGAAAAGACTGACTGCAGAGGCAGGAGGGCGAAAGCCCAGCACGCGCAGCGAACCCCTCGGAACAGCCTCGGAGGAGGCACGTGCTGCTGCCCCAGCAGCAGGACCCCGGGTGTGCTGCTCCCCTCCTCCTCTCACCTGAGGTAATGCAGGTCCGAGATCTCCTTCATGCAGAGCCAGCAGAACTCGCAGCCACACACGGCGCACGTCATGTGGTTGCAGCTCCCGTCGTTCATCTTGATGATGTAGGCGCTGCAGCGCGGGCACGGCTTGATGTCGTCGGCTGCGGGGGGGAGAAGCACGGGATGGAGTTGGAACCCCTGCCGTGAGCAGGAGGAACCCACGAGGGGAATCTCGGTATGGGACGAAACCCCTGTTTTTCTGCGCGTGCGGAACGCCTTTGCTGACCACGGGTGAAGTGGGGGTGTTGTGTCTTTAGCTGGTCTTCAGAGAGAGATGGTAAACACTGATGAGAGACCCCCACCAGAGCCTGGGCAGCCGGGGCTGAGAACAACAGCCACTTAAAAGACTCTTATTCTAACCTTGAACTGAATGTATTCCAGGGCATGCTTAACTGCTGGGAACAAGTCATACCTGCCCTGTGCTAGCCAAGGCAACAGCATAAGAACGAGCCATTACTGAATTGCTCCACCGAGGTGATTCATGGGCCAAGAACAACAGAACAACTGGCAGAACAGGCACTGGAAAAATACCAAACCCAGCCTTCTAGGGCAGCCAAAAGGGGACTGGGGTCTGCAGCAGAGGCTGCCCAGGCCCCAGTTTGCTGCTGGCAGAGTGAGATAAGGGTCTTTCATCTCTTCCTTAATTCAGGCGTCATCTGATCGTGGTTACGCAATGGCTGTGCTGTGGTGCGGGGCTTTGCTGGCCCCTGCGACGCTCAGCAAGATGAAATCCAGCTGCTGAGACCAGCTCACACCTTATTAATCACCACACTGGATCAAGCAGAACAGGGTGAGGAAAAACCACTGTCTCAAAAACCTCCCTTTCCGTGGCGAAGTTCCCTTCCCGGCAGGGATCTCTTTAAGAGGGTGAAAAAAACTCAGAAACTGGTTTTTGTTTGGTTTTTTTTTTTTTGCTGGCTAGTTTGTACCAGAGACTGTGGCAGTATCTCTGCTATCCATTATCAGGGCTCTCTAACTGGGGCATGTTGAACCTCAACATATCACTAAGCCACCTCTGAACCACCCGCGACAGCTCCACGCTAAGTGAATTAACATTTAAACTCCTGGCATAGAAGGGAAACCAGGGTGTTTTGTTTGGGGGCAGGGCAGGGCTTTACAAAACGGCCTCACTGCCCACTTCCAGAGTAAATACAGTTATTTTTAAGGAATACAAACTCAGCAGACACAGCAGCTCCTACCAGGCAGTGTGGGAATCTGTGGGTTGGCATTTTATTGGTACCTGACATTACTAACACCTAACAGTGCACAGAGCAAGGCTCCCCACACTCAGCTGGGCATGAATGCTGCTCTTCATGACCAGAGCAGGCAAATTTGAAGCTGCAAGGGTAAAAAGTGACTATTTGTTCAGGGTTTAGATCAGCAAAAAGCGAGAACATCCAAGATCAAAAGAACCACAAGCAGAGCTGGGGTGGATGAGGGGAGCTGCTGTCACACAGAAGGACCCAAAGCACATCATCACCTACTGATCTGTTCAGTGCTCTTAGAGGAGCCCAGACATGTTCTAACACACAGGGGAAGGGGAAATGACTCTTGAGTTCCACAGCTGCTCTCACAGTGGCAGCTGCAGACCCTCAGCTGTGCCACGCAGGGCACTGACACCCCACAGCTTCGAGGGGATGGGGGTTTACACAGAGGCGGCTCTTCCTCAGCTTCACAAGCACAGCTGCAGCACCGAGCAACCAAAAAAATCATGGTGTGATTCTTGGGGCTGTCCTGTGCAGGGCAAGCAGCTGAACTTCAACGACCTTAGTGAGTCCCTCCCAAGTGAGGATACTCTACGGAAAACACGTGAATCCATACCCGGCCCGGATTCCTGTCCGTAGCTGAGGCCCGACGTGTGCTTGGTCCGTACCCGCAGGGTCTGTGCCCGCTGCTGGCGGGCCATGTCGCAGGTTTGGTTGGGGTGCCATATCTGCTTGCAGTGGTAGCAGAACTCCGTCTGGCAGCCGTCCCTCTCGCAGGTCAGCTTGGGGCAGCTGGCACAGCCGTAGGCAATAACCGCGTAACTGCAGGGGGAACACGCCGGGGGAATTAGTAAAAGACAAAGTTATCAAGCCAGAGCCCAGTGATCCTTTAATTCAGGGTGCCTGGGCTGTGGCTGCCTGAGCTGCTCCGCTCAGAGCAGCTGGTTGAAGAGCTGCTGCCCAGACATGCGTGCCTGGTACCCCCGGAGCCCGCGGCAACGCTGCCCTCAGGGCAGGTCACCCAGAGCCCCCCGTCAGCCCACACCACCTCTCCCACCTCATTTCTGACCGCTGGTACAGCAGCCTCCACGCCAGACACATTCCTGCTCTCCCCAGCCCTGTGGCTTTGCACTGCAGGGCCTGAAATTAAGCAGTGCTAATTGGGTTACTCGGGGCAGAGACCTTTCATACAGCCAGTCTGTGACACCGAGTTCTCTCCTCAGTAGCTGCTGGCAGTTCTCACTGGCAATTCACACAGACCAGATCTGTGCACGGTGTGCCCAGCTAACTTCTTGCTGTTTCTGCCAACTCAGCCTCCTAGACAGGCTCAGGCTGCTCTTTCCAGGCACACACACATAGCCCAGTTCCTCAGGACAGGTATACGGGCAGATGCTGTGTGGTCTGGAGGAGTCTAAGAAAAGCTGAGGTTATGCTGGGCACTTCTATTAACTGAATGATTCTAAAAAAGTGGAACAACAGGGGATGCCATGTGTAGCTATGTCAAGAAGCAAGCTCCTGTTGATCCCCACAGAACTTCCTTTTCCAGACAGTGCTGAAGAACAACGCTCTGCCTCTGGAAAAAGCCAACATTTGAGTAAAACCAACCAAGAGTGCAAGACAGAGAGGCCAGGCTCAACCAGCTCACTTCTGACGGTAGTGTGACACTTCCAGGAGGAAGTGTCCTGTGTACACAAAAGTCTAAGCAGCATCACCAAGCACCGCTGGAGAAATCTAACACAGTCATTGAGGATGAGGCTGTTTCCATTGGCAGAGGCTGACACGAGCAAGTCCAGAAGTGCCTTCCCAGCTCTGCGACACCCGTATGGCAAAAGGGTATTTTTGTTGCTCATCCTCAGTATTTTTGTTAGTGGTCAGAGAGAATAACTTCTATTTAAGGCTTTACATCTAGAGTTTGTGTAGCTCAAGTTGTATTGCCTCTTCTCAGAGGCAGCAGCGTGAGAACCGCTGAATGTGTCATACCACAATGATTCATATCCCGTGGGAGTTTGAGCAACTTCATCCTGCCAGGCTACGACAGAATCGCCAAAGAAACAACATCTCGGGGCCAGGAGGCACGACTGCAGGGCCTACGTGTGCAGCAACACACCTGCACCTGACCCCAGCGTTGGAGGAGAGACAGGAAAGCCTCATCCCTGGAAGCGTCCAGGGCTTGGAGCAACCTGGGCTATGGCAGAAGGTGTCCCTGCCCATGCCAGGGGGTGGGATAAGATGATCTTTAAGGTCTCTTCCAACCCAAACCATTCTGTATGATGATCCTATGATACAGATGGCCCAGGGGGTTGGGAAGGGACAAACTCAACCCCTACGCATCTTGTCTAAGGAGTATCCCACTAAACGTCCTCACCCTGCCACTATCCTACAGCCAAAGACCTTGGCAAAACAAAAAGGAAAAGCTTCTTCTACCCAGCTGTGTTGTGACACTGCTATTTCAAACCATAACTGGGCTAGGAAAGCTCAGTGTAATATATTAAGCAACCCCATACTCCAAATTAACTCCTCACTCAAAACGCTGGGTTTTTTAAACACTCGAGAAATTAAAATCATCATCATTTATATTTTATTGCTAGAGCTGAAGTGACAAATATCATGAAGAAGCCCACAGCTGCGGGGAGACAACCTACACAACTGTCTGTTGGGAGAAGAAATAACACATCTCCAGGTCAAGGTCAACTAGAAAGTGGGTTTTGAAGGGCTATGCCTGGGAATAGTCATGGCACTGGATGGCCAGTGCATTCCCCTCTTGCCCTGACCTCTGACACATCGCTGACTTAAACAGCCATTTCCAGGCTCAATCCCGGCAGATGAGAAGGGAAACTGCGTTTTCCCCCCTCAAGAGTGTCTCCCTGAGACCCCAGGAATCGCACAGCTCTGCTTCCAGCCCACTCCTTGGATGGCCACGAGTTCCCTCCCTCCCTCCTCCTGCTCATTCACAGAGCTCAGCCTACACAGCTCCGTTTCTCTAAAGGTCCTGTTATTCTCCCAAGCTTTTGGGAAGGATGCATTGTGACAAACACTAGACAGCGATACCACCTCCCTGTAGCAAGGGGGAAAACCGAAGCTGCAAACACAGAAAATGATTTGTTTTGCGATGGATGGCGCATCAATTGACCGGAGTTTCCATGGCAACATGCACCGGTGTTGTGTTGGTCCTCCTCCCCTTCCCCGCAGCACAGCCAGGCTCTTTCATTTAAAGAGAAATTTAAGGAAAAGATTGTGGCACGTGAGAAGGGCGCTGGATGCTGCGTGCCACACGCCCAGGGTCGTGTCTGCCATCGCCCTACAGCCTCTTGATGCCACCACCTTGGTGGGGGTGACACCCAGGGTCAAACATAGCCATATCCCAGCCCTACACACCTTGGCAGGGGTGACACCCAGCGCCAGCCACGGCCGTGCCCCCAGCCCTGCGCTGCTCCCACTCCGGCTGCGTACTCCAGCACTACTACAGCGGGGAAAGCCCGCTGTAAATAATTCATACCCTGATTTTACATAAGCACAGCCACACAAGCTCTGCTGGGAAGAATGAATAGGGTGATTAATTCTTCTCCCCGCCGGAGGGCTGATTCCAACAGCCTTTGTTCGAGCGCTACAGACACACCAGCAGCACCGGTCCACGAGGCTGCCTGGTCTCCAACAGCCCCAGGGTCGCTTCTTGCTGCTCTGGGCGGCTGGGAGGGGGATGCTGTTGCGTGTCACCTGGCTCATCCTGCTCACCGACTAACCAGGGAGGAGGCTTTTGCTCACAGAAAGAGCCGCGTGTGACACCAGTCCGCCCAAAACCCCTCAAAGCAACGGCTGGGTTGCTGTGACAGAGGCAACGCCCTCCGGGCCGTGCTGGAGCTGGCTCCTTCCACCCAGCCAGCCTGGGTGACGTCGGCTGTTTGTACACCTTATCCTGAGCACAGATAATATCACAGCAGTCAAGGAGCTGAGATTCGGGAGCAGGAACCGGATTTTCTCAAGCTGGTTAACAGCAGGGGCATTCCCTCTGTGGCAGCACAACCTGCTCTTATCTCTCTGATCTTATCCCCAGTTGCTGGTGAAATATCAAGATGTCACACTCGATTTGGCTCCAGAAAGGAGCAAAGCTGTTGTTTGCTTTTAATTTGACCCTCAGAAGGAACAAGCCCTTATACAGGATGCTCAGAGGCCGTGAAATGGGTAACCTGAGCCAGGTTCACTGATTTGCATAGGATGCCTATTACAATGCTTTGATTAAATCTTCACAACCCTCCCACCACCTTTTCCATTCCAACTACTAGGTCAGACTTTCCTTTCATGTCCTTGCTACTCAGAATTGCCATCCAGGCTGAATTCTAGCTAAACTTCACAGCAATTCTCTCAAGTTTCCCAAACAAAGCCCTTTTCCAGGCAGCTTTGGCTTCCGCTCAAACAGAAACCAACAGAGTTCGTTGGAAGGAAAAGGGAAGAGAAAATGAAAGCAACACGCTCATAACTACACAGTCATCACAGTTGGCTGGGCTGACTTCTGGACAGACAGACATTTCCTCACTTAGGCAACGGATAGTGAGTCAACATCACTCCTCTCTGCCATGTATTCAACGTCCTCACTGGGAAATAGTGACTGTTTACAGTTCCTTCTTCCCCACCGTGACGGCTGCAGCGCGTCCCCATGCACTGTCCCCATGGCTCACAGCAAAACACGCAGCTGGGAAACTCCACGCTTCCCATTTGTGTGGAAAAACAGGCTTCTGTTAAATTAGGGAAACGATGGCTCAGCTAAAACCCCCTTCAAATCCTGTCACTCGTGCCTGATCTGTCTGTATTTCCACAATCCCCAAGGTCAAATCCTGGTGCCCTAGCGAGGTAACAGGGATAGATGGAGTGTCATTTTGGTACCCAAGGCCCATCAGCTGTCCTGAACAGACTTCTGACAAGCAAAGAATGTCTGCAGTGAGGGCTCTTCGTGGGACTCAGTAGAACAGAAGTGTGTATGGGCAGCAGCACCCCACTGGGGTTGAGCCACCCCTTCCTTTGCTGTCCTGGGACCCAGGTGGGGACAGCCAGCACTTTAGCAGCACAGCAGGTCCCAGGGCCATCCCATCTGGGATGCCATCCCCAGGACTTGCTGGGGACAGGCAGCATCCCACCGGGGCAGTGGGATCACCCAGCCGTTGCAGGACGTGCTGGGGACAGGCAGCACCCCTCCAGGGCGGGGGGGTGGGGTGTGGGGTGTGTGTGTCTCCTTTCCCCAAGGCGCCCTAGTATAGATGGATGGGGCAGCATCCTACGGGGACAGTGGGTTTCCCCCTCCTCAGTCTGTCCCAGGACGGAGTGGGACAGCATCCTCCGGAGACAGCAGATCCCTCCTCCCCGCGCCGTCCCAGGGCAGAGGGACGGGGAAGCATCCTCCGGGGACAGCAGGTCCCCCCTCCCCAAGCCGTCCCAGCACGGAGGGGCAGCACCC
>VZRE01006757.1:103320-125938 GCA_013396775.1 Cephalopterus ornatus
CCTCAGCGCCCTGGCTCCTTCTCAACATCCGTCCCCCCCTCAGTCCCTGGCTCCCCCTACACTTGAAAGTACACAAAGATCAAGCATCAAAGAACGTCCTTTCTTAGGAAAATGTGTATTCCACATTTCGCAACACCCTCAGCGGTTCGCCCAGCGCCCCATCTCCGTTAGGACACCCCTCTCAGGCACATGGTGGGATTCTTGGGGTGTCCTGTGTAAGGCCAGGAGCTGGACTCGATGATCCTGATGGGTCCCTTCCAACTCAGGATATTCTATGATTCTATGACTCTCCCTTCGGCTCCCCATCTCCCGTCAGCAGCGTGGCTCCCCTCAACCCCTGGCTTCCTTCAACATCCCTCCCTTAGCACTGCCATGGCTGCAGTGCTTGCCCAGGGCATCTCTGCCCACCCCAGGGTGCCCATTCCAGCCTTCTGGTCTCATCTAGGGCGTGGAATGGGGAGATTCGGTTGTGCAGAATAAAAGGTTTCTGTTAAAAACCCCTGGGGCAGTTTGCTTTTTAACGTGTGTCTTGTTGGACACGGGGGTCTATAACCTCAGGAGTCCCCTCTAAATCCATTTGCCTCACTGGAGCACCTTGTCCCTCGCTGTGTGTCCCTTTTTTATAACGTTTGTGAAGATCATGTGGAGATTTACTCAGCTGGGGAACTCCTCCCCGAGGACTGCCGGGTTCAGAGGCACTGAAACTACAACCCACATTCCTACTGCAGTCATGCAGAAAGTTAAAAGCCTCCGTTTCCTTCCAGGGTTCCCCCGTGCCCAGAGGGGTCTGCCAAGCTCATCTCCCATCCAAAGGCAGAGAAGCTAACGGGAAGGACACTGCTTATTATGCAGAGGAGGCGAAGCAGAAAGATCTGCTGTGTCTACGAGGAGCCTGTTAAATCAGCACAGAAGGGGCTGCCTTCCCTTAGACTGTCAGCTCTGACTGGACAGACTGTGGTTATTCATGCGACAAGTGCGGCTCCATCACTGTCTCTCCCAGCTATCGCTATTCCTGAAATCATTTCTCTCAGGAAAGCCTGTTTGCATTGTTATTACCAGGATCCTTCCCGGCTGCCGAGAGCCCTTGTTGGTGCCTCTGGGATGAGAACAAGGAACCGAAGCCGGGCTGACAGTCGGAAGCACCTGGATTTCAGTGCTCCTGGTGCCTGACTGCTGTAGGCAAAGACCCTGTGTCTGTCTGCACAGCAGGGATAATGTTGACACTTCCCTGTCTGATGGGTGAGTGAAGGCACAGAGGGAGTAAATCACCTGCATAAGAGCACAAATGAAGCTTCCTCCTCACCTAAATACCCTTCAGCAGTCGTGCTTTTCCCTGTGCTTTTCCACGTAAACTCTGTGCCTGCCATACACCCTCACTTACTGCTTATGCCAAGATGTCTGCTGCACCCAAGTCCTTCCCTGGAGATGACATTCCCCAGACATTTGTCAGCTCATCTGCTGTGCTCCGGCATTCCTGCCACAGCACACATGGCTTTGGACCAGCTGGAAGTTTTGGACCACACTTAGGGTTGGTAAATTCCTGCCTGAGATCAAGAACCCTGTTGATTAGCAAGGTAATTTGGCAAGGGAGCCAAACAGCTCTGCTCCAAGAGGATCTGGGATGCTACAAGGGTGTCTGTGGAGCACATTGTCCCCGAGCAGTGAGTTGCTGAGCTCTGGTCCCTGGCAGGTCGTGGGCAGGCATGAAGATGCCTTAGCATCTCCCTGACACTTGTGATGTGGAGCTCCCAGAGGGAAAGGACCCTCTCCCCATTTCACTGTTGGGAAAGGAGGGCCAGTGGAAGAAAGGAGAGATGTTATCTTGGTGTAAAACAAGATTATATTGCAATTAACTGTTCCTGTCTGAGGCAAGCCAGGTATGAGGCATCTTTAAAGGGCTGTCGCTGCCCATCTGTAGCAGAGACTGTCTCGCTTTGATGATTTCACTAGAAAAGTCACACTCTTGACTGAAATAGAGAAACCTGAACAAGACTCGTGTGTGGGACGGATCTCCCAGACAGCGCTCTGCCAGCTCAGCCCTACGTCCTCTGCAGCGCAAGAGCACAGACTGTAACTAATTGTGGGAAGGTTTCAGCTCAAAAGCTAATGTGAGACAGGCCTGAATTACCAGTAGTGCAGACACAGAGAGACAGAGAGCAAAACCATCTGGAGTTCCTGGGAAAAGCATTGGCCTTGCAACGTGCTGATGGGGCAGAAATGACTCTTCATTGCCTTATATGAGGAAAATCATGATACAAGCAGGGCTGGGGGAGGCCAGGGTAAATCCAAGTGACTTCAGAACCATCTCCCCTGCTACCCAGCTGCTCACACCTCTTACCAATCTTTACAGGTTTGAGGGAATTCAGTGCTTTCATGGAGCTCAGAGACACAGAATTCCAACTGTCCAGACCCCACCATGGTCCAGACATACCAGCTACATAAAAATAAGTTCTCCATGGCCGAGGTGTTTCTCTGTGGTGAGTTCTGACAGCGCTTGCTCAGCAAGTTCCTGACTAGCAGTTTGAACCCGGTAGTTTGTTTTGGTTCAAACTGGGGGAAAAAAAAAACCCAACAACCCAGCCAGGAACTGGGGCTGGGAAGCCGGGAAGGAGAGGGCAGGGAAATAAGCTGCCAGGGAGGAGAGGAAAGAGGCTGATTGGGAGTGAGATCAGATCAGCCCCTCCCCGAGGCCACAAGGAAACAGTCACCAGTCTGACTGTTTAACTCAGGGATATTTGAAAATATAAACTGAAAACAAACAAAAGAAAAAAAATATAGGAAGGGGGGAATTCAAATGCTGCAGCGAATCATTCCACTAATCCCAGCTCCAATAGGCCAATTTGCTTCTGCTTATGCTGGCAGAAAGCTGGAAGACTGCTGACTTCCGACCCCGCTGCTTAAATCAGGGCAGGATTTGGCACAGGCGACTTTTAAAGCTGCCTGAAAATGCCATATCTCCCAGGAAGGCTTCCAGGGAGAAGGCTTTGTCCAGGGACTGGTTGGAGCCACCCCACACCGCCCAGTGCTGTTCCCAGCCTGGATGGAGCCACTGGGGGAGGCTGAGCTGGGCTGAACTTTCTTTTGGGAGGCACAGGGCCTACTTTCCAGAGAAATACCGTGGCCACCCACACCCCAAAACCCCCCTGCAAAGCAGTGACAGCTCTGCCGCCGTCGAGGAGGAAGAGTCTCTGGTGATGTAATGAAAATTCCCCTTGGTAATTCAAAGAGTGAAAGCAGAGGGTGCCTGCCGGGAAGGGATTGTGAAAGTCAGACAGAGAGTATTTGCATGGAGGAACTGGGGGTGTGCTTGGCCGGGAATATCGCTGTGGTGGGACACTGGCGGGAGGCACCTGATAAAACAGAAACTCCAGCTGCCACCCGCCCTCCCGCCTTTCCTGATTACCCAGCTATCACAGGTATGGTAAATACCTGTTGCTCTCATCCCTGGCCTGCAGGACACAGAAGGTTGTTGAAAGAGCTATTTCAGGACAGACAAAGATTCAATCTGCCTGAAACCTCCAGGTCACTCAGGCACAGAGGTGTGAAACCCTCCCCGGCACAGACTGTTTTCTCTAGAATTCTGTGGGTCTCCTCGGGGTTTCTTCCACTTTTCACAGACGGGGACGGGGAGGTTACTCACGGGGCACAGGCTGTGTTGTAAAGCAGACAGAGTTTAGAGAAAACCCAGCTCGTGTTGCTGCTCTCTGAAATAGCCACAGACACGAGGGAAGGAGGGGAACAGCTTTACAGCAGGAATTCTTCCTTGTTTTCAGATAGGGGCACTCAGGAATGACTCAGCTCTGGTTTCTCTGGGCAGGCTGAGACCTTTGGCCCTGCTGGGGTGGGACAACCAGGGTTGTTAAAGGGATCCAGGCACATCAGGATTCCCCGGTGCCAAAATGCAGACGGCAGTTTCAAGGGTCTCTCTGCTGAGAACCCACCACGAGGCACAGCCAGGTTCGTGCTGTGACACCTGAGAGGTGCTGTACTCACAGCATTTAGAGCAAGGTGACAGGGACAGACAGATCCAAGTAGCACAGAAGTATTTTAAACCTCTCAAAAGTGCAGTGCAGAGTCTCTTCCCAGCTTCCTGCCCTGAGGAGTCATGCCAGAAGCATGTGGCCTTCCTTACTCCTCTTTTTGGGGTCCCATCTCTGCTGTGTGCAGAGCAGGGATGTCAGTTTTGCTGTGTCCGAGGGATTCAGCAAAGCTTAACCCTGAGAGCCTTGAGCTCTGTGTCGAGGGACACTGCTGTGCATTCACGGGGAGCAGCTGTGGATGCACTAACTGAAGCTCACTGGGGTCATTTTCTGCCAGGGCCCCAGGGAAGCACTGTGTTGTAATGACATGCACTGGGATCGTTTGTCAGATGGAGATGTCATTAACGGCCCTCATGTCTCTCCAGGGAAGACACCAGTGGCTGGGGAGGGCTCTCCCAGCGTGCACATTGCTGGGTCTATCTAGTTAGCCCATGTTCTGTTTGCTTTTCATGGTCCCCTGAGATGTGTTCAGGGAAGGAAGAGATGATTCTGCTTGGACATAACAAGGACTGACATTCTTTTAAATGAAAAGGAAAAAGCAGGAGATGGGAGCCTTGGGATCAGAAATGCAAGGCTCTTCCAAGAGGATTCGCTCTGGTTTAGTCTGTGGTTACACCTCCCCTCCCCTCCATCTCCCCATCCCACTCTGCTCCCTCCTAACACCCACACTCACAGCAATCTTCCACTCCCTGCTGTGACTTTCTGGGGAAGATGCTGTCATGTGAAATCCTGGGAGAGAGTTAGCACATGGAGCTCTCGGAGAGCGTCGTCCCTTGCAGAACAGGCCCGCAGACGGAGGAAGGCTGCGCTCCCGCTCCCCCTCCTCGAAATCCTGAGCGCTCTCATGGAGGGAGGGAGCGGGGAATCATCTTGTAAGCTTGGGAGCCGCCTACACACATGGCAAGGCTTGTCAGCAGCTGATAAAAGAGGTGGGAGGTGGGGATATTTTGAGGGGGAAGAATGTGGAGGCTCTCATGCCCACGTAGCTCCCCGTCCTGTCTCCTCCAGGGCTCCAGCAGCCAGGATGGTCATCGGCTTGACCCCATCAGTGACACTCATACACTGAGAAGAGACCCCAATTAGGGACTCAGATAACTACTGTCTACTTCAGCAATGACGTAAAGGTGTAGGAAGCATTAAGCAATTACTTATAATAGTAATCTGACATGCTTTTTTCCTCTACAAAAGAAGCATTTCCTTTTGTAATGAAAGCACAGCCTGTTCTGAGTTCTTTGTACACCTGCGCACTCGCAGCTTTGGGGATGGAAGTGACAATGATCCCCGCTCTCAAGTCACTCTTACCAGTGACCTGCTACCCTTAATGATGGGGGATTTATAACTGAGAAGGTTTAGCACAGTAGGGTGCTGCCATGAGAAAAGGGCTGGTCTGATCCCTACGGTACCAGGGAGCAGCCAGACTCCCTCCTCACCAGAGTTGTTAAACAGACAATTATGTGTTTGGTGTTGGCATAAACACAGGCAAATTAGTCACTGGAGGAAACCCCAGTGCCTGTGATGGCTGGCTGCGGGAGAAGGTGGTGGTGGCAAACATCTGTGACAGCAGAAGGCACCTGCCTGTGATGGGTGGTGGTGGCCAAGCACACAGGGGACAGCCAGGTGCCACCAGCAAGAGGAGATGGCACGGCAGGGCAGGAATCCAGCACTGGCTCTGGAATATCTCCCTGATGGCAGCTGTTTTTCGAGGTGCTCTGCATATTGCAGGACATGAGCAAACCCGACCACAGCAGAGGCAGAAAGAATTGAGGTGAAATCTTCAGGAGGACCATTCATGGAGGGCTAAGGAAGAGTTTGTTCTGCCCTTCAGAAAGCAGATGCAGAAGCCAGAGCTCTGCAAGGAGAACAGAGTGAGGCACTGGCCTGGTTTCCAGGAAAGGAGAACAGTGTGTCACAGAGAAGGCATTGAAAAGACCTGAGGCTTCTGCCTCAGCTTTCTGACTTACTCCTGCAGACACGTGGGTGTTTGGGAGTTCAAAAGGCTGGACTGGAGGCTGTCCTGCAGCTGGCAGAGGACAGGAAGCTGTGGGCTTCTCCAGAGCCACTGGAGCATAGACCACAGTGTTCCTGTCTCTGCTGGAGATCCCTGCTCGGCTCAGCATCTCTCCCTACAGTGCTGACCTTTGCAGTGGGAGTGTGGGAATCTGAGCTGGGTGGGAAGACTAGCTCAAGTGCCCAGACTCTCCCCAAAAGACACTGGCAGCCCTTCAGCAGCATCTCAAAACCTCAAAGGATCTCTGATATCCTTTCCAGCTGGTGCATCCCACAGCACAGGTAGGGCTGGGCACACCACACGTTTCCTCCAGCAGACCCACCCATTTCCTATTTTCTGCAGACATGACAACTAGTGAGTTAATCCTGCAGGCCATAAACTAAGCTGTATTAGCAGACACCATCTGTCCTTTTTCATTTGCTGATGCACGACCTATTTTGCTGTGTAGTGGAGCAGGCACTGCAGTTTCGGGGCTTGCATGTTGCAGTGTCCCTGTTGCCAGGGTATAATCCACTGCTCACAGTGACCTGCTAAATGGGAGAAAGCTCCAGTGAACTGAGCACCAGTGGGACCGGCTGTCGTGGGCAGGTGGCTGAAGCCTGCCCCTGTGGCTGCTTGGCCTCAGAGGAGGTTTGAGCTTCAATCCCACAAAGCACCAGTTAGCACCTGGGAAGGGGAAGGTCTCAGCAGAACTTCCAAGGACAAGAGCTCGACTGCCCTCAGCAGGGTCTCATCTTACCTGAAGCCCCTTCAGCAGTGGCCACGGGGAGGACACTGAAATAACACCCTCTTAGAGCCACCACCCAACTTTCAAAGCCCTGGGGCTGGGGAAACAGAAAGCAAAATAAAAGTGAAAGGGACTGTTCGCTTTGGCAGGAGTGACACATCCACACTCCCTCACTTGCCAGGAGGTCACGGAGAGACCTGAAGTGTTCAGGTCTCTTCAGGATCATCTGTGAGAGTAGGGGCCCTGCTGTCTCCTCCTGGGGACACACAAGTGGTACTTCTTCCCCTGAGGAACAACCCTTCACTTTATCTCAGAGGCAAAGTTTCCAAAACACGACAACCTCGGCACCTCCAGAAGTGCTGTAACACAGGGATCATTCTCGTACCGAAGTGCAGTTCATGGGAAGGGGCTCTGTGGTGAGCTCAGCACTCCAGCCACACTGCTCTGGCCTGGGGCAATGCCCGTGTGTTACAGAACTGAGCAATGGCAATCCCACCAGGACGGGGATAGAGAGGAAGAGAATTCTTTCTTTATCCCTCCAAGGGGATCTGGTCACGTCTTGGAGAAGTCTGGTGACCCTTGTCTGGGTACAGAAGTACAGACATTGTGAAAGGTCATAAAACCATCAGGATTCTTCCAAGCCAGTTATCACTATTTGGCTTAACCAAGTCTTGAGGCAATTCCAAAGGTTAGTGCCTTGCTGCAAAAAAGCCGCCTGAATTTACCAGCTTTTAATTTAACTCGGCATGGGCGGCAGAATTTTCCCTTGAATTCTGAAACAAAGAGCCAGGAAATTCTGTTGTTTGCTGTAAGGAATTGGGGAGGGAACAGAGCACAGGGACTGGGTAACAACACACTCATCTGTTACTCAGAACTAGGATGGTCCCTGCTTGCTGACCTCTGCCTGGGCTCCCAAAATCAGCCGGGGAATTTTCAGCTTCCTGTCTCACTGCACAAAAGCAGAAGAGAGAGTGGAAGGGATTATTCAGACTGACCTTGGCCTTGGCCAGACCACTTCTTTCTGAGTTAGCTCAGTTGCAGCATTTGGGCTTTCTGAGATACGCTCAAGTTGCTGGGTAGGATGTGGCCCAAATGCACCCAGATTCTGAGCCATCAGTGCCCTCTGAGTAGCCAGTGCTACCTGGAGTTATTCCCTTTTCCTGCTAGTCTTGCTCTTTTCTCTTAGAAAGTGGTTTAAGCTCTGAACCCTGGGGTTTCCTACCCTGCTGCAGCTGAAATCAGTGGTTACTCCTGCACAGCCTCACTGCCTATAGAGATTTTGACCCCTCTGTCAAGCTCTGTACACACAGCTTCCAGGAGCCACAAGCCCTGCTGTCTCCTTCCTGCCTCCGCTAAGCTTTGCCCAGTGTTCCATTTCTGTGGACACTCATTTGGCCTCTGTGTCAGATGTGACAAGGAATAATGACTTTCCACAACGTGCCCTGGTGTTCCTACTGCTCTCCTGCAAGGTGTGATCTCCATCCTGCACTGGGAAGAGGATAGCTGGTGACAGGATCTCTGTGCTAGGAACAGACTGACAGTTTGGGGTGTAAATCCCCACAGCAGGCCTGGTCCCAACGCTTCTTCTTTCTTTCTTTGTGCTTTGGGAAGAGAACAGACTCAAGAATTACATTGATCTGAGTCCAAGAACAAACATTCCCCCTTCACAGGCCACAGCCTCTCCTGTGTCATGTGAGGAAGAGAAGCAGGGAAGGGCAGTGCTTTGCCAAGACTAGAAGGTACCCAAATCTGCGAGTACTGTCAGGAGCTGGGAAGAGGAAGAAAGAACCCATGTGGTTAGCCCTGGAAAGGGCAGTTCCTGCCGAGAACTGGCTGGGGAACATTCTCATTTTCCTAACCAGCAACAGCTGTCAGAAGGGGAAAGAGGAGCGATTGTGGACCCTGCCAGCAGCACCTCTCATCTGCAGCCGGGCTGGGAGAGCAGAGAGCTCCCAGCACAGCCCTCTGGCCCCGCAGCCAGGAAAACGTGTGTCATTTTCCAGAGGGCTGAGCCAGCACTAACCAGGTGGGAAATTTTGAACATGTGCTTGATCAGGGTTCCCTTGTCTCAGCTGAGATCTTTCCCCAGCCCGACCCTTGGCTGCTGACTCGGTCCAGGGTTGCTCCTCCCGTGCTCTGCTCTCTCTGCAGCAGAACGAGGTGGGCAAAGGGAGACGGGAGCTGCAGTTTGGTGTGTCCTTCATTCCCGGGCCATCATGGAAAGGCAGATGGGTTTTGTTCTGCTGGGGTTTGCTGCTGACCCACTCCTTCCTTCCCCCAGCCTGATGCCATGACCACAAGCCCATTCTGTCTGACTTCAAGCAGGGCCCACCTTTACCACAGCCAGGAAATTCCTCTTCTCCCTCCCTCCTCTCCCTCACCCCTTCACCACCATGAGAAACCCTCTTCCCACTCCAAGGCTTGTCATATGTGGGTTGCTTTAGCCAGTGTTTGAGCAAATTACCCCCTGTGCTGCCTGAGGCTGGGCTGTGCACAGCAGAAAATTGAGTAGGAGGTTTCTGGGGCGATCAGTGTGCACTGAGACCTCAAATGCTTCTCTGAAATCAGGCCCTGCTGCTGCTCCAGAGCATCCTTCCAACAGAGAGGCAGAAGCTATGACCGCCTCTCATTTGCCCAGCCTGGCCATCTCTGATCCAGGCTGCCATCCCAGTTCCCCCAAGCACCAGGAAAATCCAGTGCCTGACACTGAAACAGGAGTAGCTGCCAAGAGCCTTCCAGCTGCCTCTGAGTTCCAGGATCCCTCCTCAGCTCAGCCCTGCAGTGTCTCAAGGGGAACTGTTAGCAAAACCAGCCCTATTTAACCAAAGCAGAGGCAGCCTGGCTTTACACGGCCTCCCTCTGCC
This sequence comes from Cephalopterus ornatus, assembly GCA_013396775.1. NCBI lineage: Eukaryota > Metazoa > Chordata > Aves > Passeriformes > Cotingidae > Cephalopterus > Cephalopterus ornatus. Next base: position 112,960 of record VZRE01006757.1, read on the forward strand.
TTTCCCTGTTCCCTTGGCATCATTAATTCTTGGGGAAAAGCCTCTCAGGGCAGCGCCGACTCCTGCGCGTCCCCCTGCACGTGCAGCTCAGCCGCAGCAACATGCTGGGGTTCACGTAGCTCTGGGTCCTGCTCCAGCTATTCCCGCCCACTTTCCATGGATCCCCTGCAGGATTCACAGCCCAGCACCCAGGGGTGCTGCCTATCCACAGACCAGTGCTCTCAGCATGGGATGAGCAGCAAAACTGCAGCTGGAAAAGCTGGCAGTGGACATGGAGCAGAGCCCTGTCGCTGGGCTGAGGACCAAGAATGCCTCTTTCCCATCAGACACGCCAAGGCTTTGAGCTCTGCCAAACCCCAGTGTTTGTTCCTGCCTTTGGCAAGCGAGGGATGGCAACAAAAGCATGTGCGAGGCAGAAGGAGTTCAGTGAAGGAGGGAAGTGGGTTTCTCTTGGGTCTCAGTGACCTTTTCTGGTTTGGAAAGAACAGAGATGTGCAGAGATGCTCACAATGCACAGCAAGGCTGTTTCCACTGCCACAGCAGCAGAACAAACCCCGTGGCCTCCTTCAGTCACAGGAAACTGGAGCCCAGAGCCACAGCCCAGCCTTTGGCTGCTGGGATGGAACCACTGGAGATCCAGCTCCAGGGAGTCGGTGCCTTTGCCTGTTTGCAAGGAAAATTTATGTGCAGCCATGGAGCCTTGCTTATGGGCACCTCGTCTTCCAGCCCTTTTCTCTGGGATACAGCTCCTGCTGCGTGATGGGAACAGTTTTTCTTCATCTGGCACTGGCTGAGCCAAGTTCTCTTGGAGCCCATGGACTGGGAGTTATATCAGCAATGCCCTTGGCCACGAGGATCCCATTGACTCTCCTCACCTCCCTCCTTAGAGAAACAAGCACAGGGAAGGAGCGGTTGGAGTAGAGCCAAGAGAAGGGCTGAGACTGAAAGAGCCCAATAAATTCAGTGATTTCTCCATGTGCTTCCAGCCCTTCTTGCTTAACCTCAGAGAGAAAAAGTGACGCTGGCAGGAGGAAAGAAAAGGAGTGGGGCTCTGTGCAGGTAGGTCAGGAATGCACCTAAATCCTCCCAGAGCTGAGAGCCAGGAGCAGGTTTATAGCGAAGACAGAAGAGCTGATTGGGAAAGCTTATTTGGCCAAAGGCATAATATTTCTGTTGGGAACCAGAGAACTATTGATTACTCAAGTAACCTCAGCTATTAAACAAACAGCTACCTCAGCAGAGAGAAATTTCTGCCTGGGTTTAGGGAGAGGATCGAGGGGACTCCAGGGCGGCCCAGGCAGAAGTGGGAATGCGAGTTCCCACTCTCCTTGACTCAGCTGCTGCACTGCTGCCCCGCCTGTTCCCAGTGGTACCAGATAAGGAGTGAAAACAAACACAAGGTAGGCGCCTGTGAGTGCCCCTGCCACGGGAAAGGGAAAATATTCACTGCAGTGGAGTCGTGGCCAAGACGGACTGTGGAATAGGAAGGATTAAAATGTCTCACAGGACCTGGCCCAGCTCCCAGGGCCTTCTCTGGAGACTGGCACAAGGGCAGCTCCTCCTGGTGCTCCAGGTCTCTGCAGAGGCTCAAAGCTCCATAGCTCTTTTCCCAGGAGGGAGCACAAGTTCCCGTTTATTGTATTTCATTATTATTGTGTATCTGGCAGTGACAGCCTGTGATAGGGACCGAATGCACAGGTAAGAGCACGGCTGTGGAACGGGGTCGCATGAAGGCACTGGGAGCATGTCAGAGCCTCAGCTGCTGCAGCTGATGTGCAGATGCCAGGCTATGCAATATTCACATGATCATCCCTTTTGCAGTGTAGGCAAGTATGGGGGAAAGCAAGGAGAGCCAGCTGAGCCGTGGAGAAAGTCAAGGACTGGGAGGGTTGACTTGGCCTTCCTGCTCGTGGGAGGTTCTGGTGCCATTCCCCCACTAAATTTTGAATAACCTTGAAAAAAAAATCAAGTTGGAACACGACTTTGAAAGCAGTCCTGCTGCCGGTCGTGCAGAACCGCAACCTCGGGGACTGAAACTGCAGACCAGCAGTGCCGACTCCTCCCCGCACCCTTCCCAACCTGGCCCTGGGAGCCCGGCTCTGGCCGTGCCCAGCGAGGTCCCACTTGGAATGCCGGGGCCCATCCCGGGCTGGCTCCCTCCCAGCACAGCTGCCCTGGGTGGTGCTGAGGGCTGGCACAGAGCTGCTGACGGGTCCTCTCCTCCCTGCCTGCCCACGCCAGAGGCACAGAACACAGCTGGCCACGCGGCCCTGGGGGTGACAGCACTGCCTGGCACCCTCCACGCGTGGGGCTCCGAACTCTTGCTCCCACAGAAGACCCACAGAGCAGCACAAACTGGTGCTGTTTGCAGTTTCCATACCATAAGCAGCACCGTTGCCACCTGAGCCACTCCCAAATGCTCCCTTTATTGACCCAGCATCTGTGCCTTCGTGGGCAAGGATAGTGCATCATGCAGCAATTGCTTCCCTAATTAAAGCCTATTTATGCTCGTTACTGCAATTGTGCTCTCTCACATACTCTCCGGCACTCCTGGCTGCATTTCTCCATGGCCCCACTGCTGCCCCCAGCCCTTCAAATGACTCGGAAAATGTGTTATTTCAACAAAATGGCTGGGAAAGGAGCAGTGGCCTCTCCCTGTTCTTGGGTTTCAAACAGGGTTTCTACTTTGTGCCTCTTCCATCTCCACCCCAGTGCTGGTTTCTGACACCCACAGGGGTTACCAACACCGGGCTTTTGACCCCAAATGTACTCTCCTCAGTCAGATGCACACCAAGGATCCTAACAGGCCAAAAATCAGGTTAGCACAGATGAGTGGGTGCTAACAAACTCACTTTCTAGTTTGCTAATGCTGCGTGTAGGCGTAGAGTCCCTACATCGCACGGAATCGGAGCTGTGAACCCACCAGCTTTTCCAAGCATTAAGGAACTCTTGGATTAGGAAGAAAGATGAAATTCCCCCCGGGGAGGGGGGTAAGCACTGCTGGGCTGCTGCAGGGCACAGAGGTGACCGTCACCCTTGCTCCCTCCCCAAGCAGATCGGATCCCGTTATGCAACCGCTGTGCTAAGAGGCAACACGACATCCAGAGAGGTCTCAAGGACTTCGTTATTTTGCCTTCCAGGTCTGCAGATCCCCAGGATCCACATCCAGAGAGCTCCTGGCAATGGTCATGGCCCTGGCTGCCTTCCCCAGAACTCTTGCTTGCTGCACAGGCAGCGTAAGTGCTGAGGCTGCTGGAGATGCGCAGTTTGGGATTCCCACCCCAAACGCGCTTCTGGGATCGGTCCCAGTGCTCCAGCTCTGCTTACAGCCTCCTCTAAGATAGATGTAGCTCAGGGGACAAGGTCTCCAAACTTCTGATTCATTTCATCAATGATTTGTGCTCTAATCCCTAGGGAGAACTCTGCTCCCCTTTCCTAGAGAGGGACCAGGGCCGCTCCCCCGTCCCTTCAGCCTGCTCTGGAGGCACAGCTACTCCTGGCTCTTCCCAGCACAGTGCCAGTGACACACACTGGTATCCTGGGGGGCAAGCATTTGCACCAGTTTCTGCACCAGCCAGCCAGGCTCTGACCTGGTCTCGCTGTCCAAGAGCCAAGCCCTGCTGTGCCAGGCTGTTCGGGCATTGTATAACGTTCCTGCTTCCCAGGAGCCATCCCGCAGCACATCACCCAGCACCTGTGGACCCCACCCTGACCCGCTGCCCCCGAGCATCTCTTACCTGTCCCCGGAGCCCACTCCCGGTGCTGCGCTCTCCCCTCCGCAGTCTCGCCGCTCTCCCTTTCCCACTCCCCTTCCCTCTGCGCCACCTCCCTGCGTGATGTCAGCTCAGCCCGGCCCCCGCAGCCTCCCCAGCGCACCCATCGCATCCCACTGCTGCTTTCCCTGCCCAGCGGTTGCCACAGCGACAGGAGGGGAATCCCATCCTCCGGTCCTCCACCTCCCAGAGCCTCGCTTGGTATCACCCACTGCAGCTCTTCCTAAAGAGACCGCGGGAAGGGGCAGGGGGGCAGCAGCAGGGAAGGGCCAGTGATGGCCTTGGCGAAGCCATGGCTCGGTATGCCTGGAAGGGAAAGGGGAGCAGAGGCAGTCACGGGAAGCAGGCTCAGAGCAAACAGGCTCTCACCTTATCCACAGCTCCACCCTTGCCCCCTGAGCTCTTCCCACCTTTCCACCCCCTGCCTTCGCTGCTCCCAGCCAGTTCTTTGTTCCTCAGCCCCATGTGCTCTCTGGTTCAGGGCTGTGCCAAGTGGTGGCACAACCTCCCCCCAGACCAGGATCTGTGCTACTCGCCCGTAGCAGAAATCTCTGCAGTGACTCCTCCTCACTCCCAGGTCAAGGTCAGAGATCAGGTAACGATCAGAAACTTAAGACCAGCTCCAAACCAGACTGTCAGGAGTCGGTGGGCTCATTAGCACTAACCACAAACCCACAGTGAAAGGTTTTCCTGCAATCCCTGTCACCGAAGGTTTCTTTGAGAAGGGAGAAGGGCAGATACATTTTTAGGTCTGCAGCACATTTTTAATGGAAAGAGATGGCCTAGGGCTTCCATCCCTCCCCCCATCCAAGATGCTGTTTCTTTTCAGCAGAAATATTGCTGCATTAGAGAACAGGTCACTTCCTCCATCAGTGAGAATTCAGTGTCCTATTTGATGCTGGTCCTTGTGCTATAAATAGGAATTTTCCCCTTTTATAGCTGCTGAATAATTGTGTGTATGAAATATGAACACAGTTTTCAAAAGAGTGCCTGATAAGCAGCTTGCTGGAACGAAATGGTTGAGCAGAAGGAATTTACAGCACCTGCAGAGCATCGTGTGCTGTGGAAAACATTCAAGGTCAGCGTGAGAGAGACAGGTCACAGCACAGATCCAACTCCACAGCATCCCAATAATCCATCTCATGCTCCACACTCAGGTAAGGATCACCTCAGAGAAGCCAAGACACCACCATGCCACGGACCAGAAAGCCAGGAGGAGCAGGCAGAACAGGTTTTTAAAACAGCAGGCAGGGAGTAGAGGACAGGATCCCAAACAACGAGGAAGAGCATAGGTTCAACATCCACCATCAAAAGGAACAAGGGAAGAACACCACAAACGCTGGGGAGGCACAAGCTTGGCTTCAAAAGAGGGAGAGTGGTAATGGGAGGTAGAGGTAACAAAGACACCTGAGCACAGAGACTGAATGGCGGAGGAGCAGGAGAGCCCAATTATGCTGGAAAACCAGTAATTTCTGCAGGAAATGGGCATATGCAGCCCAACCCTTTCTGGTGCTGGGCCACGGTGCCTGAACCAAAGCCCTGAACACGAGCACGGCTGCAAGAAGTGTGGATAAACAACTCTCCATCAGCACATCAAGAACAGCCCCCTCTGGGGTACCTGAGGGTCAGGGTCCCTGTGGAGGCAGGAGAAAGGGAGAGCAGGAAATGCTCTCATTCCCTGCAACAGGACAGATTTTTTTCCCCCTCAGTGAATTTAGAGAGGTACCGGTGGAGGAAGGGATGCAAGAAGGTCTGAAAGGCAGAAAGCAAATGAGCAGACACAGAACACACAATACGTGGCTTCCAGTTGCTGCAGGAAGAGACAAGAAAATAACATCAGCTCCTCCACACCCTGGAGGTGCAAAGGGAGGAGGAAAAAAGGAATTACATCAGTTGAAATACCTGCAAGGAGCTCTAGAGAGAAACACAGGGGCCCAATGCTTTCAGAGTCACGCATGAACAGGAAAGAGAACAAGCAAAAGGCACCATTGCTATGGTGATCCAAAGCATTGGACGCACTCGGCAAGGAAAAGAGATAAAAGGAATTACAAGCCACATTTTCAGCTGCACAGAACATCCTTGAGATAGGATCAGGCCCCAGGATCCACCCAGCACAATTGTTAGTTGATGCTGTCATCTGCCTCCTCATCCTCCATGCTGTCTGCAGGTCAAAGAGGACACAGCACCAGATACAAATGTAAAGGGGTTATTTTATTATTGATTCAGAGGTTAGACAAGGCACCATTTGATCTAAAAAGAAATGCAAAAAAAACACCCCTCCCAATTAAGTGTTATTTTTGCAGGCAATTAAGAAAGTCTCTTTTGCATTTCTTCAGCATTGTGTGAATTCCAGCTTGGCCATGATCACAGAAAAGCCACCCCATTCCCAGGTAAGGCAGGTTTGGACTAGAGCCACAGCCCCTCTTCAGCAGCAGAGAATCCTTGAGAAGTCTCTGTGCCAGGGTTTAGGAATGCAGCAGAACAAGAAAAACAAAACTTCCAGGAAAAGCCCACGGCATCTCTTTCTCTTTCTCCTTTCCGTTTCAGACATGATGCATCATTTGTTCGTTTTGGTCCTCGCTGATAGGAAGCAACTTCAGGAAAAATCACAGCAAACCTTTCAGTGGCCTCAGGGTACCAAAAGCCCACGAGACAAGGCCTGAAAGTCCTGGAGAAGCCTGGAATAGCACCTAACCCTACTCTCCAACAGGTCAAGGACCTGCAGTGGATCACTGAGAGATGTTCCACTTTCTTGTTTTGCCTCCCCAAACACGATTTCTAAGGGGAAGGCCACCTCTTCTTCACAATGATTCTGCCGAATAAGAAATCCAACCAAAGCCCTACCAAATCAGCCCCCAAACCCCTTGTTTACCACCTCCTTTCCCTCCCCTCCCATCAATCATAACCCCCCACTCCCAGCTGCCCTCCCTGCACCCAAGGGAGGGCTGCAATGGGTGATGTAGCAGAGTGTGCAGCGTTTGGTGGTGTCTCATCTGGTTCACGGAGTCACTCAGCTGGAATAAATGGGAACAAAGAGAAAAAAAAAAATATTTAGGGGTGAAAGAAAAAAAAGAAACCCACACAAAATGAAGCATGGTTTATGGCAGAAAAAGGGGGGTGAGCTGGACGCAAAGTGAGCACAAGGGAGGAAAAGGAATGGAGAGTGGAGGAACATCTTGTTCGTGCTGCAGAGTAAAACCCTGACCAAATCCAGGAATGCCAAGTGGCTGGGAACCCTTCCCTGCCATTATGGCAGCACGGAGGGGGCTGCAGCTCTGACTCTCTCAAGATAAAAGCTGCTTCTGCTCAGAACTTCTGAGTAGAACACTGGAACGCCAGGGCAGCTCTAACACACACTTTCCCCCTCCCTGGAGCACAGGAATCCCATCCCAAAGGCTATCCCGACCTCCCAGCGGGCTGCCCTTCCACAGGAAAGCCAGAGACAAAGCAAGGGCCATCTGGCAATCCCAGGGGACCACAGGCTGCTGACAAAACCAGCCCTGTTTACTTCCAAACCCTTTCTCCCCAGTCATGTGCTTTCAAGAGAAAGAAGTCAACTGCTTTCAGTTCCCTGGTGTCATTTCCAGTTTGCTGGAAAGGAAGAGGTGGTTTCCCTGGAAAGGATGTATGAGGACAGAGAGGGATTTTCAGACAAAGGAGAAATTATCAAGAAAAAGAGCAAGGGATTCCTGAGGATTAACCATCTGCTCTAGACACAGAGCCCACAGAGGCTCAGGGCACAGGAGGGAGACGGGCCATTTCCTCTGGAGAGGAGGGTACTCAGTAACTCTCAATCAGCAAATACACATGGAAGGCCAAAGGACAAAGTTTCACCTGGGCCAATCTATATTTACAGCAGGGTCCTCCAGGAAGGGCTGGAATCCCTCATGGACAAAGGTCAGTGCCAGCCCTGCAGTGTCACCCTGGGAAGACAAGGCACTACCCCACCAGAGCGTCCTCTGAGAGCCTGATGGAGCCGTTGGATTTGCTCAGGAAAAAGGAACATTTCCATGAGCTCATAATGAAGGTCGCTAGCTCAAGGGCACATGGAGCCAGTGGTTAATAATGCTGTCTCTCCAGCCTTGAGAAATCATTTGTTTTGCAATAAGGCTTTATTATATTTAGACTTCGGGATCAGGAGAAGCTCAACACATCTTCATCTCCTTGGTCAAAACCAAGGCAGGAGAGAAGAGATAAAACCCAAGTCCTTTTCTTATCCTCAGGAGATCCCCATCTGCCACAAAGTGACTGTGAGACTCTGACCACAGACTCCATGTTGTTAAAAAGAACAAGAGGCACTAATTTGCTATATTAGGGCCCACAAATGACAAGAGGTTGAAAATGCCCCCCACTTTCTGCCCCCCAAGTCTCATCAGCACAGGAAGACAGGCTGTGCTCTCAGGTAACCCGCTGGGAATAAAACACATACAAGGAGAACATGTTGTCACCCAGCCCTCAGCAGCAGCCAAACTGTCCCTTCCCGTGGCTGCTCCCTCAGCAACACACGCACAGCAACCCCACGTTTCATTCCTGCACCTTCACATTCCCTGGGAAAATCTTTCCCCTGTTACTTAATCCTGACCTCCAACCTCCTCCCAGGCCCCTGTGGAGCAGCCAGGAGGAGCTGGAAGTACAGTTCCTTCCAGGGAGGTGCATTTCTAGGATGAAACAAAAGCTTTTTGACCCAAAAGGGTGCAGATCCCATTTCTGGCAGCCAGAGCCTGGGCTCGCTGCGGCCTCTAGAGGCCAAAATCTCCCACACCCGCAGACAGATGGACAGTTCACATATAGCGAGATAAGAGACCGTTAACAGCTTGTTTAATAAGAGAATTAGCACAGCCCTGCCTTGGGCTGCATCACCTTGTCCCCTTCCTCTTCTATCTGCTCAGCTCTTCACCTTCCCTGGCCCCAGAGACACAGAGACAGAGAGATAGAGGGAGAGAGAGAGAAAGCAGAGCCCCGTCCTGGGACGGAGCCCTAAATGAACATAACCAGGTCTTTACATGTTGCTCTCGAGAAGGCTGCCAGGATGCTGGCAAACACCACGTCAGGAGACTGGGAGGCATCCACGGTCGTATGGATCCCCCTCTTGCTGTAGTAGGAGATCAGGGGAGAGGTCTGAGTGTGATAGGACTTCAGGCGGGTTTTCAGGGCGGTTTCGTTATCGTCGGAGCGGCGGATCAGGGGCTCTCCAGTGACCTGGGAGAAGCAAGGGGACAGTCTCCAGCTTGCTGCAGCCTGGCACGCTCCCCCCTTCTCTCCACAGCTCCCACAACCCCTGCTCCCCTCCTCCAGGCCAGCTAAATGCAGAGCTGCAGAGGTGACCCCCAGGTCCACGGGGCAGACGGAGCGAACCCGGGGCAGCCAAAACAAATCCCAGAGCGGTCACTGAAGAGAGGAGGGTTCAGCACTGCGGTTGTTCCCCCACACACCACTCCAGGAGCCCCGAGAGCAGGCACCAGCTACAGTTGCTCCCCAGGATGGAAACCAGTCACAACCCACCGCAACTTCAGCTGTGGACAGAGTCCAACAAGTTCTGAGGCTGGCAGAGCCCGGGCTAGCTCTGCAGCACATCCATCCCTTCATCCATCCCTCCAGGCCTCGCTCCCCGCAGTGCCGTCGGCTCAGGCTGCCCAAGCAGTTCCCCACGCTCCCCAGAAAGCCAGGACAGAAGGTACAAGAGAAGGAAAGAAATGAGTTCTTTTTTTTCCAGGGAGACTGCAAAGCATCAGCTAAACCCAAAGCAAGGCAAGCTGTGGCCTTGGGAGCTCACATACATCGTCCTTCATGGGCTCTTTTGGGGGTCTGAACTCCTCGTGATACGAGCGGCCACTCGCTGGGTGAATCAGCCTGAGACAGAAAATAAGTGTCAGCAGAGCAGAAAAAGGTCTCCTGAACCTGCCACTCATCAGCACAGAAACATCTGCGACAGCAACACAATTTGCCTTTCACTTGTAAGAAAATTCTCCGTAGTTATTTCTGTACTAAGGGCCTCTTCAGTTTGGAAAAGCAGCTGCAGCAGGAGATGGAGATGGGATTTTTACTTCCTGCTTTGCTGGGGAAGGGGTGGGGCTCCTGGAGGTGTGAGGGTGACACAGTGCAGCAGGAAACACATCTGACCTTAGACAGCAAGTTCACCAGTGCCCAAGTGTGTGCAGTGTCCTGCCTAAGGGAGCAATAATAACTTTGGAGAAGGAAGACCTTTAAGGCTGAGCTGGGGCACCAAGGATGCTGATTTCTATCAGCAATCCCTAATTTAGAGAGCAAGGGACGGGCTCTGCTCAAGGCTGGTCCAGCCACGGGAGAACAGGCGAGGGATCACAGCAGAAATCTAACAGAGCACTTAATCTGGCACCACAGCCAGCCCTAAGCACTGTGAGGACAGCCTGGGATCTGAAATCAGGATGCCATTCCACAGAGTAGGAAACCTCAACCTGTGCACTGAGCAGCTGGGAGAGAAGCGTTACCGTCCAGTGATCCTCCGGATCAGCAAGGAGTCAGGGATGCTGAACTCAATGACCGAGTCGAGCTTCTCCCTCCTCTTCTCCAGGAGCTCATCCAGCTGCAAGAGCAAACACCCACCTCAGAGGGGCTGAGGGCCTGCAGGGAAGGAGGTGCCAGAGCAGTCCCTGAGCAGGGTCTCACGTACCATCTCCGCCTGCTTCACCGTGCGGGGGAAGCCATCCAGCAGGAACCCGTTCTTGCAGGGAGGGGAGTCCAGGTTGTTCTCAATCAGCTCCACCACCATCTCATCGCTCACCTGCAGAGAGGGGAGAAGCCCGTGGTCAGGAGGGACACCCTGAACTCACACACAGAGCTCCCTCCAGAGCTGCTGCACTCATGGTGGGACTTTTGGGGTTGTCCTGCGCAGGGCCAGGGGTTGAACTCTGTAATCCTCCTGGGTTCCTTCCAGCTCAGGATATTCTGTGACTCTAATGTCAGTGCCCAGGCTGCTTCAGGCCCTTCCTACAGCCAGAGGCAGCAGCCACAGCACAGGGCACTGCTGTTAACAGGGTGAAAGCTGCGTGCTCATTCCTGCCCATGTCAGGGAAGCACTCCCTGCCACGGCTGCAACACCGGGATGTGGCCAATGAGACCTTTCACTCCAGGGATACACCACAANCGCCCCCCCTGCCATAACTGCCGTGGGAAGCACTCCCTGCCACGGCTGCAACACCGGGATGTGGCCAATGAGACCTTTCACTCCAGGGATACACCACAACCTGCCAGGGACTTGGACCAGTGATGTAACCTCGCCGTTACAAAGGTTGTTGTATTTCAAAGAAGACTGTCAGCTCGAAGACAAACTCCTGAGATTATTTTTTTTTTTTTTCTTTTAAAACCAACTCACAACAGAAAATGTCAACACAACTTTGATTTCCTGTTACTTTGTACCTTCACCCACACGTCCCCCTCGCGAGGCAGGAAGGGCAGAGCAGGAAAGTTGCTTATTGACTCCCATAAACCTTGTGTGAAGGTAAAGGCCCAGTAGTTGCTGACAAGCTCTGGCTCTGCTGGATAGTTTTTTCCCATCCAACAATCTCGGCATACCGCTGGGATCAGTGCCTTTTCCACACTGCAGCACTAACAGATGCTGCAGCCCCAACAATAGCTGTTTATTTGGGAGCAGCTCTCCTCAGCAGTGCTGTTTCCTCCAGCACAAACAGCCCCCACAGGCAGGGGGGAAAGTCTGGGTGAAGCAACAAGCCACTTCTGCGCTTTCCTGATTACACCCCTTCAGAGAAACAGCCCCTGAGCATAAACCCATCCCAAACTGCTGTGCTCCCAGCCGAGTTATCACAGAGCCAGAGCACAAGAGCTGCGGGGTGTCCCCATGGAGCAGCCTGGAGCTGGCTGCCACACACACGTGGCAGATACCTCCCAGCCTGACCAGATAACATCCCTATCTTTCATAACCAGCTGGGTATTGCAGGCTCGGTGTTGCAATGAGCTCTGGGTGAGAGCTGAGATAAGCCACGTCACTCTCCCCATCTGGGGCCTGCAGAGGCTCCCCGGGGTGTTACGAGCCCATGACAGCCGCAGAGATGCCCGAGATCTGCCCCACACCGGGGCAAGTCGCTGCAATTTGTGGTCCCTTGAGTTTTCCCCAAGACAGTTCAGTCCTTGCGGTGAGATAATTAGACCCTCCTAAAGTGAATGTCAGAGATTCTAACTCTTGTCTCTGGGGGACCCAAAGTGCCTCTCTCACGCAGCACCCGGTGTAACCATCACAGCAACACTTTTAAGTCTATTTTCACCACTTATGCAAGAGCTGGGATGCAGATGAACCCTCTGAATTGATACCTGGAGTCCAGGTATCACGTGAAGAGAGGCAGGAGCAGCAAGGCACAGCTGCAGCATCCAGGAGCTCCAAGGCTACACCTTCACCTCAAACAGTGCTCAGAAGCCAGCCAGAACTCACCCTGAGAGCATAAAAGTAAGAACCACCCCAGGGACACAGGCTGCTGGTAAGCAAAGAGCAACTCTGAAGAGGAGAGGCGTTTTTGTAGGATGTTTCTCCTGCGGGATAACAGAAGGAAACCCTCCACCCCTGCCTCCACCCTGCAATCTGCCTTCCCACGCTAATTAGTTTTGTCACTGAGAATTCTAAACAGGAGGCGTGTTTCGTCTGTCCTCATCCCGGGTGCTGCCAGCCCATCTCCCCTCCCAGCGCATCCCCCACGACCCACCAGCTTCCCAGCATCCATGGTCTCCTTGAGCCGCTTGCCCAGCTCGGACCCCGAGGCCACCATGGCCCGCAGCATGTCCCCGGTAGCCAGGTGGCACACGCAGTAGGTCTCGGCGAGCTTGGGAGCCTGCGGGACAGGACAGACAGCGGTGAGCGCTCCGGGGACGGGACCCCGGGGTGTGAGGGGCCGCGGGATGGCTCAGCCGGGGCTGGGGCGGACGAGGCGGGGCCTCGTCTCCCGTGGCAGCACCGGGGCGCTCAGCGAACCGCCGGCACGCGGCAGGGCCCGGCGCGGAGCGCCCGGGAGCGGGGCCAGGGACACACCGGGGCCCCGCGGGCCGGCCCTGCTCCGGGACAAAGGCAGCCGGGACGAAGGGCCCCTGCAGGCGGGGTACCCCCGAGCCCCTTCCCCCTTCCCGCGGGAAGGGAGGCCGTGCGGAGCGGGACACGCCGCATCCCCCCTCGGTGAGGCCCACGGGGCAAGGCCGGTCCCGCCGGGCCGCTCCCTTCACGGGGG